>LR738711.1:936798501-936823485 GCA_902687465.1 Secale cereale | reverse complement strand
TGAAGGTTTAGGCGGTCTTGGGGTTGTTGAAATCCTGATTTGGCCCTAGTACGCATGGGATGATCATTAATCGGGACTGCTGTAGGAATAGCACGAGGGGGTAACGTGGGTACGGGTGAGTCCGGCGCAGCGGAAGAGTCGGACGAAGGAGCATGGTTGGGTGGTGGAGAGGGAGCAGGGACCGGGGGTGTTGGGGAGGGAGCAGGGGTCGAGGGTGTTGGGGACGTCTCGGGTGGGGTGGGGGGAGGGTTGGTATTGGTTGTGGCTGGTGTTAAAGTTGTTGGTGGTATGTTGTGTTCATCGTGAGGGGGTGCAGGAAGAGGAGTATATAGTTGGAAAGGACGGGGAGAGGGGGTGTTTGCCGAGCTAGGGGTGTTGGATGATGTAGTAGTGCGTTGGGAGAAAGGAAAAACATGCTCAGCAAAGGTGACATGACGAGAGACATGAACGTGTCCTGTCTGAAGGTCGAGACAACGATAGCCTTTGTGCTCGACACAGAAGCCGAGAAAAGCACATGGGATAGATCGTGGTGACAATTTATTTGTAGAAGTGGCATAGGCATTTGGAAAACAGAGACAACCAAAAACACGAACCGCAGAGTAGTCGGGGTGGGAAAGAAAGAGGGAATAATAGGGAGTAGTGTTGGGTTTAGTTTTAGAAGGTCGAATATTTAGAAGGAAGGTGGCCATGTGTAGGGCTTCAGCCCAAAACTTGGGAGGCATAGATGATTGAACGAGAAGAGTGTGAACTATATCATTGAGGGTGCGAAGAGAACGTTCGGCTTTACCATTTTGCGGGGAGGTGTAGGGACAGGAGAATCTAAGAAGGATGCCATGTTGTAAGAAGAAAGTACGATTTTTAATGTTATCAAACTCGCGACCATTGTCACATTGGATAAATCGAATTGGGAGAAAGAAGTGGACAGACACATAGCGTTGAAAATTAAGAAAGAGAGAATGGACCTCAGATTTGTTGCGTAGAGGAAAAGTCCAGACAAAGTGTGTGAAATCATCTAGTATAACAAGGTAATATTTAAAACCCGAAACACTTGCAATGGGAGAGGTCCATAGATCACAATGTATTAATTCAAAGGGATAAGTGCTACAAGAGCTAGAGGAACTAAAGGGAAGACGCACATGTTTGCCTAATTGACACGACTCGCAAAATGCAGAATTATGAGAATCCCTATTACATGGTATGGTAAATTCACTAAGCATAGAAGCTAAGACAACAGGGTTGGGATGGCCCAAGCGACGATGCCAGAGATCGACGGAGGCCAGCATGGATGTTGGAGGGGCGGCGGCAGGAACTCCATTAAGAGAGTAAAGATCACCGGAGCTATTGAAGCGAGCGATCTCGGCTTTGGTCAGGTAATCTTTCACAGATAAACCAAAAGGATCAAATTCAGCCGAAACTAGATTGTCGCAAGTAAACTGGCGAACAGAAATAAGATTTTTAATGAGGGCGGGTGCAACTAGAACATCACGAAGTAGAAGAGGTTTAGTGGAAGAGGGAAGTTGAGCCTGACCAACACAATATATAGGAATAGATGATCCATCTCCGAGGGTAATGGAAGGGAAAGGAGATGTAGTGCAAGATGATAACCAATTACTAGATGCAGACATATGACTAGAGGCCCCTGAATCAAAGATCCAATCCGTACCTGAGTTTCCTTGCGCAGCAAAGTTATTCATTGCTTGGAGAAAAGCAGCTTGATCCCAGCTCGGCGTCGCAGGTGAGGGTGGCGTCGGGAGCAGTGCCGGTGGATATGATGGTGAAGGCAGAAAGGCCAGCTGGGGTGTGTAGTAGGCGCCACCATCGGTGGAGTAGTGACCATAGGGAGCATACGTCGGGGCGGCGTGAGAGGCATTGGCCGGCTGTGGCGTCGGGAGCAGTGCCGACTGAGGTGTGTAGTAGGCGCCGCCGTCGGTGGAGTAATGACCATAAGGAGCATACGTCGGGGCGGCGTGATAGGCATTGGCCGGCTGTCGGGGGTTGAGAACCCCGGGAGCACTAGTAGGCGGCCGAAGGCCGGGTTGCCAGGCACCTGAGTATGCCGGCGGAGCACCGAGCGGGGACGGAGCGGACCAGGGCATGGGCCACGCCTGAACGAGCCCCGTCCAAGGATCATGAGGAGGCCGCCATGCAGTCGATGGAGCACTGGTGGGTGGTGCAGGACTCGGTGCTGTCGTAGGCGGAACTGAACGATTCGACGGCGACCTGTAGATAGGATTTTTGCCGCGGTAGTTCGGACTAGGGCGCCAGCCTGGGGGCGGTTGAGCGGATGATGACGCGGATGGCCCGGCGACAGGAGCCGGCATGGGAGGCGGTGCTGCTGTAGGCGGCGGAGGAGGGCGAGCCGCAGCATGAAAGACCTTGGGGCGAGGGTCCTTGCGAGCTTGTGTTTCTGCCGCGAGTTGCAGCAGAGAACGAACTTCAGCGAAGGTGGGAGGAGGCCGTATCATTGGTATGAATGAGGCTTGCTTGTCAAAATCCTCGCTGAGGCCGACGACGACGATGTTGATGAGCTGTGAGTCGCTGACGGTATCGCCGAGTTCGCGGAGCTCATCACCAATGGTCTTGACGCGCTGGCAGAACAGGTTCACCGGGGCGTCTCCTTGCACCATATTGCGAAGCTCGGTGTGGAGAGCGTTTTTCCGAGCGTCGGTGTTGCTTTGGAAGAGCTGACGGAGGGAGTGCCAAATGTTGGCAGCGGTGGCGCCGTCGTGATCGAGCATGTTGAAGATCTCGGTGGTGATGCGGGTGTAGAACCACTGGACGATTGCGAGATCGTCTTTCAACCATTGCGGATCGTCGGGGCGGGGAAGACAGTTGGCGGCGACATGCGAGCGCAGGTTGCAGCGGCCGAGGTGGAGATCGAAAAGATGTCTCCAATGGTAGTAGTTATGGGTGGCGAGATCAAGAACTATGGGGATGTATGGGCTGACATCGGAGATTGTGTCAGCAAGAGACATTGGTGCGGCGAGGATGGGTGTAGGGGAGTTTTGTGGAGCTAGGGAGAGGGCCGAGAGAGAGGCGGCTGCGGCGTTGGCAGCCTTGGCGATGAGCGCGGCCCGGCGCTCGAAGTAGCCGGGCGGCGGCAGCGGCGGCGGCCTTGGCGGAGCCATAACCTAAACCCTAGGACCGGTATCTGATACCATGATAGATGAATAAAACTGATTCTTATTGATTGATTTGGTGCGGCATACAAGTGTATATAAGAGGGTACAAACCGACTTGGGGTAAGGTTACAAAGATGACTTGGACTAGGAGTCGTATACGATAAAGACTACTCTAACATAGGAGGGTGAGTAGTAGGCTCACATAGCTTCTCAATAGGGGGTAGATTCTTCACGTCTTCAGCCTTAATACCTTTCTCTTTAATAGACTTCTTTGCTTCTCGCATATCCTCGGGGCTTAGAACAAACATGCCCCTCTTCTTTGTTGGTGGAGGTGGTTCAGGGACGGACCAATCTTCATGGTTTTTGGCAATCCTGCCCATTAAATCTTCCGCATCGTCCGGTGTTCTTTTCCTGAAAACACAACCAGCACAACTATCCAAATAGGACCTGGATTCATCAGTTAGACCAGCATTGAATATATCGATTAATTCATTCTTAGGGATTTCATGTCCTGGTCTAGCCCAAATCAGACCACAGTACCTCCCCCAAGCTTTAGGGAGGGACTCATCCTGCAACTGTTTAAAGTTATAAATTCTTTGTAAAGCAGCATGTTGCATGTGAGCAGGAAAGTACTTATCAACAAAAGAGTGAGCTAAGTCCTCAGGACTCTTAATGGAACCGCATGGGAGTGAATCATACCATGCTTTAGCACCCTCCTTCAAGGAGAAAGGAAGAAGCTCGGTGATATAAAAGTATCGTATCTTCTCATCTGTGGTAAACAGGCTACCCAACTCACCGAGTTTAGTCAGGTGTGCAATAGCATAATCATTTTCTCTGCCATAAAAGGGGTCAGCTTCAACCATAGGTATAAGTGAAAGATCAACAGAGAAATCATAATCAGGATCATCAATGCATATAGGAGATGTAGCAAATTCAGGATTAGGAACAGTTTTGTTCTTCAAAGAGTGTTTTTCAAATAGTTTCTTAATAACTTCAGGGTCAGAGCCAGCAAACTCTGTCAGTTCCCTGCATAGATCTTCATCAAGCATATAGTAATCATCATCAAGGAGCCTCTCTTTGAGTTTACTCAAATCAGGATAATCATAAGTTTCACCAATAGGGTAGCGAGCAACAGGAAGTTCAATTCCAGATTTTTAGCAGCAGCAGCAATTTGTTTCTCAAGAGCATAACCAAGCGAACTAATATCATCAAAAGCAGTAGAAGCATCATCAAGAGTATCAGACATAGTAACAGATTCAGTAGGAGCATCATGTGGTGGTGGTGAGGCAAACTTACTCATAACAGAAGGTGAATCAAGTGTAGCACTAGTGCTCAGAGCAGTACCTCTTCTTGTAGTAGATAGTAAGATCGGAACCTTGGGGGTCCCCTTTCTTACCCATAGTGAATGAAGTGCAGCAGGTAGGATACCTCAAGTAGACTTGTAAATATTTCTATGCTCCTCGGCAACGGCGCCAGAAAACGGTACTTGATAACCCTCAACCGTAAGGGATCGAGATAGTCTTCGCGGGTAAGAATAACCCAATTTATTGATTCGACACACGGGGAGCCAAAGAGTATTTATAAGCTTTGATAGTTGAGTTGTCAATTCAACCGCACCTGAAATATACTTACTTGCAACAAAAGATAAGTGGTAACAGTGATATGATAGTGATGATAGTAATAGTAAAAGTAAACAGCAAAAGTAAATAGAAGTAGTAAATGGCAAAAGTAGCAACTAGTGACAAGCAGGGTTTAAAACACTGTAGGCTAGGGAGATGGATGGTTGGGCGCTGCATGGATGAGATAGATTCTAACTTGGGGCACGGCACACGGAAAAGTAATGATCATCTAGGCAAATATCAAACATTAGGCATGTATCCCGTAGGTAGTTGTACGTGCTTGCAATAAGAACTTGCACAACATCTTTTGTCCTACCATCCCGCTACGAACGGGGCCAAAAGGAACTTATGGATATTAAGGTGCTCCTGTCAAAGAGCACCGGAACAAAGCAATGAACTCAATGGATACATGTAATCCTCAAACTACGGATCATCCCCTTTGGTGTCCCAAGCTGTCACTTTTGGGATCGCCGGTTCTGAACCGTAACAGGTGCAAACAACTCATAGATAGGATCACGAACACAAATATATTCATGCAAACACATATGGTTCAGATCTGAAATCATGGCACTCGGGCCCTAAGTGTCAAGCATTAAGAATAACAAGTTGAAGCGAAGATGATAAACACCATAGTAGATGATAGGCAACATGCCCCCAACGATCTGATAAACTATTACATGATCTAACTCATCCAATCCCTACCATCCCCTTCGCCTACAGCGGGGGAATTACTCACACATGAAAGGGGAAGTCATGGAGGGATGATGGAGTGATGATGATGATGATGATGATGATGATGGCGACGATCTCCCCTCTCCGGAGGCCAATTCAGCCTCCAGATTAGCACTCCCGAGGAAGAACAGAGGGTGGCGGCGGCTCCGCGACGAAAAACTACGAAAGAACTTCTGATCTGGGATTTCTGCGTCGGGAGTAAAAATACGAGGTGAAGTAGGGCACCAGGGGGCGTGGGACCCACCCAGGCGGCCCCCCGGCGCGGCCCAGGGGGGGGCCACAGGGCGCCTGGGCAGCCCCTGGTGTAGGATCGAAAGTATGTCTAGAGGGGGGGGGTGATTAGACTACTTGTAAATATAAAATTCTGCCTTTTGATCAAGAACAATTTTTGGCAGATTCACAATTATGATCAAGTCAAACATCACCCTACACATGAAATTCTAGAGTATAGGCAGCGGAAAGTAAATTGCACATGTAGTAGAGAGAGGTGGAGAAGAGCAAACGCAATTTGGAGACGCGGTGATTTTTCCCGTGGTTCCGATAGGTGGTGCTATCGTACATCCACGTTGATGGAGACTTCAACCCACGGAGGGTAACTGCTGCGCGAGTCCACGGAGGGCTCCACCCACGAAGGGTCCACGAAGAAGCAACCTTGTCTATTCCATCATGGCCTACGCCCACGGAGGGCTAGCCTTACTCGGGGTAGATCTTCACGAAGTAGGCGATCTCCTTGCCCTTACAAACTTCTTGGTTCAACTCCACATCTCGATGACGGAGGCTCCCAAGCGACACCTAACCAATCTAGGAGGCACCACCCTCCAAAAGGTAATAGATGTTGTAGATGATGATGAACTCCTTGCTCTTGTGCTTCAAATGATAATCTCCCCAACACTCAACTCTCCTCACTGATTTGGCTGTGGTGGAAGAAAGGATTGAGTGGAAAGCAACTTGGGAAGGTTAGAAATCAAGTTTCATATGGTGGGAGTGGAGCAACTTGATCTCAACACAAGGGTAGGTAGTTCTCTTCTCAGAAAGTGTAAGGTAGGAGTGGTAGTTCTTTCTGATGGCTCTCTTCACGAATGAAGAGGGGGTGGAGGGGTATATATAGCCTCCACACAAAAATCCAACCGTTACACACATAATTGAGCAATCTCGGTGAGACCGAAGTGGACAACTCGGTCAGACCGAAAGTTCAAATAATGTGAACGTTGGGGTTTTCGGTGGGACCGAAAATACCATCTCGGTTAGTCCGATTTGATCAAAGACAGGAGCTTGCCAGTTTCGGTGGGACCGAAAATATCATCTCAGTTATTCCGATTTGATGACAGAAGGTCACAGAAGCTTGGCAGCCCATGTTTCGGTGAAACCGATCTCAAACTCGGAATGACCGATTTTTCTAGGGTTTGGCTTATGGCTGAGGTGGTTCATCTCGGTGTGACTGAGTTTGGAAAATCGGTTGGTCCGAGATTACTTATGAGTGTGTATTGTAGTGAAAGTTGCTGATAGTTGAAGGAGATATATCACTAAGCACTTGAGCAACCAGATCATCAACACAACCTCATCCCCTTTTAATAGTATTGGCTTTTCCTATGGACTCAATGTGATCTTGGATCACTAAATCAAAAATGGAGTCTTGAGCTTTTGCCAATGCTTGCCTTAGCATTTTGAGGGGTCCACTTCTTCAGTCATTGCCATACCCATATCACTGAACTTCTCTGAAATGGTTCTCAAGTAACTATTAGTTCAATGATATATATGTTGTTATTAATTGCCAAAACCACCCGGGGATTAGTTGCACTTTCAATCTCCCCCTTTTTGGTAATTGATGACAACATATAGATCAAAGCTTCGACAAAAGATATAATCAATGAATAATATCGTCGCTTTGAGAAGTATGTGATAAGCAAGAGCTCCCCCTAAATTTGTGCATTATTTAAAATTTGCGTTTGAATGCAAATGCACAATCGATTAGGATCATGGGTCACTCTTCCATGTCACATACATCTTGGTGGAGCGCACAAAATGATAAGAATGAACAGCATGCACCCAATCACCAAGACAAGAGTAAATAGCCATACAAGATAGGAATAGCATATGATAAGCATTAAGCACACATGAAAGCATAGTATGACCAAGCACTCATTAAGGTACCATCAAACGTAGTATCAAGCACACTGAAAGTTTCGAAAACCAAAAGTATCTCAAAGAGACCGCAAAAGAACGAAAGAGCAAAAGCGCAAAGATAACAACACTCTCTCTCTCGAAGCCCTATGATCTATGCAATTTCTCCCCCTTTGGCAACAAGTTACCAAAAAGTTCGAAAAAGCATAGAGCTAAACGTCACTGTGGGCTCTGCTGGCGGCTCCCGTCTGGGTTGATGTCGGAGTAGATATGACGGCATCGGCGAAGACTTCAGCTGAAGTCTGTGCTAGAGGAGTGGACACTGGAGCTGTGGCTGGAGTGACTGCTGGAGCTGTGGGAGGTGCTGAAGTGGTAGTCCTGGTGTCAGTCACTGGAATAGCAGCTGATCGGGATCCTCTGGGAATCAGAGCAGTCTGTCGCTGAGAATCCTGGACTAGGTCATCCTGCATGAGCTCTGCCCTGTCCTGCTTTGCTTCCTCCATGTCCGCCTCAAGCTTGTTGACGGTCACCTGAATTTCAGTCAGCTTCACGTCCAGAGCGTGGATCTTCTCGTCAACAATCCTCTCTAGGCTCTCCTGAGATTGTTCAATGCTGGCCAGGCGTTGTTCAATCCTTTGAGTAGCCTCAAGAATCTGTTCTCCGAAACTCTTGGGTTTAGCAGCTGCTGCTGCTGCTTCCTTGTCAGCTTTGGCTTTCTTAGCAGCTCCTATCTTGGCTTGACCTTCAACAGATGTTGGATCCTCCTTGTCCATCACAACAACATTGTCTTCATGCTCTGGCTGCAGGGGTAAGTGTTTCCTATCCAACAAGAATTTGCCCGTGCCAAACTTGACATTGATAAGCATCTGAATCTGTGGGGCAAATCCACATGACCTCTTCTGGTCAGCTGCAGTCCTCTTAATGGTCTCTAGCATTAAGTCCATCACCTTGAAAGGTGCCTTCTCATCAAGTATATGCAGCATGTTGATAGAATACCCTCTGATCATGCGATGATCTCCAGACTTGGGCATCAAGGTATGCCTCAGAATAGTGTTAGTGGTAGGTAAACCTGCCTGGAGATAGTAGACTGAGCCGAGCTTCCATACTTCCAAATCTGCTGCGGGGATCTCCTTGTACATGTTCTTCATGGAATCATGATTCTTCTTTGGAATCCCATAGACATCAATGTCATCCTCTCGTTGCACTGGAGCATTCAGAAGTTCTGCCCATTCTTCAACAGAAGAAGAAAATCTCTGACCTTCAGTCATCCAGGTGATCTTCCCATCAGGATAGAAGTGAGTTGTGGCATAGAACTGCATAATCATCTCATCGTTCCAATCTGTCAGTTTCCGACCCACAAACTCAGCAACTCCACATGAAGTGAAGCTTTCATGCACATGGGGAAAGAAGTCTCTGTGCTCTTCGCTGTCAATGTATTCCCAGTCAACGTATCTGGTGTCTGCGACTATGGGCTTCTTGTCCATCAGCACAGTCTCATAGAAGTCCTGCTGCTCTCTGGTGTGGAATCTGGGGTCTACAGCAGTCCTTCTCCTCACGGCATATGGGTCAGCTTGTCTCCATAGCCTGAGACCTCTATCTTTCCTTGCCTTCATATCCTCGGCTTGAGGATGAGCATCATTGTGAAGTGGCAGTTTTGGACGGAGTTTCAGCAACACTTGTTCTTCCTCATCAGACTCAGCTGATGGCACATCACCCTTGTTCTTCTCAGATGCTGGAATGTTTCTGGTTGTCCTCTTGGGCTTGGCAGAAGGCTTTGCTGGAGCTGCCTTGGCTTGAGCAGATTTCTTGGGCTTTGAAGTGGCTCCGGCCTTAATGGCATCACCCATGAGCTTCTGCTTCTGAGGAGGAGGCTGGGGTGCTTCTTCTTCTTCATCCTCTGCTTCTGCCTCTGCATGAGAATCAGTATACACTACCCTCTTTCTCTTGGACGTTTTCTTCACTTTGCTTGCAGCTGGCTCTCCCAAATTTAGCTTCTTGGCAATAGCTGACTGCTTGACTTTGCTGGTGCCCTTCTTTGACTGCTGACCTTGTTGCTCTTTGGCAACAACCTTTCTCTTAGGCTTGGAGGACACCTCTTCCTCAGCAACGAAATCAGAATCCTCATCATCGGATTTCTTCTCTTTTCTAGCTCTGGTGGCTGCAGGAGGCAAGCCACTAGGTGTACTCCTATCACCATCATCAACTGGACTACTAGCCTCAGGACTAGTGTCTGCCTCAGGAATGTCTGCAAAAGGTGACTCTGACCTGTTCTGACTGTCACTGGCATCTGACATGGCTGACAACCTGTGAATAGATAAGGTATAGGCAGAGAAGAAGAGTTATCACAAACTGCAGAAGTTTTTTGCAAAAAAAAATGAGTTCAAATTTTAGTTTTAAGTTTTCACAGAAGGCATTTCGGTCAGACCGATTTTCAGTTTCGGTGAATCCGAAGTGTGTAACAGAACTTTACACACCACTTTCGGTTTGACCGAAGTGGGTTTTGGTCCTGCCGATACACTAGGGTTTCACTAAAACTATATTTCGGTCACACCGATTTGCACAACTCGGTTGGACCGAAAGGTGCAGTGCAATGGCCAGAGGCCGAATCGGTCACACCGAAAATTTAAAATCGGTTTCACCGAGATGTGTTCCGTGGAAACCTAACCCTAAGAATTTTACTCGAAACTAGAACCGATCTGGTGAAAAGGAAGATTTCAATCGTGGCTAGATATTGGGCAAACCAAACGTGCAATGAATCGGAGATGGGAGCACGAGTGGGATCAAGACTCACCCTAACTTGGTGGAGTCTCTCTACGGCGGCAACGGCGCGGAGGAGAAGGCCGTTGACGGCGACGGAGACCTGCGGCGAGGGCGCACAGGCGACGACGGCGACGATCCGGAGATCAGGGCGACGGCAGCAGGGGATGTGGGAGCGAAAACGTTTGAAGGAATAATCAACGCGCGCTGCCCTCAGTATATATATCCCTTTGCTGTCGGTGGGACCGAGTTGAAAAACTCGGTGGCACCGAGATGGATAACTGCTAGGCAGTTACGCATTTCAGTCACGCCGAGATTTAGAACTCGGTTTCACCGAGATGAAACCTAGATCAGTCTAAATGCTTTCGGTTTGACCGAGTTAGAGAAAGTTGGTCTGACCGAAAATCACTTAGAAGGTTTTGGAAGTTAGCCCTTGACGGATCGGTGGCTCCGAGTGCTCCTCACTCGGAGGGTCCGAAAATGACTTGTTCAAAGTTTGTGATATAAGCATGAATAGAATTTGAGACAAGAAAGCACAGATAGCTAGGGGAGGTACTTAGGCATTCTTGTCCATCCATTTGGCCAGAAAAAAAATAAAAAAAATCAAAACAACCAAAACAACAAATGGATGTCCTCGAATGGATAAAATCATGCATTCAACATGCTCACACAATAAGATAGCAAATGAAATATGTGTCAAACATGCACAACCAAAACTCTAGCTACTAGCACACAATTTGTCGATGACTAGGTCATCTTTATATGAGTATTTTGACTTAGGAGCCAAATGAGAACATTTGATCATAGGTCATACTCATCGTTTAAGCACAAGTGGGGTTACCACTTTTACATAAAGCATTGATGTGTTCACATCATTTGAAGATGCTTTAGCTCAATTTTTAGAGCAAAGCTCCCCCTAGATGTGAGAACCCCTTTTAAAGGGTCAAACTAACCTTGGGTTGTCGTAGAAGACTTCATGTAGATGTTGAAGATGTGGATGCTCAATGTTGATGTAGATCATCAAGAGTTGGGAGCTATCCTTTAGATTAGGGCACTTTCAATACCTACATGGGTTAGTCCCACAAGGAACAAACAAGGATATCCATAGACATAGATTGAAGTTCACAATAGATGATGTCCATGAAAGCAATGATTACCTTGTCCCTTGACTTACCAACAAGAGGGTTTGTGACTCCATGAACTAGTGCATGATGTGGAAGTTGATTGCACAAGTTCTTGCCAAAATGTATGTGAGTGAAGTATGTTGGCGGAGTCACCCTCAAGAACCTTCTAGTTCTTCTTCTTCGGGATCCACATCATCTTGATGGGAATCCTTGGGGTTGTAGTTGAGCTTGACGAAGTAGAACTTGACGTGTCCTTGGGAACCCACTTGACCATGGCTTGAGGTGCTTCAATGAATGCATCAATCTCCTCTTGAAGCTTGTCCTTGGCTTTTAGCTTGTGGTCTTGTGGTGGAAGATCATCTTGAGCTTGTTCCACATTGGAAGAAGTAGGATCATACTTCTCCTTTTGAGAAACAAACTGTGGAGTAGGGTATTGACCTTCTTCCCACTCAACACCTTCGGCGTTGAACTTTTGCTCAAAACCAATTCCTTGATTCTTCCGGTGCCTTCCTTGCTTGCGAACAATTTCCTCAAAGTTCTTGCTTCCGGCAAGACTCTTGTAGACACCTTTCTCTATGATCCCTTTCAATAAACTATTCTCTTGCTCAAGTGTAACTTGGCTTGAAACATTGTTAGTGGAATCAAGAGAACTACTAGAAGTAACAACATTAGATTTAACATGGTTATTATTACCACTAGAGGAAGAATTTTTCTTATGCTTGTCATGCTTAGTCTTAATAGGTGGCAAGAAATTAGACAAGAGAAGTCGTTTGGCAAGATATGAAGAACTCTTCTTTCGAAGATCGTCATTGATCGCTTTTAGAAACTCATGTTCTTGCTCTAGAGTGAGCTTCTCGAAGCGTAGCTTCTCATGAGATCTTAGGAGCTCTCTATGATCTTCTTGAGTTGTTTCATGAGCTAACTTAAGAGTGTTTAGTTCTTTAGTTAGACGCTCAATCTCCTTCATAGCATTGTCATTCGACTCTTCTCGACTATAAAGACTACTAGCATTTTCATCGTTACTAAGCTCACTAGATTTATCATGCAAGAGCTCATCTTCACCAAGCAAGTCATCCTCATCACTGTCGAAGTCAATGAATTCAGGGTGTGATACCTTGGGGCCTTTAGCCATGAAGCATCTTCCAATTCCCTCATTTGGTGAATCAAATAAGTTGTAGGAGTTGGAGTTGGAGGATACGAGTGCAAGACCGGCAACACCTTCATCTTGACTGTAGTCGGAGTCGGAGTGATAGCTTCCATCGGATTGATTGTCGGAGTCGGAGCCGGAGACCCATTCACCTACATGAGCTTGATGTCTTCTTCTTGTGTAGCTCCTTGATGACTTGTCTTTCCTCTCCGAATCCTTGCTTCTCCGAGAGGGTCTTCGTTCATAACAATCATCTCTACTCCTTCTCTCTTTCCGAGGTGATTCATCTCTTGATCTTCTTCTTGGAGATTCTTCTCTTCTCTTGTGGGGAGCCGTACACTCATTTGAGTAGTGTCCGGGTCTTCCACAATTGTAGCAGTTTCGATCACGACTAGAAGATCTCTTTTCATCATATGATCTAGACTTTGAGCTTCTCTCTTTGCCTCTATTCTTGTAGAATTTGTTGAAGTTCTTAACCATTAGGCTTATCTCTTCATTGGAAATTAACTTGTCACTTGAGGTTGTGGGAGCATCACTTGTAGCTTTGTAAGCACCACTTGACTTGTTGTGAAGCTCTTCCTTATCCTTAAGTGTCATCTCATGAGCAACAATTCTTCCAATGACTTCAGTTGGCTTGAGAGTCTTGTAGTTTGGCATCATTTGGATCAAAGTGCACACGGTGTCATACTTTCCATCCAAAGCTCTTAGAATCTTCTTGATGATGAATCGGTCGGTCATTTCTTCGCTTCCTAAGCCGGCAATCTCATTTGTGATGAGAGCAAGCCTAGAGTACATTTCAGCGACTCCTTCACCATCCTTCATCTTGAACTTGTCAAGTTGACCTTGAAGAATATCTAGCTTTGATTCCTTCACAGATTCGGTACCTTCGTGCATTTCAACCAAAGTATCCCAAATCTATTTAGCATTCTCAAGACGGCTGATTTTGTTGAACTCCTCGGGACACAAAGCATTGAAGAGAATGTCACAAGCTTGAGCATTGTTTTGCAACATCCGCAACTCTTTCGGTGTAGCTTCGCGATCCGGAACTTTTCCTTCCTCGAAGAATTCACCTTGCATGCCAACACAAATAATGCCCCATGCGGCTGGGTTATGACCAAGAATATGCATTTTCATTTTATGCTTCCAACTAGGAAAAATTGTACCATCAAAGTAAGGACCTCTACGATAATTACCCTCACTAGACGCCATACTCTCCTAGGTTGTGAAACCAAGCTTATGGAGTCCAATGCAATGGAAACCAATACAATGGAGACCAAAGCTCTGATACCACTTGTAGGATCGAAAGTATGTCTAGAGGGGGGGTGATTAGACTACTTGTAAATATAAAATTCTGCCTTTTGATCAAGAACAGTTTTTGGCAGATTCACAATTATGATCAAGTCAAACATCACCCTACACATGCAATTCTAGAGTATAGGCAGCAGAAAGTAAATTGCACATGTAGTAAAGAGAGGTGGAGAAGAGCAAACGCAATTTGGAGACGCGGTGATTTTTCCCATGGTTCCTATAGGTGGTGCTATCGTACATCCACGTTGATGGAGACTTCAACCCACGGAGGGTAACGGCTGCGCGAGTCCACGGAGGGCTCCACCCACGAAGGGTCCACGAAGAAGCAACCTTGTCTATTCCATCATGGCCTACGCCCACGGAGGGCTAGCCTTACTCGGGGTAGATCTTCACGAAGTAGGCGATCTCCTTGCCCTTACAAACTTCTTGGTTCAACTCCACATCTCGATGACGGAGGCTCCCAAGCGGCACCTAACCAATCTAGGAGGCACCACCCTCCAAAAGGTAATAGATGTTGTAGATGATGATGAACTCCTTGCTCTTGTGCTTCAAATGATAATCTCCCCAACACTCAACTCTCCTCATTGATTTGGCTGTGGTGGAAGAAAGGATTGAGTGGAAAGCAACTTGGGAAGGTTAGAAATCAAGTTTCATATGGTGGGAGTGGAGCAACTTGATCTCAACACAAGGGTAGGTAGTTCTCTTCTCGGAAAGTGTAAGGTAGGAGTGGTAGTTCTTTCTGATGGCTCTCTCCACGAATGAAGAGGGGGTGGAGGGGTATATATAGCCTCCACACAAAAATCCAACCGTTACACACATAATTGAGCAATCTCGGTGAGACCGAAGTGGACAACTCGGTCAGACCGAAAGTTCAAATAATGTGAACGTTGGGGTTTTCGGTGGGACCGAAAATACCATCTCGGTTAGTCCGATTTGATCAAAGACAGGAGCTTGCCAGTTTCGGTGGGACCGAAAATATCATCTCGGTTATTCCGATTTGATGACAGAAGGTCACAGAAGCTTGGCAGCCCATGTTTCGGTGAAACCGATCTCAAACTCGGAATGACCGATTTTTCTAGGGTTTGGCTTATGGCTGAGGTGGTTCATCTCGGTGTGACTGAGTTTGGAAAATCGGTTGGTCCGAGATTACTTATGAGTGTGTATTGTAGTGAAAGTTGCTGATAGTTGAAGGAGATATATCACTAAGCACTTGAGCAACCAGATCATCAACACAACCTCATCCCCTTTTAATAGTATTGGCTTTTCCTATGGACTCAATGTGATCTTGGATCACTAAATCAAAAATGGAGTCTTGAGCTTTTGCCAATGCTTGCCTTAGCATTTTGAGGGGTCCACTTCTTCAGTCATTGCCATACCCATATCACTGAACTTCTCTGAAATGGTTCTCAAGTAACTATTAGTTCAATGATATATATGTTGTTATTAATTGCCAAAACCACCCGGGGATTAGTTGCACTTTCACCTGGCCCCCCTCTGGCCCCACTTCTGGTTCCTGGTTCCTTCGGGTGCGTGGATTTTCTGTGATTTTTCGTGGATTTTTCTGAGATACCTAAAAATCCGTTTTCCTGCACACAAATAAACCATACAGGCAGCTCTGCTGAAAACAGCGTCAGTCCGGGTTAGTTTAGTCCAAATCATGCAAGAATGAGGCCAAAACAATATCAAAAGTGTTTGGAAAAGTAGATACGTTTGAGACGTATCAGGTGGCACGTGGCACGACCATTTTTCGCACCCCGTGGGGCGACCCAAGTCCGCCTAGTGAATGAGCCGCACCCCCTCAACTTCCTCTATTTTGTATCAGGAGGGCGCGAACCATCTCTTTACTATTGGAACCGCAAGGTGACGCAAGCATTCCGCGGTCATCCCACGCATGACCCCCACGTCAGCGCAGATCGTGGGGAAGCGCAACCACCGGGGGAGTTACTGCGGTAAAAAGTATCAAACCCTACTGCCCGCGCACCATTCTGGGCCTAGCCCGACAACGCGTTGCGCTTATGAATGGCTCGGGCCCGGGGGCTCCTTTCGGTGTACAAAAGTGGGGGCGCTCTTTTGTACCCCTTACTTGTGCACGGGCAGTCAAAGCCACGCCTGTGACCAAGCATAACAAATTAGAGGAGGGAAGCCAGAGACATAAAGTTACCAGAACAATGCCAAGACGGTGGCACGAGAAGACCAAGCAAGAAGGCAGGCTCTCCCTTGATAAGGACTCTTGCCGGGATGCCCTGCGCGCCCCCGCCAAGAACCCTTGCTGGGGCAGCTCACCCAAACGCCTCCGTCGGCGCCACCCTTGAGCCTAGGAGCTCCAACATCATCAACAACATTGAAACCAAGGCTCGGGAAGCGCCCACGTGATGGCATGCAGATCTTTCTGAAGACAAAGGTCTATGGCTCACGAGATGAGAACCATACGACAAGGCATTGGCGAGGCTCCTTACCGAGGATGCCCACGAGGACCCGACAAGACTCCTCGCCAAAGACACCCCGAAGCCCTAGCTAGCCTGTTGCCAAGGAAGCTCACGGAGGCCCCGACAAGACCCTTGCCGGGAACAGACATAGGACCATGGCAAGCCCTTGCCGCCCCGTCGTCGCCCCAGCTCAGCGATCGACCCACTAGCCCAGGCAGGTACCCATGTGGCGGTACGCGGTTCCTGGTCTAGCTAGTCAAGCACCTGCGTGGTGGCATGTAGATCTTCGTGAAGACCCTACCACCATGCCACCTCAGCTGCCTGCCCCGCTGGCCTGGACGCGCGTCGCAACCAGACGGAGCGGCCACGGACGGGACGAGCCTCATTTCCGTCCCCGATAAAGCAAGTGGACACCTAAGTAGCACATTTAATGTGTCTTGTCCCTTAATGGCATGGGACCAGCCTATGCACTGTACACCTTTCCACCTCCTGTGTTCCACTGTGGCAGCCCCTTTGGACTATAAAAGGAGGCCCGCGGCATACTGGAGGAGGATTCGGACCCTGGAGAGCTAGACATGCACCGTAGCTAGTTCATGAACTCAAGAGCACTCGAATATACACCAAAGCAGGACTAGGGTATTACGCATCCTCGCGGCCCGAACCTGGGTAAACGATATTTGTGCTGACTCTTAGACCGGCTCTTTCCACAACCTCGCGCCCGTCAACCGTAGAAGGGATTCCAGTGATCCCATAGGTGTCGTTTCATACTGACAAAATACAATTCTGATATTGATTTATATATTGAGGACTCCTCCGCTGTCCAAGAAGAGACTAATATTTTGCAGGAGTCTATGGAAGAAGAAGTTAATGACATTGTAAGCTCATTGGATGAAAAAGATGAGGAGGAGAGCGAAAAACAAAATGAAGAAGAGCGGATTGGTCACCCGTTCCCACCTTCTAATGAGAGTAACTCTGTATCCCATACATTGTTTAATTTCCCTTCGAATTTACCGAAGGATGAATGCTATGATGATTGCTATGACCCCGTTGATTCTTTTGAAATATCCCTTTTTGATGATGCTTGCTATGCTTGTGGCCAAGATGCCAATATGAATTATGCTTATGGAGATGAACTTGCTATAGTTCCTTGTGTCAAACATGAGATAGTCGCTATTGCACCCACACATGATAGTCCTATTATCTTTTTGAATTCTCCAAACTACACTATATCGGAGAAGTTTGCTCTTATTAAGGATTATATTGATGGGTTGCATTCTACCATTACAAATGATGATTTTGATGAGTATAATATGCATGTGCTTGCCGCTCCTACTTGCAATTATTATGAGAGAGGAACTATATATCCACCTCTTTATGTTTCCAACACAACAAAATTGCAAGAAACTTCCTATACTATGCATTGGCCTTACTTGATGTGCATGAATTGTTCTTTTATGACATGCCTATGCATAGGAAGAGAGTTAGACTTCGTGATTGCTTGATATATGTTGCCTTGTGCTCACTACTAAATACCAAATCATTGCTAGTTAAAATTGGCTTTGATATACCTTGGGATCCGGATGGATTCATTACTAGAGCACTTTATGCCTAGCTTAATGGCTTTAAAGAAAGCGCTGCCAGGGAGATAACCCGGAAATTAAAAAAAGAGTCATATATTTCTGTTGAGTGCTTTTATAAAGTTTAAAAAACAAAAAAAATATAGAGGGGAACCTAATAGTTTTTCAAAAAGAAAAGTGAAAGTAAGAAGGACGAGCACCGTTGAAGTGGGGGACGTCCTTGAACTTTGTTCATGCCCATGGAAACTTTGTGAATCTTAATTATAGAAACTTTTCAACAAAAATAATTATCCCCTTGTAAAATTCCATTGTATTATAAAAATAGTGTGCCAAGAGTTTGCCTTTAGGTTGATTAAATTGCTTGTTGGTTTGTGCGGTGCAAAATAGAAACTTTGGCTGTAGTGCGCGATTTTACATTTTTTACTGGAATGTCAAACAGTTCTGAAACTTTTTGAATATTCTTGCTATACAAAATGTTTATTTTTCCTATTTTTTTAGAATTTTTAGAGTTACATAAGTATGGTGGATGTTCAAATCTTTACAGACTGTATTGTTTTCACAGATTGCTGTTATAGCTTCATTATTTGCATATGTTTGAATTCTTGTTGATGCCTCCTTGACTTGGGGCCATAGAATTGTGATAGCATACAGTGGGTAATGTTTTTATATAATTATACAATAATGTTAGAGCAGTACATGATGGGATTTCATTTATCATATGCACTAACCCCGCCACTAAAAGTTCGATTAAGTTTTGTGTGGATGAAGTTTTCGAAGATCGAGGAGGTCTCAATGTGAGGAGAAGGAGGAGAGGCAAGAGCTCAAGCTCGGGGATGCCCAAGGCACCCCAAGTAAATATTCAAAGAGACCCAAGCGTCTAAGCTTGGGGATGCCCCGGAAGGCATCCCATCTTTCTTCAACAAGTATCGGTATGTTTTTGGATTCGTTTCGTTCACATGATATGAGTAAATTCTTGGAGCTTAGTGTGGCTTTTATTTTTATTTTAATAATGCACCATGCTGGTATGAGATAGTCCTTGGTCAATTTGTAGAATGCTCTTTGCACTTCACTTATATCTTTTGAGTATGGCTTTATATAATGCTTCATGAGCTTCACTTATATCATTTGAAGTTTGGATTGCCTGTTTCTCTTCACATAGAAAACCGATGTTCGTAGAATGCTCTCGTGCTTCACTTATATTTGTTAGAGCATGACATTTTGTAGAAAGAATTAAACTCTCATGCTTCACTTATATCTATTTAGAGAGACAAACAGAATTGGTCAATTGCATGGTTAGTCATAAAATCCTACATAAAACTTATGGATCACTGAATATGGTATGTTTGATTCCTTGCAATATTTTTGCGATATAGAGATGATTATATGTGGGAGGTACTAGTGGATGATTATGTTTAGTAAGATATTGGTGTTAAGGTTTGTGATTCCCGAAGCATGCACGTATAGTCTCTCGTTATGCCGGGAAGTTGGAGCACAATTTATCCTTGATTGTCCTATCTTTGTGACAAGGTCGGGGGCACGCGATGGTTAACTCCTACCAACCTCCCCCCTAGGAGCATGCGTAGTATTACTTTGCTTCGAGGGCTAATAAACTCTTGGAATAAAGATGTGAGTTCTTTATGACTAATGTGAGTTCATGGATTATACGCACTAATGGGAGCTCTCGCCCCTCCCATGCCATGGAGACCAAGGACCAGAGGGAGAACCCTTCTCCCACCTAGGGAGAAGGCCAAGGAAGAAGGAGAAGGAGTGGGGCTCTCTCCCCCTCGCTTACGGTGGCGCCGGAGTGCCACCGGGGCAACGATCGGGACAACGATCTACATCAACAATCTTGCTACCGTCCACACCAACTCTCTCCCCCTCATTGAAGCGGTGTATCACCTCTTTTCCCCCACTGTAATCTCTACATAACCATGGTGCTCAACTCCATATATTATTTCCCAATGATCTATGGTTATCCTATGATGTTTGAGTAGATCCGCTTTGTCATGTGGGTTAATCGTGTTCTTGGTTGGTATGATTGTATATTTTATTTATGGTGCTGTCCTACGGTGACCTCCGTTCTTGCGCAAACTTGAGGGGGCCCCGCTGTAGGGTGTTGCAATATGTTCATGGTTTGCTTATTGTCAGTGTTGCGGGGGATGACAGTAGCCCAAACGTGGATAAGTGGGGTATGACGTATGGGAGTAAAGAGGACTTGATACTTAATGATATGGTTGGGTTTCATGACCTTAATGATCTTTAGTAGTTGCGGATGCTTGCTAGGGGTCCAATCATAAGTGCATATGATCCAAGTAGAGAAAGTATGTTAGCTCATGCCTCTCCCTCATATAAAATTGCAAGAATGATTACCGGTACTTGTTATCGATTACCTAGGGACAAATAACTTTCTTGTTTACAAAAGTTATCCACTTTTATTATCTTGCAAAGTACTTATAGTTTTATTCTTGCAAAGTAGTTCCAGCATCACACCTACAAAATAGTTTCATACTTGTTTCCGATAGAACTTGAGGGAATATTTGTCCTACCTTTAGCTTCTCATTGGGTTCGATACTCTTACTTATCGAAAAGGGCTACAAACGATCCCCTATACTTGTGGGTTATCAGCCATGTTGACATCATCCACCGCAATTCCAGTAGATTCATAATGACATCACAACGGATCTCTGAGCATATATGCTTAGCTTGAAAACTGAGGTGCCCATTATGCTGAAAAGTTACTGCACCACCTCGTCCTTCGTGCCTTTTACCCTTCCCCCTTTTACCTTATAAATAAGCACCCGGGGGGGTTTACTTTTACCTCGCCCCAACTTCTTATTCTTCCTCACGCAGAAACCCTTGCACATCTGGAGCTCCACCACACCAGTCATATCTTCGTCGACCTCTGCATCCAAGACAGCGGTGCCGCCCAGGCTCACTAGAGCTCAGAGCCGCACCTCCATCATCTTCAGCGGCAATCAGGTACACTAGCACTTCACTTCTAGATCCGCATTATGTATCTTCATAGTTCGTCGGAGTTCATCGAAGTTCTTCCGCCGCGGTCTGTGTAGATCTAGTATCCCTTCATAAACCTATTAAAGAATCATTGCGGAGGCCACTCCAACATTACTTTTGTAGTCAGGCAGCGTAGATCCCCTGTAGAATCCATTAGCGACCAATAGTCACTTCTGCTGCTCACCTTAGGTTTAGATATTTTTTTCTTTTTTACATTATTTGTAGATTCGAAACTTCATGCACTTCTGTAACCTGTTGTTCCATACTTAGGCTTTGTTCGGAATCCGTCCGTGGAGCTGTAGAGCTCGGTTTTAGCCGCTCCGTGAAAACTAGCTAGAGACTGATCCACTCCGGGAGCGCGGTCAAAGGAGCGGATAGGAGCCGAACGCAACCTTAGTTGAAAATCTAGGAAAGTTGTTGTCTTTAGGATGACCCGCCAACACTTTGTTGGCTCATAACTCTTTAGAATTTCACCCGAAACATGTTGTTCTCAGAGCCGTAACCTCCTCATTACCTTGTTGCTTTATTATATAAATCCACCTTGGCTGCTCACAACTTAAAGAATAACCCGTCATATATTTTTGTTCGCAAGCCTTATCTCTACTTAAGTCGGCTGACCATGGCAAAGGCCCACACTACATGCGACTGGGTGACGTCTCATGTTTCTGAGCTTATACTCCAAGACTTTGTTGATTAGGGTATCCTGCAAGACACAGAAAAGTTGTTGGTTTTTGAAGAGACCAGAGGGTATCCCGGAATGCTCGGATCAATGGATTGCATGCATAGGCAACGGAAGAACTGCCTCAAAGATTTGCGGGGAATGTATCAAGATCACACCAAAGAGGCCACCATAGTAATAGAAGCAGTGGCATCACAAGACTTATGGATCTGGCATGCTTTCTTTGAAATGTCGGATTCTCACAACGACATCAACGTGCTTCAACGATCTCCAGTGTTCGTGAGGCTTTGTAATGAGGAACCGCCGCCGTTCAACTACACTATCAACAGTCGTGACTACAACATGGAATACTATCTTGCCAATGGCATCTATCCTCATTGGGCGGCATTTGTGAAGACCATATGCGAACCACAAGTGAACAAACAAAGCCATTTTGCAACAATGCATGAAGCAACTAGGAAGGATGCGGAGAGGACATTATGAGTGCTTCCAACTCGTTGGAGAATTGTTCGTGGAGCTGCAATGATGGGAATCATAAACTTTGTGGCAGCTGATGACATGTTGGGTTGCAATATGATTGTCGAGGATGAGGATGATGATGTAGCCCAAACCAATGATTTTGAAGCGCATGGAGAATAAGTTCAAATCCTTATGAACTTTGTGCAGATGCATCAGAATCTTCGAGATCATCAGGTGCACGCACAACTACTCATTGATCTCGTGGAGCATATGTGGACATATAATGAAAACCAAAGAGCTAATGTTTGAATTGTGCAAATAAATTTTATGTAAAAACTATGTAATTTCGGTACCAACATTTTTCATTTACGTGCGACATTGTCGTGTATGATGGGCGTGCATGGATTTGCACGTATTTGATAGTCCGGATTTGACGTATGTGGCTGCCGGACATGACATATGAGGGGTGGTCCGGCTGCGTCCGTGTGCATGCCCTTGCGCTTCTGCGGACATATAGGTGGCCAGATTTGCCATGTCCGGATGTATATGCTCTAAAGAGACACTGACGGTATCGATATGGGAGTAAACTTTAGCATCACCACTTGCCATCTACACACAGGGACCTTTTTGAGATTTTAGGAATTATACATGGGCTAGGCCCATTATGTTTAACATTTCAGTCAAGTAGAACTTCTTAACCTTTTACCCCGGGCAGCCCTAAGCCGAAAGACACTACTCCGAGCGGGTGGACGAGCGCGCGCCCCACCCCCGTAGCCACCGCCGGCTCCTCCGTCTCGTGCCCGGGCAGGCGCGACAGCCCGCCGCGCGCAGACGATCCCTCATCTCACCATCTAGAGCTCCCTATCCAACAGTAAAAAGCAAAGCTCGCACTGCGACTCCTGCATTTAGAGTGGCTGAGTGACACTGTGAGAGCTCTAGCACCGGGTACGTAAGCAAGCTGCCCCATCTCGTCCGTGCCATTTACCCTCTCTTCCTGCTGCGCCCTCTTCTACTCCTACTCCTCTTCCTTTTCTCCAGCCGCCTAGCCAGTGCCTAACCCGCCCGTTCGATTGGAGCCCCGTAGCTACATAGGTAGTTCAATTAGGTCGACGCTGACTGCGTTGGGATGCCTAGCTCGTCGGCCTGTCCTCCGTGGCTGGTGCGCATGGTGGCCGGAAACGACAACCAGGCATCGTCGTCCTCCTCGTCCAAGGGCGGGGGTGCCGTGCTCACCACCGCCGGCACGGCCACTATAGACACGGGATACCGCGGCGGTGATGGGAAAGGCGGCAATGCCGTCGACCCCCAGGAGAGCAGCAGTAGCGGGCAGTCCAGGCTCGCGGCGCGCGGCCACTGGCGTCCTGCTGAGGACATCAAGCTGCGCGAGCTCGTGGCGCTCTATGGCCCCCAGAACTGGAACCTCATCGCCGAGAAGCTCGACGGGAGATCCGGTATGTATGGCCCGGCCGCCGTGCTCCTCAGCTGATGTATGTATGACACCATGATGTTTAACCGCTCTCTTTATGCATGAGATGCAGGGAAGAGCTGTCGGCTGCGGTGGTTCAACCAGCTGGACCCGCGGATCAGCAAGCGTCCGTTCTCCGACGACGAGGAGGAGAGGCTGATGGCGGCGCACCGCTTCTACGGCAACAAATGGTCCATGATCGCGCGGCTCTTCCCCGGCCGGACCGACAACGCCATCAAGAACCACTGGCATGTCATCATGGCGCGCAAGTACCGCGAGCAGTCCATCGCCTACCGCCGCCGCAAGCTCAACCAGGCTGTCCAACGCAGGCTTGACTCGTCCTCCGGGGTGGATTCCGGTGCCGGGCACGTCGATTTCGTTGGTCACCACCACAACCACCACCTCGTGGCCGCCGCCCACGACTCCGCCATGTTTGCGGACCCCTACGGCTTCAACTTCAGGCACTGCTGCCTCTCTTTCCCTGCCGGCTCCGCCGCTGCCTCGGCGTTGGAGCCTACCTTCTGCTTGTTCGCCGGTGAGTAACTTATCTATCATCACCACCATCACCACGTATAGAGGCGCGCGGTAGATTTTCTATAGCAGCACTGCAATCTCAAAACTGTTCACACTGACTGGTGGTCCCTCACACATTCCTAGCTGATTATGCTAGACAACTGAGCTTTCGGGACTATAATAGTCTAGAGTGGTCGAAAGTTATTTTAAGCGAGCGAAGAAAGGTAGAGATTTCTACGGATTTTGTTAGGAGGGTAGAGATTTCAACGTTAGATCATCTCTAATTGATGGGGAAAAACCTGGGATTAAAAGGCATGTAACCCATCCAAACACCCATTTAGTACCCAACAATTTCTAGGGCAAACAAAAAACAATCAGTTTTGCTAAAGCACATCTAGATGGGCCATAAGTATTGCACCTCTAAATCCTATATATGTCATTGATCTTACGCAGAGATTTATGTGGGTATTTTTTTAATACTTTTTTACGCGAATTCTTTTTAATACTTGATTGTGTCACTTAGATGTGCAATCCCTATTAAGATTGGGCAAATACATTTCAAAAGAAAATTAGGCAAAAGATAACGCAATTCGGTGAACCCATCATAGAACCAAATATTTTGGCGATGAAAATTTCAAACCCTAACCACCACCTCCCGGTGTCGCCTAAGGCGCGGCTGACAGCATCTCTCACCACGCCACTAAGTCCAGTAAGTCGTGTTGGTCTAATCGACCATGTCCCTGCCTAAGCCACCACCTCTCGAGCCTCCTACCATCGCCGCCATCTCACGACACTGATCCAGTGCTCATGGGTGTCACCGCCGTGCCCAACCACCGCCAACTTTGGAGCCTCCTCCCACGTCTTGGCGCACATTCCTCGAGGCTTCCGTCACGGCCTCGATCATCACCAAGACTAGGAAATCG
>LR738711.1:936777156-936798458 GCA_902687465.1 Secale cereale | reverse complement strand
CGGCCATGGTGGCGACGTACGTGGTGACCTCCCGCCGGCCTTGTACACGCAATATGTTTGACGGAATGAGGCGACTGTTTGGATCATTCCAAAATTGGCATGCCAAAATTTTGGCGAAGGATTTGGCCGCCGGGAGGTTGCCAATGTGCGGGCGTAGAAGGAAAGCGAACGAAGCGACCAAAAAAATGGCGTGGTTCTGAATCGCCGTCACCGACCCAAAGGGGCATGGGCTAGCAGTCAACGACCACAAAATTGGTCGGGCGAGCAGCGGCTGCAATCCAAACAGCCTCGAGATATCCACATTCTTTTTCCTTGTTTGTTTTTAATAAAGTGAATACATAGTTTAAATGGATATTTTTAGATACAAAAGAGGTACAAAAGGAAAAACTGGATTAAAGTCTTGAGGATGCTGACGCATACTAGCTCGTACGCCTTCCTAGATGAGTGGATCTGCTGCGTACTACCCCGGCGAAGCGCACGCGTAGAGCAAGGGAGGCCCCCACCGGGCGGTACACGGCCGGCCTTTTCGTCGGTTCCACTGCCACCGGCCGGCAGCCGAAATAAATGCCCCGCTCGAAACAGGCAGCATGTGGGAGGGAGACGATGGATCGAACGGACGAAGACCAGGTACTGGCCGGGTAGACTTTGGACTTTTGCCACGCACGGCACAGGCACAGTGATCCTCCCGCACACGCACGCACGCACGCACGCACGCTCAGTCGATCGCTCACCGGCGCACAGGCCAGGCCGCAGGGCGCGGCGACAAGCACAGTGATCCCGCACACGCACGCTCGCCTCTGAGGGATCAGACGCGCACGGGCCGAGCAGTTGCTGCCGAGCGGTATGGGGGGAGATCCATCCATCTGCCTCGTCCTCATAAATGGCCCTCCCACCTGCACTGTAACCACCACCCCTTCTCCTGTCCTTGCGCTGTTCCCTTTTCCTCGTCGGTTGACGATCCCGATCCAGTTTTTACCATGTCTATATAACCCGGTAATGTTTCGCTCGTGTGTTTGTTTCGTCTGGCTGCAGGGCCCGGCGCCGTATCGGCGCACGACGAGCGCTTCTCCTGGCCGGACGCCATGGCCGTGCGAGGAGGTGGCGGCCTTTATTACGGGGAGCCGCTGCCGGCGCAAGGAGGCTGGGTCGGCGGCGGCCGCCACGAGATGGCACGGTTCAGCTCTGACCAGGCGAATGGATCGTCTGCCGCCGTGTTTGCCGTGACGGACCAAGCTGGCGTTCACTTGGACGGCACGTCGCGGTCGCCGACTTTCATAGATTTCCTCGGGGTCGGAGCGACATGACGGATGCATGTATCGATGCCGATGCTCTAGCAGAGAGTGCGTGCGGCAGGTGGATCGCTAGCTGCTAGCTCTAGCCTCTAGGTAGCTTACTATAGAAAGCACTACTAGCTATGTTGGCTCTGTATATTTGGTTGGCGTGTTTGCCACTCCACTTGTTTTAACTCATGTACAACATGAACATCAGCTTGTGCTTGCAGGGGAGGTCGATGTCAACAATTTCAGCAGTTGACGGTAGCCGGTAGGTGAGAATGGGATATTTTATTTTATTTTGCGAGGGAAGGTGAGAATGAGATATGTGAAATCGTTGAGCCGAAGAACATAGATCAGGTTATTTGGGTACCCTAGCAGATACCAGCATAATATCAAGAGAGTGAATTCCATCTTTTACACTTCAAATTCACGCCTGTGACACATATTATCCCATTTAGTGAAAAATTTGAATTCACCTCACTTTATGTTGACTGGACTAGCCACGTGTGCGGTTTTTATTTTTTATCTGATTTTTCACCTGGTATTTCTTTTTGTAGCGCTAAACCGAACCAGCACATCGCACCACATATTTCACCTCATTTTAGTTTCTTGTCTTGACATAATATTTTTATTTAAGCATCTTCGAGAGACTGAGCCGGCATATCATCTTGAGATTTACAAAATCACCGAGGCGCCTCGTCGCCGACGGGAACGTCTTCTCCCACTGAAAGCGCATCGCCGGAAATTCTGAAATAAACCCTATTGTGCTGGAGATACAACTGTCCCTCTAATCATCCAACCACAGGTTGGTTCACGTCTTGCCATAAAATTGACATCAACTTAGTTCCTTATTTCAATCAACAAGCCATGCAATAGAAACATCCTTAGGATCTTGCCATAAAGTTGACATCAACTTAGTTCCTTATTTTATTCAACAAGCCATGCAATAGAAACATCCTTAGGATCCGTAGGAACATGTTTAGTAGCAAGCATAAACATAATCAGACTAACCTCATCATTTAAGCAAGCAATATCCTCAACAAAGTTTACCTTTGCATTATTTGGATCTCTTTCAGTGTGCCATTGGGCATAATTTTTCATTGGTGGTTCATATCCTGGCAGATCCCTTGATAGAGTGTCGCGACTAGCCTAATGACACATGGGAAACAAGAGGCAAGAGTTACCAAGTGAGTGAGTCCTGGATTAAGGGGTCCTGGGGCCGCCGACCAATTGATTATGGGACGGATTGGTGGGCTATTGTGGAGCCAAGCTAGAGCATGGGCCCGTGACTGGATGGAAGATCTTCAGAGCCGTGGCGTGCCCTCCAAGTCAAGATTAGGCATGATCTTTCCTTCATTATAACCGATCGCCTATAACCCTAACCCTATCGGTGTCTATATAAACCGAAGGGTTTTAGTCTTTCAGGCTAGAGCAACATCCAACACATCATCAACCTAGGGTTTAGCTCGCCTGATCCCGAGGTAGATCGACTCTGTAACCATATCATACACATCGAATACAATCAAGTAGGACGTAGGGTTTTACCTCTTAGAGAGGGCCCGAACCTGGGTAAATACCATCTTCTTCGTCCCTTGTTCCCCATCGATCCTAGATCCACAGCTCGGGACCCCCTACCCGAGATCCGCCGGTTTTGACACCGACGTTGGTGCTTTCATTGAGAGTTCCGATGTAGGTTCACCGAAGGATCGATGGATCGACCAGTCGTTGGAGACCCCGTCTACGCCAGGGACATCTTTGCCCCTGGCCAGATCTTCATATTCGGCAGCATTACACGACACCCTGATCTCACTGGTCGTCTTGACTAGATTGAAAATCTCACCCCTGGTTGCAAAGCCAACTGCCGGAGCTTGGAGCCCAACGCCAACCCTTGGGATGCCCTCGCTCCTCCGGAATCCACAACCCCTGTGGAAGGACTCTTCGGCCCTGAGGCCTTGACCCCGGATCCAACGAGCCTGAAGGGATCAAGCACTATCCGGAGTCCGGCCCTAAAGCTCGACTCCGTCGAACTATCCGAAGAATCTCCCGTCGAATACTCGAAGGGCTCGCTTCTGATGAATACCTACTCGGTAAGCCACCTGGCGGATCGGTTCCGCGACATAGGAATCTCAGTTAGCAGGCATGCGGCCTATGACTAGATCGGGCTTAAACCCGATAGTAGAGAAATCAACACCCCTCCGATCACGCACCTCGTCGCCATCGTTGAAGAGACCGCGGAAGGATCACGACCTCCAAAGTTGAAGACAATATACACCCGGGTCTCTAGCCCGGAGGCGGGCACCGGCCAAGAGAAAAGCATGGACTCAGGCCATGATGCGGGGTCCGACCTCGAGCCGATCCGACCGCGCATGGACCTAAGTACGAACATTGTGCGATCTGAGCGGACACAGCCCGGACACGGTTCGCCGCCGCTGACTAACCGGACTCACCACCAACGGGAATGCCAAAAAATCCCACCCACCTCCCACACTGAATACTCCCCAGACGTGGGAAGTCCGGACGTATGGGACCTCATGTACGTCAAAAAGCAGCCCGCAGAGACAAACCATCATTACTGGGCTAGATTTCTCTTGGTGAAAAACAAGATGACGGACTGCTATGACAAAGAAGTGATCGAAGTGTTTCAGTTCACCTGCCAGGACGAAGGAATCCTAAATTCCCTCACCCATCGCCGAGTGCAAAGCTTCACCGAATTATCGAACATGGTACGCAAATACTGTGCCATGGAAAGCACTTGGAAGATGCAAAAATGTGTATGGAGTCATTACCTACCATACAGCCTAGAAAAGCTCAAGTAAAACGAGCATATACCCGGTGGTCGCCCGAGTACGAACCCGCCAAGAAGAAAAACAGGCCTGGGTCGGTCCTGGATGAGCTGTTGGATAAACCATGCCCAATACACTCAGCCTTGCTTAACGCAAACACAACCCACAGACTTCGAGCTTGCTGGGTGGTGAGGCAAAGTGGCCAAAAGTGGCGATACTATCCTGGGTCTTACACCCCCCCGATAGGCGATCACCAACGCCACCAACGGATCACAATGTTCTGGCTGTCTACGAGACATTCTCTTCGAATAATCAAAGGAAAAAGCCCTTCATGAGGTCGACCAGGTCTACCAAGTGACGGCCGCACATTCATGGGTAGACACGCCTATCACCTTTGACCGGAAGGACGAGCCAAAGTCTTGACCCAACCACGCACCCGACGCACTAGTCCTCGACCCCATAATCGATGGCTTCAGACTGACTAAAGTGCTGATGGACGGGGGCAGCGGCCTGAACCTCCTTCACGAGGACACGCTTGAAAAACTGCAGTTCGACAGGTCTCGCGCGGAACATAGGTACACCACTTTCCAAGGGATTATCCCCGGAAGGGAGGATCGTTGTTCCGGAAGCATAACTTTGGATGTAGTGTTCGGCACTCCCAACAACTACATATCCGAACCCATCTTATTCCATGTCGTGCCCTTCCGCAGGGGATACCTGCTACCTCTTGAGCTTGCGTTGTATTCCCTCGAAGAGGAAAGGGAGATGCAGCACAGTAGCGTAAGTATTTCCCTCAGTTTTTGAGAACCAAGGTATCAATCCAGTAGGAGACCACGCGCGAGTCCCTCGCACCTGCACAAACAAATAAGAACTTCGCAGCCAACGCGATAAGGGGTTGTCAATCCCTTTACGGTTACTTACGAGAGTGAGATCTGATAGAGATGATAGTTTATATTTTTGGTATTTTTGGTTTAATAAAACAGCAAATAAAAGCGGTAAAAGTAAAGTAGATGTAGATTGATATGTTGAGAATAGACCTGGGGGCCATAGTTTTCTCTAGTGGCTTCTCTCATGATAGCGATATTCGACGGCGGGTTAACAAATTACTGTCGAGCAATTGAAAGAAGAGTGAATAATTATGATACTATCTAGGCATGATCATTGTATATAGGCATCACGTCCGAGACAAGTAGACCGACTCATGCCTGCATCTACTACTATTACTCCGCACATCGACCGCTATCCAGCATGCATCTAGTGTATTGAGTTCATACGAACAGAGTAACACCTTAAGCAAGATGACATGATGTAGAGGGATAAACTCAAGCAATATGATGTAAACCACATCTTTTTATCCTCGATGGCAACAATACAATACGTGCCTTGCTGCCCCTACTGTAACTGGGAAAGGACACCGCAAGATTGAACCCAAAGCCAAGCACTTCTCCCATTGCAAGAACTATAGATATAGTAGGCCAAACCAAACCAATAATTCGAAGAGACTTGCAAGGATATTATGAGCACACATAAAAAGTTCAGAGAAGAACCAAATATCTTTCATAGATAACCTTGATCATAAACTCACAATTCATCGGATCTCGACAAACACACCGCAAAAAGAGATTACATCGAATAGATCTCCTCGAAGACCGAGGAGAACTTTGTATTGAGATCCAGAGAGAGAGAAGAAGCCATCTAGATACTAGCTATGGACCCGAAGGTCTGTGGTAAACTACTCACAACTCATGGTGAGGGCGATGATGATGATGATGATGAAGGCCTCCGTGATGGATCCCCTTCGGTGGAGCTCCGTAACAGGCTCCAAGATGGGATCTCCAGGGGAACAGAAGCTACGGCGGTGGAATCAGGGTTTTCTCTCTGCCTATGGAGTTTCTGGGGTACATGGACTTATATAGGAAGAAGGAGGGCACCGGGGGCCACACGAGGAGGCCTCGAGGCAAGGGGGCGCCCCCCCACCCTCGAGGGCGGCTCCTCGATCCTCTGACGTGGTTCTCAAGCTTCCCGGGCGTGATTTTCTCCAAAAATATCTCTCGCGAAGGTTTCATTCCGTTTGGACTCCGTTTGATATTCTTTTCTGCAAAACCCTGAAATAGGCAAAAAACAGCAATCTGGATTGGGCCTTTGGGTTAGTAGGTTAGTCCCAAAAATGATATAAAAGTGAATGATAAAGCCCATTAAACATCCAAGACTTCATAAATAATAGCATGGAACAATAAAAACTTATAGATACCTTGGAGACGTATGAAGCATCCCCAAGCTTAATTCCTGCTCATCCTCGGGTAGGTAAATGATAAAGAAAGAATTTTTGATGTGGAATGCTAACCAATATAGTTTTTCAATGTAATTCTCTTAATTGTGGCATGAATGTTCAGATCTGAAAGATTCAAGATAAAAGTCTATATTGACATAAGAAATAACAATAGTTCAAGCAATACTAACAAAGCAATCATGTCTTCTCAAAATACCATGGCTAAAGAAAGTTATCCCTACAAAATCATATAGTCTGGCTATGCTCCCTCTTCATCACACAAAATATTCATATCATGCACAACCCGGATTTCAGCCAAGCATTTGTTTTCATACTCTATCTTTTCAAACCTTTCAACTTTCACGCAATACATCAGCGTGAGCCATGGATATAGCACTATGGGTGGAATAGAGGTGGTTGTGGAGAAGACAAAAAGGAGGGAGATAGTCTCACATCGACTAGGCGTATCAACGGGCTATGGAGATGCCCGTCAATAGATATCAATGTGAGTGAGTAGGGATTGCCATGCAACGGATGCACTAGAGCTAAATATGAATGAAAGCTCAACAAAAGAAACTAGTGGGTGTGCATCCAACTTGCTTGCTCACGAAGACCTAGGGCATTTGAGGATGCCCATCGTTGGAATATACAAGCCAAGTTATATAATGAAAATTCCCACTATTATATGAAGGTGACTAAGCATGAGACTCTCTACAATGAAGAACATGGTGCTACTTTGAAGCACAAGTGTGGAAAAAGAGAGTAGCAATTGTCCCCTTTTTTCTTTTTTTTTTCTTCCCTTTTTTTGTGCCTTTTTTTTCTTTGGCCTTTTTTTTGCGGAGGGGCTTTATAGATTCAACCTTTCCTCCCATGGGACAATGCTCTAATAAAGATGATCATCACACTTTCATTACAACATGATATTACAACTCGATACTACAACAACAAAGTATGACTCTATATGAATGCCTCCGGCGGTGTACCGGTATGTGCAATGAAACAAGAGTGACATGTATGAAGTTATGCATGGTGGCTTTGCCACAAATACGATGTCAACTACATGATCATGCAATGGCAATATGACAATATGATGCGTGTCATATAAACGGAATGGTGGAAAGTTGCATGGCAATATATCTCGGAATGGCTATGGAAATGCCATGATAGGTAGGTATGGTGGCTGTTTTGAGGAACAATATGGTGGCTGTTTTGAGGAAGGATATATAGTGGGTTTATGGTACCGGCGAAAGTTGCGCGATACAAGAGAGGCTAGCAATGGTGGAAGGGTGAGAGTGTGTATAATCCATGGACTAAACATTAGTCATAAGAACTCATATACTTATTGCAAAAATCTACGAGTCATAAAAACAAAGCAATCAACGCGTGCTCCTAGGGGGGAGGTTGGTAGGAGTTAACCATCACGCGCCCCCGACCTCCACACAAAGGTTGGCACTCTACAAATACCTCATGCTCTAACTTCGTCACATAGCGGTTCACCATACGTGCATGATACGGGAATCACTAACCTTAACACAAGTATTTCTCAATTTCATAATAACTCCACTAGCATGACTCTAATATCACTATCCTCATGTCTCAAAACAATTATCAAGCATCCAACATCTCATTCTATTCAATGCACTTGGTGTGAATTTTTTTACTACATTGACATTGGATGTTTATCATGTGAAGACTAGTTTCTTTAGCCTAAACACTTTACCATGCTGTTTTAATAGACTCACAAATAGATATAAGTGAAGTATGAGAGTTCAACCATTTCTACAAAATATTACCACCACCATGCTCTAAAAGATATAAGTGAAGCACTAAAGCAAAACTATTCAACTCAAAAGATATAACTGAAGCACATAGAGTGTTCTAATAATTTCTAGGCCATATTTAACTCTCTCAAATAGGTGTGTCCAGCAAGGATAATTGTGGCAAACTAACAAGCAAAGACTCAAATTATACACGACGCTCCAAGCAAAACATATATCATGTTGCGAATAAAAATATAGCTCCAAGTATAGTTACCGATGGATGAAGACGAAAGAGGGGATGCCTTCCCGGGGCATCCCCAAGCTTAGGCTTTTGATTATCTTTAATTTACTTGGGGTGTCATGGGCATCCCCAAGCTTAGTACTTTTCTACTCCTTGTTCCATAGTCCATCAAAGCAATACTCGAAACTTGAAAACTTCACAATACAAAACTTAGACAAAAATTCTCGTGAGCTCCGTTAGTATGAGAAAGCAAACCACTATTCAAAGGTACAGCAATGAATTCATTCTTTGTTTATATTGGTGTTAAACCTACTGTACTCCAACTTCTCTATGGTTCATATTCTCCAATATTACTCATAGATGCATCGGAATAAGCAAACAACACACGAAAAACAGAATCTGTCAAAGACAGAACAGTCTGTAGTAATCTGTAGGGTTAGCCTACTTGTGTAACTCCAAAAAATTCGAACTAAATTGGTAAATTTGCGCAATTTGTCTACCAATCAGCCGAAAAAAGAATCAACTAAAAATCACGCTCCAGTAAAATTCCACGACTACTTTAGCAAGCGCTAACGATTCTGTTTTTCACAGGAAGATCATATAAACTTCATACAAGTCTTCCCAAAGGTTCTATTTGGCACAAACACTAAACAAAACATGAAACCACATCTAATCAGAGGCTAGATGCAATATTTATTCCCTAACAGCAACGAAAACAAAAAACATAAAATTGGGTTGCCTCCCAACAAGCGCTATCGTTTTACGCCCCTAGCTAGGCACGATATAAGATAGATCTAGGTATTGCCATCTTTGGAAGGCAATCCATAAATGGCTCTCATGATAGATTCATATGGTAATTTGATTTTCTTTGTAGGAAATTGTTCCATACCTTTCCTTAATGGAAATTGGAATCTAATATTTCCTTCCTTCATATCAATAATTGCACCAATCGTTCTAAGGAAAGGTCTACCAAGAATAATAGGACATGAAGGATTGCAATCTATATCAAGAATAATGAAATCTACGGGCACATAATTCCTATTGGCAACAATAAGAACATCATTAATTCTTCCCATATGTTTCTTAATAGTGGAATCCGCAAGATGCAAATTTAAAGAACAATCATCAAGCCCATGGAACCCTAGCAAATCACACAAAGTTTTTGGGATAGTGGAGACACTTGCACCCAAATCACACAAAGCATAGCATTCATGATCTTTTATTTTTATTTTTATAGTAGGTTTCCACTCATCATAAAGCTTTATAGGTATAGAGACTTCCAACTCAAGTTTTTCTTCATAAGATTGCATCAAAGCATCAATTATATGTTTAGTGAAAGCTTTATTTTGACTATAAGCATGCGGAGAATTTAGCACGGATTGCAACAAGGAAATACAATCAATCAAAGAGCAATTATCATAATTGAATCCCTTGAAATCCAAAGTAGTGGGTTCATCACTATGCAAAGTTTTAATCTCTTCACTCCCACTTTTAGCAATTTTAGCTTCTAGATCTAAAAACTCCGAATCATTGGGACACCTTAAAGCAGAATCATCTCCAATCATATTCTCATCAAGATTAATACTAGAAAACAAGGATCTAATAGGAGACACATCAATAACTTTCAGATCTTCATCTTTATTTTCATGATAACTAGAAGAACACGATTTAATATAATCTTCTCGTTTAGCATGCATTCTAGCGGTTCTTTCTTTGCATTCATCAATGGAAATTCTCATGGCTTTGAGAGACTCATTGATATCATGCTTAGGTGGGATAGATCTAAGTTTCAAAGAATCAACATCAAGAGTAATTCTATCCACACTTCTAGCCAATTCATCAACCTTAAGCAATTTCTCTTCAAGCAAAGCATTGAAATTCTTTTGCGAGATCATAAACTCTTTAACACTAGTTTCAAATTTAGAAGGCATCTTTCCATAAGAGTTGTTGTAGAAATTACCATAATTATTAGAGGAATTACTAGGAAAATCCTAGGATTAAAATTACCTCTGTAAGCATTGTTACCAAAATTATTCCTACCAACAAAATTCACATCCAAAGATTCATTGTTATTCTCAATCAAAGTGGACAAAGGCATATCATTAGGATCGGAAGAAGCACTCTTAGTAGCAAACAATTTCATAAGTTCATCCATCTTCCCACTCAAAACACTAATTTCTTCGATAGGATGCACTTTTTTACTAGTAGATCTTTCGGTGTGCCATTGAGAATAATTAACCATAATATTATCTAGGAGTTTGGTAGCTTCTCCTAAGGTGGTTTCCATGAAAGTGCCTCTGGCGGCCGAATCTAAAAGATTTCTAGAAGCAAAATTCAAGCCAGCATAAAAGTTCTGAATAATCATCCATAGATTCAAACCATGTGTAGGGCAATTACGTATCATCAATTTCATTCTCTCCCAAGCTTGTGCAACATGCTCATGAGATAGTTGCTTAAAATTCATAATATCATTTCTAAGAGAGATGATCTTAGCAGGTGGGAAATACTTATAGATAAAAGCATCTTTGCACTTATTCCACGAATCAATACTATTTCAAGGCAAAGAGGAGAACCAAGTTTTAGCACAATCTCTAAGTGAAAACGGAAATAACTTCAATTTAACAATGTCGTTATCCGTATCCCTTTTCTTTTGCATATCACACAAATCAACAAAGTTGTTTAGATGGGTAGCGGCATCATCACTAGGAAGGCCGGAGAATTGATCTTTCGTGACAAGATTCAACAAAGCAGAATTGATCTCACAAGATTCAGCATCGGTAATTGGAGCATTCAGAGTGCTAATAAAGTCATTGTTGTTGGTATTGGAGAAGTCACACAATTTGGTATTGTTCTGAGCCATAGTGACAAGCAAGCAATCCAACACACACAAGAAAACAAGAAGCAAGCGAACGATAAATACATGGCTGAGAAAGGGCAAATAAAAAGGCAAGGGTGAAGTGCGGGAGAGGAAAACGAGAGGCAAATAAATGTAATGCGAAGGATAAGGGTTTGTGATAGGTACTTGGTATATGACTTTTGTGTAAGCCTCCCCGGCAACGGCGCCAGAAATTCTTCTTGCGACCTCTTGAGCTTGCGTTGTATTTCCTCAAAGAGGAAAGGGAGATGCAACACAGTAGCGTAAGTATTTCCCTCAGTTTTTGAGAACCAAGGTATCAATCCAGTAGGAGACCACGCGTGAGTCCCTCGCACCTGCACAAACAAATAAGAACTTCATAGCCAACGCGATAAGGGATTGTCAATCCCTTTACGGTTACTTATGAGAGTGAGATCTGATAGAGATGATAGTTTATATTTTTGGTATTTTTGGTTTAATAAAACAGCAAATAAAAGCAGTAAAAGTAAAGTAGATGTAGATTGATATGTTGAGAATAGACCCGGGGGGCCATAGTTTTCTCTAGTGGCTTCTCTCATGATAGCGATATTCTACGGCGGGTAAACAAATTACTGTCGAGCAATTGATAGAAGAGCGAATAATTATGAAACTATATAGGCATGATCGTTATATATAGGCATCACGTCCGAGACAAGTAGACCGACTCCTGCCTGCATCTACTACTATTACTCCACACATCGACCGCTATCCAGCATACATCTAGTGTATTGAGTTCATAAGAACAGAGTAACGCCTTAAGCAAGATGACATGATGTAGAGGGATAAACTCAAGCAATATGATGTAAACCCCATCTTTTTATCCTCGATGGCAACAATACAATACGTGCCTTGCTGCCCCTGCTGTCACTGGGAAAGGACACCGCAAGATTGAACCCAAAGCCAAGCACTTCTCCCATTGCAAGAACTATAGATCTAGTAGGCCAAACCAAACCAATAATTCGAAGAGACTTGCAAGGATATTATGAGCACACATAAAAAGTTCAGAGAAGAACCAAATATCTTTCATAGATAACCTTGATCATAAACTCACAATTCATCGGATCTCGACAAACACACCGCAAAAAGAGATTACATCGAATAGATCTCCTCGAAGACCGAGGAGAACTTTGTATTGAGATCCAGAGAGAGAGAAGAAGCCATCTAGATACTAGCTATGGACCCGAAGGTCTGTGGTAAACTACTCACAACTCAGGGTGAGGGCGATGATGATGATGGTGAAGGCCTCCGTGATGGATCCCCCTCCCGGAACAGGCTCCAAGATGGGATCTCCACGAGAACAGAAGCTACGGTGGTGGAATTAGGGTTTTCTCTCTGTGTATGGAGTTTCTGGGGTACGTAGGTATATATAGGAAGAAGGAGGGCACCGAGGGCCGTGTGGGCCAGCCTCGAGGCAGGGGGCGCGCCCTGGGAAGAGGGGGCGCCCCCCACCCTCGAGGGCAGCCCAGCTGTCCCCTGACTTGGTCCTGACGTTTTCCGTGCGTGAATTTCTCCAAAAATATCTCTCACGAAGGTTTCATTCCGTTTGGACTCCGTTTGATATTCCTTTCTGCAAAACCCTGAAATAGGCAAAAAACAGCAATCTGGACTGGGCCTTTGGGTTAGTAGGTTAGTCCCAAAAATGATATAAAAGTGAATGATAAAGCCCATTAAACATCCAAGACTTCATAAATAATAGCATGGAACAATAAAAAATTATAGATACGTTGGAGACGTATCAATACCACGCCCTATTAGGACGTGAGACATTCTCAAAATTCCATGTTGTGCCACATTACGGGTACATGAAGCTCAAAATGCCAGGGCCTAACTGTGTGATTTCGGTCACAAGCGATCCAAATAAAGCCCTCCGAGTGGAAAATAAAACAACCTCGCTCGCCTTAGAGGCACTGTCCGAAATCCTCGCAACCGAAGAATTGACAACGCTCCGCACTACAGTCAACACGGACGATATGGTCCTCAGTAAAAGGTCAAAATCCACATCATTCAAACCAGCGGACGAAATAGTCAAATTCCAAGTGCACCCGATAGACCCTAACAAAATGTCGTCCATCGGAGCATAGCTGGATCCCGTAGTCGATGAAGCACTCAGAGCGTTTCTACGCGAGAACTGGAACATATTCGCTGGCATGCATCAGACAAGCCAGGAATCCCGCGAAAGCTGGCGGAACACAGAATAAACATTATAAAAGGATTCAAGCCAGTCAAATAGGCACTACGCCAATTTTCTGAACCCAAGCGAGAAGCAATGGGTGAGGAACTGGCAAAACTACTGGAGGTCGGATTCATCCGCGAGATCAAGCATCCAGAGTGGCTAGCAAATCTGGTCATGGTACCCAAGAAGGACAAACCCTGATGCCTATGCGTCGACTTCAAAGACTTAAACAAGGCCTTCCCTAAGGTCCCCTTGCCCTTGCCCCGAATAGACAAGATCATCGACGCCACAGCCGAACATGACTCACCATGCTTCCTTGACGCATACTCCAGGTATCAGCAGATAAAGATGAAGGAGTCCGACCAAGCTGCCACCGCATTCATCACCCCTTACTGACCATTGTGCTTTAACACAATGCCTTTTGGGTTAAAGAATGGAAGAGCCGCATACTAGCGCATAATTCAAACATGCCTTGAACATCAAATCAGCAAAACAGTCGAAGCATATGTAGACGATGTGGTCATTAAAACCAAAAATGTCGACCAGCTCGTGGATGATCTCTGCCAAACCTTCGAGAACTTATGGGCTTCCGATATACGGCTCAACCCGGGCAAATGCGTCTTTAGGGTTCCCGCCGAAAAACTGCTTGGATTTATCGTCTCCCATGGAGGATTTTGGTCATCAATCAATGAGCCCACCCAAAATGCCCCCCCCGGAAATTAATCCCGATGACCACATCATCGGCGGCTCCGCACTCGAAGAAACACCCTCGGCCCATGAAATCATGGCCGTCATCACCCCGTTGACCGAACACTTGCTGGCCTACCTCCTGTGACAAGAACTTCCTAATGATCAGATGGAGGCGCGACGCATAGTCCGGTGCTCTAAAGCCTACAAGGTCCATGAGGGCGAGCTTTACAAAAGGAGCACTACATGGGTCCTCCAAAGGTGCATATCCAAAGAGGAGGGGCAACAGCTCCTCGCCGAGATACACGCCGGCCTGGGAGGCCACCACGCGGCAGCCCGGGCCTTGGTCAGCAAGGCTTCCCGAGCGGGGTTCTTCTAGCCCACAGCCCGCGCGGACGCACAAACATTGGTCCAACATTGCGTCGGGTGCCAGCTATTTGCAAACCAAAGCCATATGCCCCCACGGCTCTTCGGACAATACCCGATAACTTGGCCGTTTGCGGTCTGGGGGCTCGACATGGTCGGACCACTTAAAGGGGACCAAGAAAAAGAAGTATTTACTGATCATGGTCGACAAATTCACCAAGTGGATCAAAGCAATGCCTCTTACCTCTGCAGAGTCCGACCTAGTCGTTGACTTCCTATCCGACATCGTACACCGTTACGGTGTCCCGCACAGTATAATTAATGGCAATGGAACTAATTTTATCGCCCAGGAAGTCAAAGACCGATGCACTAAAATGGGCATAAAGCTCGACTACTCCTTGGTATATCATCCACAAACCAATGGGCAGGTAGAACAGGCCAACAGACTCATTATGAACAGCATAAAGCCTCACCTGGTCCGCTCACTAAAATAATTGGACCGCCACTTGGTAGAGGAGCTCGACTGTAACGCCCCGGAGACACCCGCCGGTGGTCGTTACTCCTGGCGGGATCTAGACTGGCCCCACATATCAATACTAGTCTTTTCTGCGCACTTTGTCCTCACTCATGCGCACCCGGGAGCAACTTCCCGATCGGTCACCCATCCTGAAATTACTCCAAGCTGAGCACGCTTAACTTTGGAGTTCTGTCCGGAGGGGCTCCCGGAAAAGAAGGAATTCCTTATAGATATGAGTAGTCTATCATCCCTAATAAGCCAGGCTATCACATACACCCCCACTCAGAGGAACCGACGTCCTCGTCGGGCCACAGGAACGTTCCCTCTTGGCACAAACGTCTGTGCATCCAGTCCGATACATGTGCCATGCCGTGTGCCACGATAGGTCACAAACGTCATGAATAACATGACCGAGCACCTATCCGCAAACATCCGTGTAACCGCGAGGGTCGGCTCTGATACCAACTTGTAACGCCCCGGAGACACCCGTCGGTGGTCGTTACTCCTGGCGGGATCTAGACTGGCCCCACATATCAATACTAGTTTTTTCTGCGCACTTTGTCCTCACTCATGCGCACCCGGGAGCAACTTCCCGATCGGTCACCCATCCTGAAATTACTCCAAGCTGAGCACGCTTAACTTTGAAGTTCTGTCCGGAGGGGCTCCCGGAAAAGAAGGAATTCCTTATAGATATGAGTAGTCTATTATCCCTAATAAGCCATGCTATCACATACACCCCCACTCAGAGGAACCGACGTCCTCGTCGGGCCACAGGAACGTTCCCTCTTGGCACAAACGTCTGTGCATCCAGTACGATACATGTGCCAAGCCGTGTGCCACGATAGGTCACAAACGTCTTGAATAACATGACCGAGCACCTATTTGCAAACATCCGTGTAACCGTGAGGGTCGGCTCTGATACCAACTTGTAACGCCCCGAAGACACCCGCCGGTGGTCGTTACTCCTGGTGGGATCTAGACTGGCCCCATATATCAATACTAGTCTTTTCTCTGCACTTTGTCCTCACTCATGCGCACCCGGGAGAAACTTCCCGATCGGTCACCCATCCTGAAATTACTCCAAGCTGAGCACGCTTAACTTTGGAATTCTGTTCGGAGGGGCTCCCGGAAAAGAAGGAATTCATTATAGATATGAGTAGTCTATCATCCCTAATAAGCCAGGCTATCACATTGACTCCGTGCTATGGGGGTTGCACACCACTCTGAATCGATTTACAGTATACACTCCGTTTTTTTATGGTATACGGTGCAGAGGCAGTCCTCCCATGTGACCTCATCCATCCTAGAGTGCGCATGTAGGAAGAAAGGGAGGCCGAGCTGGATCGACAGGACGACCTGGATGCCCTAGAAGGAGAACGGTACATAGCCCGGGCACATTTTGCATTTTATCAGCAGCAAGCACGGCGTTATCAAAATCGGGAAGTGCGGACAAAGACATACAATGTGCGAGACCTCGTCCTTCGCCTCCCAGAGAAGCAGAAGCACAAGCTTTCGCCCAAATGGGAGGGCTCGTTGAAAGTGCAACTATCCCCGAGTGGTTTTGGTAATTACTAACAACATATAGCTCATTGAACTAATGCTATATCAAGATAATATTTCAGGAAAGTTCAATGTTTGGCATGGCATGGATTAGGATTGTGGACCCCTCAAAATGCTAAGGACAAAGGATTGGCTCAAACTCAAGACTCTGCCTTTTCCATTTTAGTGATCCAAGATCACATTGAGTCCATAGGAAAGCCAATACTATTAAAAGGGGATGAGGTATTGCTAATGGGTTGCTTGCTCAAAATGCTCAGCGATATGCTCCAAACCCTCAACCACTTTCCCACATCCACATATGTCCCAAACCAAAAGTCAAACTCGACCCCACCGAAAATATCTATCCTGTGCCACCGAGTTCATTTGACATAGCCACTGCCAGAAACCCTAATCATTTCGGTCTCACCGAAAGGGATCTCGGTCTCACCGAGATGGGATTGCAAACTCTGTGTTTCCCTTCGTAACATTTCGGTCTCACCGAGATGAGCGATTGGTCCCACCGAGTCTGTAATGCAAACTCTCTGTTACCTCTTCGTAACATTTCGGTCTCACCAAAATGAGCGAATCGGTCCCACCGAGTTTTCCTGACCAACTCTCTGTGTGCTTATTACCAAAATCGGGCTCACCAAGTTTGCGTAATCGGTCACACCGAGATTACGTTATGCCCTAACCCTGATGAAATCGGTCCCATCGAGTTGATCATATCGGTCCCACCGAAATACCTAACGGTCACATTATGTACTAAATCGGTCTGACCGAGTTCTTTGAATCGGTCCCACCAAGTTTGGTAAATTGTGTGTAACGGTTAGATTTTGTGTGGAGGCTATATATACTCCTCCACCCACTCTTCACTCGTGGAGAGAGCCATCAGAACATATCTACACTCCCATCATTCATGTTCCGAGAGAGAACCACCTACTCAAGTGTTGAGATCAAGATATTCCATTCCTACCGTATGAATCTTGTTCTCTAGCCTTCCCAAGTTGCTTTCCACTCAAATCCTTCTTCCACCATATCCAAATATGTGAGGAACTATTTGAGTGTTGGGGAGACTATCATTTGAAGCATTTGAGCAAGGAGTTCATCATCAACACACAGTTTATTACCTTTTGGAGAGTGGTGTCTCCTAAATTGGTTAGGTGTCACTTGGGAGCCTCCGACAAGATTGTGGAGTTGAACCAAGGAGTTTGTAAGGGCAAGGAGATCGCCTACTTCATGAAGATCTACCGCTAGTGAGGCAAGTCCTTCGTGGGCGATGGCCATGGTGGGATAGACCAGGTTGCTTCTTCGTGGACCCTTCGTGGGTGTAGCCCTCCGTGGACTCGCGCAACCGTTACCCTTCGTGGGTTGAAGTCTCCATCAACTTGGATGTACGATAGCACCACCTAGCGGAACCAAGACAAAACACATCGTTGTCTCCACTTGCGTTTGCTCCCTCTAAACTCCTCCCTTTACCTTCATATGCAATCGTTTACTTTCCGTTGCTATACTCTTAGAATTGCATGTGTAGGTTGATTGCTTGACTTGTGCTAAGTTGCTAAAATCTGCCAAGAATTAAAATTGGGAAAAGGCTAGATTTTTATTGGGTCAAGTAGTCTAAAATCACCCCCTCTAGACATACTTTTGATCCTACAAGTGGTATCAGAGCTTTGGTCTTCATTTGCCGTGATTTCCATAGCTTTGGTGATCATAGCCTTGGTTTCACAACCTAGGAGAGTATGGCGTCTAGCGAGGGAAGTTACCACCGTAGAGGTCCTTATTTTGATGGTACTAATTTTTCTAGTTGGAAGCATAAGACGAAAATGCATATTCTTGGACATAACCCCGGCGTTTGGGCTATTGTGTGTGTTGGTTTGCAAGGTGAATTCTTCGATGGGAAGGAACCGAACCATGAAGCTACCGTGGAAGAGTCGAAGATGCTGTAATACAATGCTCAAGCTTGCGATATCCTCTTCAACGGATTGTGCCCCGAAGAATTCAACAAAATCAGTCGTCTTGAGAATGCAAAGGAAATTTGGGATACTTTGATTGATATGCACGAAGGTACCGACTCCGTCAAGGAATCCAAGTTGGATGTGCTCCAAAGTCAACTTGACAAGTTCAAGATGAAGGATGATGAAGGTGTCGCTAAAATATACTCTAGGCTTGCTCTCATCACAAATGAGATTGCCGGCTTAGGAAGTGAAGAGATGATCGACAGATTCATCATCAAGAAGATCCTAAGAGCCTTGTCTGGAAAATACAATACCGTGTGTACATTGATCCAAATGATGCCAAATTACAAAGATCTCAAGCCAACGGAAGTCATTGGAAGAATTGTTGCTCATGAGATGTCACTCAAATATAAAGAAGAGCTTCACAACAAGTCTAGTGGTGCTTACAAAGCTTCATGTGACGCTCCTACACCATCAAGTGAGAAACAAGACTTCAATGAAGAATTGAGCTTAATGGTGAATAACTTCAACAAGTTCTACAAGAGTAGAAGCGAAAGAAGTTCCAAGTCAAGGTCCTACAATGACAAGAGATCTTGAAGTCGTGATCGGAATTGCTATAATTGTGGAAGACCCTGACACTACTCCAATGAGTGTACGGCTCCCCACAAGAGAAGAGAAGACTCACCTAAAAGGAGAGGTAGAAGAGAAGACTCACCACCAAAAGAGAGAAGGAGTAGAGATGATCGTTATGAACGAAGACCTTCTCAGAGAAGCAAAGATTCGGAAAGGAAGGACAAATCATCAAGGAGCTATACAAGACGAAGACATCAAGCTCATGTTGGTGAATGGGCATCCGGTTCCGACTCCGATAACCACTCCGAGAGAAGCTACTACTCTGACTCCGAAGGTACTCAAGATGATGGTGTTGCCGGAATTGCTCATGTGTCAACCAACTCCTACGACATATTTGACTCACCAAATGAAGGAATTGGAAGATGCTTCATGGCTAAAGGCCCTAACGTATCACACCCCGAGTATCTTGATTTCAATAGTGATGAAGATGACTTGCTAGGAGATGATGATTTACTTTTTGGTAGCAATAGTGATGAAACTTCCGATGAAAACTATGATGAAATTGTTATTAATCATACTAATCAAGATAAAACGAATGACAATGATAAGGAGAAGATTGAGCGTCTAACTAAAGAACTAAACACTCTTAAGTTAGCTCATGAAACTACCTTAGCCAAGTTACACTTGAGCAATAAAATAGCTTATTGAAGGGAATTATAGAGAAAGGTGTTTACAAGAGTCTTGCCGGGAGTAAGCAATTTGAGGAGATTGTACTCAAGCAAGGAAGACACCGGAAGAATCAAGGTGTTGGTTTTGAACAAAAGTTCAATGCCAACGGAGTTGAGTGGGAGGAAGATCAATACCCCAAGACGAAGTTTGTTCCACAACAAGAGAAGTATGAATCCAACTTCTTTTCAAGGGACACAAGCACAAGATGATCTTTCACCACAAGACCACAAGCTAAAGGGCAAGGATAAGCTTCAAGAAGAGATTGATGCATTTGAAGAAGCTCCTAAGGCCTTGGTCAAGTGGGTCCCCAAGACTACATCAAGTTCTACTTCATCAAGTACAACTACAAATCCAAGGATCTGTAATGCCCAGTATGCGACTATGTCTCCCACGTGTCGAGGCACAACTTAAAGACATAAGCGCATACTAGAATGATCTCAAGTATAGTATCTTTGCACATCTCATGTAAAATTCAGGGATGAAATAGAAAAGATAGTTGGCTTACACTCGCCACGTCACACAATGAATACAATAACATACATCATCCAAATACCACAAGGTCTGAGTATGGACAAATCCAAATGAGAAAGATACCATAAACACAAGGATTGATCGCCCCTTGTAGGAACCACTATTGATCGTCGACAACATCACATACATACGGACAAGCTCTTCATCGAACTCCCATTGAAGTTCTGATCCATCTCCTGCATTGTTCTCAGTGGTACCTGCATCTGGTGTGTGAGTAATCTATAAGCCACAAGGACTCGGCAATCCCGTTCCCGGGTATCAAAACTACCAAAGCCTTAGGTGAGGAAAGGCTATAAAAGTGTCTGCAGCAAGCACTAAGCATCTAGCTTACGAGTTTAGAGCGAGAAGAGAACAATTGCCAACGATCACCAAGTTGATCAAGAAGTGATCCTAGCTACTCACGGTCAAACATAACCCCACCGTGTTCACTTCCCAAAGCCCTTCAGAAAGAGACCATCACGGTTACTCACGAAGGTAGTGTATTCATGAATAAGGTGTCAAGTTATCTACAACCGGATATTAACAAATTCCCATCTGCCACATAACCGCGGGCACAGCTTTCGAAAGTTCAAAACCCTGCAGGGGTGTCCCAACTTAGCCCATCACAAGCTCACGATCTGCGGAGTCGCAACTCCAAGGTGGGAAGACCCGACTATTCTCGGAATCCCATGCTCAAGATATTTCGACGAAGATAAAACTAATCCAGCAAGACCTCCCGGCATGCCGACACCCTAATAGTAGTCGTGCATATCTCGTCTCCGGCCACGACCGGATGGGCGATGTTACTGGTAAAACCAGCCCTCGGTTTTCCCCAAGGTGGCCCCGCAGGACCCCCAGTTTGGACCAACACTCCTGAGGAGCACTGGCCCGGGTTGTTGATTAATAAATCCTCGGGTTAATTACTCCCTCGGCAAGTTTTAGTTGTTAGGCAAATGTAGAACCAAAGTTGGGACTTGCTGGAAAAGCTTTAAGCAATGCGAATTATCAAGGGGGGGGGGGGGGCATAAACCCC
>LR738711.1:936745473-936770485 GCA_902687465.1 Secale cereale | reverse complement strand
AAAGGGCTTATAATAAAAATAAATAACAGAATGCCACAGTCGGACGTCTAAGCGACATCACATAAAGGGCTTATAAGGGAAAATAATGCCACAGTCGGACGTCTGAGCGACATCACATAAAGGGCTTATAAAAGAAAAGAATGCCACAGTCGGACGTCTGAGCGACATCACATAAAGGGCTTATAAAATAGCATTAGTGTAATGATGAAACACTTCTGGAAATAAATAAATACGGAGATAGTAGGGGAGTTCATCTACCAAATGAACTTGACGAAAATACTACTTTGGTTACCAACGAGAATATACTCGAAAACGGTCACCGGGTTGACATGAAGATGGACCCTAGGCCATAAACATGGCTACTGAAGGAATTTAACTCTGCAGAGCTTGTACCATTAACTCATAGCCAACGGGTTCTACTAGCCACGTGGGCTAGTCCCGTCTACGGTGTTTTAGTAGAAACCCAACTAACCAGTACACACCCATTTAACATCCTGTCGTCCCGAATCACCCGTGACGACATTCACGAAAAACTTTAAGACGGGGAGGCTACAACCTCGAATAGCATGGGATCAAATTTATATATGCGCTCTCTAAGGGGTGCCCCCTCTCGGTCCCAACCGGAAACACCCATGCCCCCTGACCGGATGACGGGCTTTAATCCAGGGCCATGGAACCCTCATCCCGGCCCCTCTACTTGGTGTGTACTCGGGAAGTGGTTTACAACTGACTAGACCGTAATCCCAACGGACGGCCTATGATAGTACCGGAAAAGGAGACGGATGGGGTCATGATATGATCTACGTTGATATTGAGTTAACTAACTACTGGCATGCTTCAACAATACCAGCATTCCACCCATCATATCACCATATGATCGAGGTGGTGCAACATTCTCCTTCGGGACTCACCCGAAGCTAACTTGCATGAAATATGCCATACACATATGCCCATATGATCATGCTTATGAACGAGCTACTCACGCAAACATGCAACACAGTCATCATATCAAGAGTTCAAACATGCTTGCCTGGTTCTGAAAAGTCGGAGCCTAACTTGGTGTGGTTCGCGTCTCCGTCACGGCCTCCGGTATCTATGTATTCAAACAAATACATACTAACATAAATACCGCACATGCAAATAAAGTTGCTCAAAATATTTCCACATAAATATTACAAAAAACTAGACAGAAAACCAAAGTGGACAGAAAAAGAATCAACTCAAAATCACTTTTAGCTTAAAAGATATTAAGGTTTCTGTCTAGGGACCCATCTGTAATGAAACAGAAAAGATCCAGAGGCTAGAACAGAAAAGGACAAAGCGAACCGGTACGCAGTACGTCACCCGCAGAGGGAAAACGCACTTTGCTAAAATACGCCAACAGAAAACGGATCGAGGGGGAGATGTGAGAGGCTGACAGAGGGACCCCACCTGTCAGGTTTGAAAAAAGAAACAGAGCCGCGCCTGCGCCGGTGCTGCGGTGATCGCCGGCGTCGATCCACAGCGAGATTGGGGAGCGGAGTGGTACCAATGGCTTCGCGGTGGTCTTCCGCGTCGAACGGTGGTGGAGTTGGGTGCCGGCGAGTCCCACGCCGACGACGAGCTTATCTCCGGCGGACGGCGGCTCGGGTGGTCGTGGATCTCATCGAAGAAGGTTTCTGGAGTGAAATTGAGTTGGGGGTTAGGACTAGGTGAACGCCAGGGTGCTACGTTCAAGTTCACGGTGGCGGAGAAGCCCTCACCGGAGTGAACGGAGCTGGAGCCCGAGGCGGAGGCAGCTGGCCGGAGCCGGGGAAGAAAAGCCTCTCGGGGCTCTTCTAGAGGTTGGGCGTGGTCTAGGGACGTCGTGGAGGCGTGTGTGCTCGAGCACGAGCTCGGGGGTGCCTTTTATAGGCGGCTCGAGGTGGCTGCCGCGAATGGATAAGTCTGGCGAGCCAATTACGGCGCTGAAGTGGTCGGACGGCGGGGTTAGGAGCTTGAGCATCTTCCAGGGGCTGTTGTGGTTCCATTCCCGCGCCTAACCTAGCAGGAGAGGTAGAGTTACAACATGTCACCGATGGAACGGCCGTGCGGCACGTCGGCGGCAGAAACGGCGCTCTGCGCATGCCAGGCCATGGCAACGGCGTGTCAGGCGTGCGCTGGCTGTGGAGAAGGACACGCGGGGCACTGGGGTGGTCTGGGCGGCGCGAAACGGCGTGGAGCTGCGGCGTTGCTTCTGTCAGCCGCCACGGGCGGCGCTGTGGCCGTGGCAGCCGCCGGCGCGATCGGGCCAGGGCGCCACCGACGCCCAGAAACGGCCAAGCGACCGTGCGGCGCATGGATAAGGAGAAGCTGCAGTGCAGCGTCGAGCCAAGGGAGATACAGACGAGGTTTTGTCGCCGCGCCGACGACTGTCGAAACTGACGAAACTGACGAAGTGTTGAACTGTCGACAGTTTCAGTTAACAGCCAACAGTTCAGTGTAGGCTAGGTGTTTGATGAAATGATTCTGGTATGTGTGCAATGTTTCAGGGGCTGATTTTTGGTGGAGTGGCCTCTTGATGTATCTAGAGGTTGCATGATTTTTCACAGAATTTTTGGAAGAAGGTAAATATGAATTTCACCAAATTTTGCAAATCTGGTCCAAACTTGCAGCAGGTGAAATTTGAAAATTTTGAACTATGGACCAGTGAAACAAGATGGATCTAGGTTGTGGGTACTAAGGACTATTTAGGAGAGTTGGTTTGGAGCCAAATAGGTAGATGAAAATTGTGGTTCCTTTGTAAATCACCAAGGTCCACTATACAAGACAGAATTGTGTTTTGGAATGAAATAAATAGGGGGGAAATACCAATAAGCTCACAACTTGCTGGAATTGATGAAATGCTTGTCCCATGGTGTGAAGAGAGTCTTTGAAAGGATTTTTCCTGTTGGGATCATGGCAAGATGAAGGTTGGAGGGGAGATAAGTCAAGGTTAAACTAGTGAATTTTAAAACAAGAAGTGGTGAACTCAAACAACTCCTTTTGAATCTCAACTTGTGCTTGAGCCAAACACAAGAGGAGAACTTCAAGGCCAAAAACCAAGCTTGAGAAGACACACAAACTTTGGCAAAAAGGGATTTTAGAAGGGTAAAAGAAAAGATCAAACAATTCCCTTTTCAAAAGGGCAAAAGTTTGCAAGAAAAACCAACTCAAAATTTTGGGGTGTTACAACACCTACCAACTTAGGAAAAATCTCGTCCCCGAGATTTCAGCTGATCCTCAAATAGGTGCGGATGTTCTGTCCGAAGGAAATCTTCCCTTTCCCTTGTTGCCTCATCCTCTGTGTGATTACTCCACTGAACTTTGAGAAATTTAATAGTTTTCTGACGGGTCCTCCTTTCAGACTCCTCCCAAATCTTCACTGGGTGTTCTCGGTATGTAAGATCTGGTTGCACATCAAGATTTTCATGTGACACATGTTTCTCTGGGTTGCTTACACACTTCCGTAGTTGCGATACGTGAAACACGTCGTGGACGTCGGACAGTTCCTTGGGAAGGTCCAGTTGGTAAGCTACCGTGCCTCTTCGTGCAACTATGCGGAAGGGTCCGATGAATCGTGGTGCTAGTTTCCCTTTGACTTTGAATCGTTGTAGTCCTCTCATCGGTGACACACGTAGGTATACGTCGTCACCGGGCTCAAAACTTAGTTCCCGATGCTTTTGGTCGTAATAGCTCTTTTGTCGGCTCTGGGCGGTCTTGAGTCGATCCCGTATCATTTTTACTTTCTCCTCGGCTTCCTTCAACATATCCGGGCCAAATATGCGACTGTTCCCTGTTTCCGACCAATTCAATGGAGTACGGCATCTTCCTTCGTACAAGGCTTCGAAAGGTGCCATCTGTAGGCTAGATTGGTAACTATTGTTATATGCGAACTCGGCATATGGTAAGCTTTCCTCCCAACTGGCCCCATAGGTGAGGACACATGCCCTTAGCATGTCTTCGAGTATTTGATTTACTCGTTCCGTTTGTCCTCCAGTCTGGGGGTGGTAAGCCGTGCTGAACGTTAGTTGTGTCCCGATGGCTTGCTGCAACTGGTCCCAAAATTTTGAGACGAACTGAGTGCCCCTGTCGGATATTATAGTCTTGGGAACACCATGTAGGCATACTATCCGGGCGAGGTAAAGCTTGACGAGCTTCTGAGTGGTGTGTGTTGTCTTGACGGGTATGAAATGTGCCACCTTGGTCAGTCTATCTGTGATGACCCATATGGCATCGTTACCGTGTTGTGATCGTGGTAGTCCAACAATAAAATCCATTCCGATATCATCCCATTTCCATTTTGGTATCTTATTTGGCTGTAATACCCCTGCGGGTTTTTGGTGCTCAGCTTTAATGCGTTGACATGAATCGCTGCATGCAATAAATGTGGCTATATCTCTCTTCATGTCGTGCCACCAAAATCTTTCCTGAATATCTTTGTACATTTTCGTACCTCCAGGGTGGATTGAGTATGGAGCGGTATGACTTTCCACTAGAATTTGCTGTTTGAGGTCGTTGCTGTTGGGTACGCAGAGTCTGTCTCCGAACCATAATATTCCTTCACTGTCTATGGTGAATTCTGAAGCCTTGCCTTGACTTACTTTTCTTTTTATTCCTTCGATACTGGGGTGTCCGAGTTGAGCCTTCTTTATTTGCTCTATCAGTGTAGGTTGTATTTCTAGCTTGGATACTTCGCCCTCCGTGACCATCATTAGGTTGAGTCTGGCGAATTCTCGCTGAAATTCGGGTCTCAGGTTCTGTATGCTGCCGCTGTTCGGGCTGGGGTAACGGCTGAGAGCATCGGCTACTACTTTGCTTTCCCGGGGTGATAGTGGATACCGACATCGTAATCTTTTACCAGTTCCAACCAGCGTCGTTGTCGTAAATTTGGATCTGGCTATTTGAAAATATAGCTGAGACTCTTATGGTCCGTATATATTTCACAGCGATTTCCAAGTAAGAAGTGCCTCCATTCCTTGAGCGCATGAATGAGTGCTGCCAACTCCAAATCGTGAGTAGGATAATTTTCTTCATGTTTTCGCAGTTGCCGGGATGCGTAGGAGACTACTTTGCCTTCTTGCATCAGTACGTATCCGAGGCCTTTCCGGGATGCGTCGCAATATACTTCAAAGCTCTTGTGTATGTCTGGCACAATTAATACAGGGGCTGTCGTTAACCTCTTTTTGAGCTCTTGGAAGCTTTTCTCACATGCTTCGGTCCACTCGAATTTCTTATCCTTCTTGAGTAGCTGGGTCATTGGTTTGGCAATGGTGGCAAATCCTTCAATAAACCTTCTGTAATATCCGGCCATACCGAGGAAACTGCGTATATCCGTTACACTGGCTGGCGACTTCCAGCCAAGTACAGCCTTGACTTTATCTGGGTCCACAGCAATTCCTTCTTGTGTTAGTACGTGTCCTAGGAAACCCACTTGTTTCAACCAAAATTCACATTTGCTGAATTTGGCGTAAAGTTGGTGTTTCCTTAATTCTCCCAGTACAATGCGGAGGTGTTCATCATGTTCTTCCTGTGTCTTGGAATATACCAAAATATCATCAATAAATACCACCACAAATTTGTCCATGAATTTCATAAATACTTTGTTCATGAGGTGGACGAAATATGCGAGGGCGTTCGTCAGTCCGAACGGCATCACTGTAAATTCATAAAGTCTGTATCTTGAGGTGAATGCCGTTTTCGGGATATCTTATGTGCGTACTTTCAGCTGATGATAACCTGACCTTAAGTCAACTTTTGAGAAAACTTTGGCTTGTGCGAGCTGGTCAAATAAATCATTTATCCGTGGCATCGGATATTTATTTTTGATTGTGACCATGTTGAGCGCTCGGTAGTCTATACACAGCCTCATGGTCCCATCCTTCTTTTTGGCAAGTAATACCGGCGAGCCCCAAGGCGAGGAGCTGGCCCGTATAAATCCCTTGTCCAGCAATTCCTTTATTTGCTTCTTTAATTCAACCAATTCGGATGGCGCCATTCTGTATGGTTTCTTATATATGGGTGTGGTTCCTGGTGCTAGCTCAATAATGAACTCTATTTCTCTGTCTGGCGGCATGCCTGGTAATTCCTCGGGAAATACGTCCGGAAATTCACATACGACTGGAACCTTGCTTAACTCAGATGCATCGACTTTGTTTAATTTTGGTTGTCGAGATGCTGGTCTCTCCTGAGCTGCGACTCTTATTGTTTCTCCATGATGATGGGTAAGAATCACTGTTCTGTTGAAGTAGTCGATAAATCCTTTATTGGTGGTTAGCCAGTCCATACCCAGGATAACATCCAGTCCTTTGTTTTCCAACACGATGAGGTTCGCGTGGAATTTTAATCCCTCAATCTCAATGGTCAAACCTTGGCAGTAATTCTGAGTGATCTGCTTACTTCCGGGGGACTTGATGGTCATCGATTTTCCCAAGGGAAGCATTGAAAAACCATGTTGCAAAGCAAAACTCTTCGAAATGAACGAATGAGAAGCTCCAGAATCAAACAAAACCGTGGCAGGTATTGTGTTGACAGGGAACGTACCGAGTACGATATCCGGTGCATCCTGTGCCTGCTCCTTGGTCACATGGTTCAGGTGGCCTTTCCTGTGATTGTTATTGGGGTTGAAATTGTTACGCTTGGGCGCGGAATTGTTCTCGTTGCTGTTCGGCTTTGGCGCTGAGTTTCTTGGCTTAGGGCACTGTTTAGCATAGTGTCCTTCTTCTCCACATGCATAGCAGGTAACACCCGGGCGATAGGTGAAATCCTTGTCTCTTGCATGAAAATTCTTATTTGGACGTGTGTCGTTGGTCGTGGGTCTGTTTACCACGTTCCTCTGGAAATTCATTTTATTCTTGTTGTTGCGGGGGTGGTTGGTCTGATCCCTTTTTCTCTTACGAATATCCTCCAGACTGCGATGTTCATTTTCCAGTGTAATAGCTTTGTCTACCAGTGTCTTGAAATCTGGAAAAGTATGTACGACTAACTGGCATTTTAGTGCTGGTGCTAGTCCGTCCAGGAATTTCTCCATCTTTTTATTTTCTGTCATTCGCTCTTCGTTGGCATATCGTGATAACTGCGCAAACTGACTGTTGTACTCCTGTACTGTCATGCCTCTTTGCTGGAGATCATCAAATTCTCTTTTCTTGATTTTCATGATACTCTTAGGGATATGTGCCCCACGAAAGCCTTCCTTGAAATCTTCCCAGGTGATATTATTTATGTCAGGATGCATAAGCAGAAAATTTTCCCACCATGACGCGGCTGCTCCAGTAAGATAATGTGGTGCGTACAGTACTTTTTCACGGTCTGAGCATTGTGCCACAATTAGCTTCCTCTCAATGTCTCGAAGCCAGTCATCGGCCTCAAGAGGCTTGTCTGTGTGTGAAAATGTTGTTGGACGCGTCTTCTGAAATTCAGACAATTTTGAGTGCTGCTGGTATGGTTCGCGGTGATTTCCCATGTTAATGACATGGTTCATCATTTCTTGGTGCTGTTGCTGACTTTGCTCGTAAAGGCGGCATACTTGAGAAAAATATGTCTCACTGCCTTGCTGACTTGACTGCCCCTGTGAGAAATTGTTGTTTGTCTGCGTGCCATAATTTTCCTCCGGCGGACTTGGCATGGAACGTGTCCAGGGACGAGTCATTTCTTACTCTGGGGTAACAAAGCAGAAAACCTGAGAAGAACCGAGCAGCAAAATAAACCAAGATTTTGCAAAAGCGGTCAAACACGATCTCGAAAAAGATTTTTGAAATAAACTGGTCGATTGCGCACGGAGAAGGCTGCTAGTACATATGTTACACGCAGATCCTAATTATACATACGTCACTCAGGGTGTGCGTACACATCCTGACATGTTATTTGAAACTAGTGCACTCCTCCAAGGTCCTACATGATGCGCAAACAGACTACTCCCATCAACCTATTTTACATATCACACAAATATTACAAGCGAGCGCGGCGCGTCGCGAAATGACGCGCTAGTCGGAGATGTTGAAGATTTCCCTCGGCCTGCCGAGGGTAAGGCCCAGTGGTACTGGAGACTCAACTTCATCCTCACTGATGGGCTCCAGGCGCGGAGTATGAGTACGAGGTGTCGAAGCAGGTGCAGCAGGTGGTGCAGCTCTGATTGGAGTAGGAGCAATGACTTGGTCAAACTCCTCAGTGATAGGCAGACGGCGAGCGGTGGCTACAACGGAAGGTGCATAGGATGCGGCGGACGAGACAAAAGTCATCGGTGGTGCGGTATGGAGCAGCTCCCTCCTGTTGGCGGAGCCACTCTGGACCATCTCCATACGGGCGGCCACCAGGTCGTCCACCAGGTTATCAAAGGCTGCCTCAAGAGCCTTAAGGTATTCAACCATTCATTCAATGGCTTCGTCACGCTCCCCATTTGCGCATGCAAATGCATAGTGGCACGTATAAGGCACGTGGAATGGGAGGTAACGGAAGCGACGAGTCTTCATCGAAGGAAGGATGTCCCGGAGACGAGCTATCGCCTCACGGGCAGCCATCTGCATAGCATGCCTCTCCGTAGGCATGGCTCTGCCCACAAATCGAAGGTGGCACGCTTCAGAATGCCCACCTTTGAAGTGTACCACAGCCTGATGCATAGACACGCTGTCATTGAGCTTGTGACGGTAGAGTGTAAATTCGGGACGTGTGGATGGCCCAATTGCGACTTTGGTGATGGCGATGAGGAGCTTGACAAACCCCTCAGGAATGTTGGCGAACACCTGTGCATCACAGTCGTTGCTGGCCATCTACAAAAGTAGACAAAATTTCCGAATAGTCAGGCCATAAATTTATGCTGACCAACAGAAAATTGCTACAGATGTAAAAATGCTGAAAAGCAGATTTTTCACTAATAACCAATTAGCGAGCGCACCTAGTGGCTTCCTACAGTCAGCCTTGCTCTGATACCAAGGTTGTCGCGACCGGTCCTTCAGTAAAATAATTACCGGAAGACCGATCTCTTTAATAACTAGCGAGGAATAATATTCCTACTGGCAGACAATTCCTTGATACAGAATTTCCAGTACACTGAATATTATACAAGGTTGAGCTAGGGGTGGCTCAACAAATTTTATTACAAGCGCGCCAATATATTACATAGAGGCGGATGTGGCGCAAGGTAGGGTGGCATACTACTGACTCGCAATAAAAGGCGGTGAAATAAGTCACGGTGAAATGGGTGGTGTGAGTCCAATATAATACAGTCCATCGGGTGTCGGAGTGAGACCCAATGAATTTATTTGGTGGTAGGCGGAAGCGGTTATAAAACAGTGATCAACTCCAGGATCGCAAGGGACAGACTGGGACTCCTCTAAGTGTCGGACTCGCTATCGAACTCTTCATCCATGAGATCGCCTTCGTCCACATCTGGCCAAATCAACAAGCCAGGTGAGTACTTTGAATGTACTCGCAAGACAGTTCAGACTTTTGATATAACAAATGCCAACATGAATGCATATGAGTATTCCAGCAAAAATGCAACCGGAACAGAATATGAATGCACTGAAAGTAAAGAATGGAAGTCGGGCGGTAATCCTCCCGAAATCCAAAAGATAAAAATAACGAGACCAAACGAGGGTCTGGGTGGCGCCTCGTAGGAAAATAATAAATGATAACCGGCCACAGTCGGGCGTCTAAGCGACACCACATAAAGGGCTTATAGAAAAATAAATAACAAGAATGCCTCAGTCAGACGTCTGAGCGACATCACATAAAGGGCTTATAAAAGAAAAGAATGCCACAGTCGGACGTCTGAGCGACATCACATAAAGGGCTTATAACAAAAATAAATAACAGAATGCCACAGTCGGACGTCTAAGCGACATCACATAAAGGGCTTATAAGGGAAAATAATGCCACAGTCGGACGTCTGAGCGACTGATACGTCCAAAACGTATCTATAATTTCTGCTTGCTCCATGCCTTTTTTGGGTGATATTTCTATGATATTTATACACTTCCATACACTTTTGATCATATTTGGACTAACCTATTAACTCAGTGCACCCCAGTGCCAGTTTCTGTTTTCTGCTGTTTTTGTATTTCAGATTTTCCCATTACGAGAACTGCCAGAAAAATCCCGGAAAAATTATATAAAAAATCAGCGTTCCAGAAGCTTCACGGCAGCCGAAGTAGGGCCGGAGGGGGGCCACCAGGGCTCCAGGCGCCCTGGTCGCGTGGCCCCCCTCCTGGCCGCGCCGGGGGGGGCGCCTGGGCCCCCCGGGCCTCCGCTGATGCCCCCCTTTGGCATATATTTATATCGTGTCCCGAAACCCTCGAGACGGGAACCCTTTTTCGCGATCTCATCTCTGTTTCGCCGCCGCCGCGCTTCCAAGATCGGGAGCACGAGGAGAACTCTTCCCGGCACCCTGCCGGAGGGGAGGATCACCACCGGGAGCCTCTCCAACACCATGGACGCCTCCCGGATGAGTTGTGAGTAGTCTCCCTTGGACCATGGGTCCATGACCAGTAGCTATGTGATGTTCTCCTCCCGTTCTTGTGCTTCACTAATTAGACCTCGTGAGCCGCCCTACATGATCGAGGCACATATGTAATCCTTATGCTGTTGCTATGTTGAGTTTGCTGGGATCCGATGGATTGTGAGATTATGTTCAGATTGTGTTTGAGTAATATATTTGATTCACCTCTTTTATATTTATGTTCGTAAGTAATTCTTGCATGTTCTCCGTTGCTATTTATTGCTTTGGCCAAGTAGTAGGTAGTGACTCCAAGAGGGAACGTTATGCTTGATTGTGGGTTCATGCCCCTCGATGACTAGCTTGAGTGACAGAAACATGAGTCTAGGGGATGTGCTGTTGCCACAAGGGGGAAAACAACGGTGCTTGTGCCCGCGGGTGCAAGGATTGTTTACTTTACGCAAAGTTCTTTTAATGCAGTTGTCTGTTGCTTTGAGTTTACACTATGGGTGGGACTCGCAACTTAATACCAGCGAGATGTTCTGGATAGATATCTCAAGGTGGATGATTAGTAGTAGATGCAGATGGATTTCGGTCTACTTGCCTTGGCGTACCGCCCATGCTTTGAACCTCTACCTTTCTTGCAACATAGTTAGCTTTGGTTTGCGCACATAATTCTGTCAATTGCCCAGCTGTAATTCGTTTACCTCACATAGCTGTTTTATCGTCTTTTGAGAGAGAGACATCACTAGTGAACATCATGGGACCCCGGTCCATATTACCATCACTGATCACATCCGCTATTTACTTTCTGCTTTTACTTACTATTTGCAGCAATACCTATCACTATTATCACTTGCGTTTGATCCTTTGTAAACGACAATGCCGGAGGGATTGACAAACTCTCTGTACTCGTTGGGAGCAAAGTTATTTATATCTGTGTGCAGGTCCACGTTGATTGCTAATATCTGGCGCCGTTAGCAGTTGACACCTTCTTGTTGAAACTGGGAGTCTCAGGGGAAATCGATCCTTGGTATCTTTGCCAAGGGAAAACTTCCGCTACACTGCATCTCAAACCTTCCACTTGGGGTAACCAACGAGGGGCGAGAAGCCATCAAGCAAAGTTTTCTGTCGCCGTTGCCGGGGACTCCACTCTTCAAGATAGGGGAGTTGCACGCTATCTTTTACCTTTGCTTTTTAGTCTTGTTAGTTTACCTTTCAGTTTTTGCTTTAGTGTCTTTTATCGAAAATCACAAAAATAGTTATCTCATTCTTTAGTTGTCATTATGTCGGGTCCTTTTGTCTTTGGCGAGGCAGAAGTTCTCACCTTTAAACAAAGAGGTGGGGAAAGTCTAAAAGATGATTGGTATAGAATTAATGATTCTCAAAAAAGAGCCACCAAGAAGCAATCTACTACTATCCTGCTTAGAAATTTTTATGTTGGAATTACTTCTTGGAATAGGTTTATTCTAGATACTGCTATCAATGGAAATTTCCTAGAGGCCCCAGTTTGGGAGTCTCTTAGTATTATTGAAAATCTTGTCGGGAATCCCCCTGTTGTTAGCATTCAACAGGACATCACCCTAGCTCACATTATGAAAAAACTTGAAAAGATAGAGCTAGAGATGCCAAACATTAATAAGATAAATGAGTTGGATCGTAAGATCCAAGGGAATTTGAATAGGCTTGATTGCTCCATGCATAAAATTTTCAAAACTTTGGAGACCATCAAATCCCATGACTTGAACTCTTCTAGGATAGACAAGATTGAGGAAATCTTTGATACTCTAGGAACTACTTTCTCCTCAATCAAAACCAAAAAGGTAGAAACTCCGGCAAAGAAGGAGCCTAAGTTCGTTCACGTTCCAAAGGCTCCCCGTTCTAAAAGTAATCCATCTATTGCCAAAGGGGTTGAAACTGTAAAGACTTTGGAAGAAGCACCTCCCTTTGATGAATTTATAAATGAATCTTCCCTTGACTTTTATCCTTTTGGTCTTCTCCCTAGAAGTATCTCTATGAGGCCTTTATTTGAAAGTCCTCTTAAGACTAGTTGTATTATTGAAGAGCTTTTTGATGATCTTGATGATGGTTCAATTGATACAACTTGATCTCTATGCATTATGCCTAGCTTAAAGGCATAAAAGAAAGCGCTTTTGGGAGGCAGCCCACATGAATAAAATTTTATTTTGCTTTTGTTGTGTCTTGATGTTGTTACTACAGTAGCATCATCATTGTATCTTTGCTTTTCAACTTTGTGCCAAGTGTAGCCTCTGATTGCAAGAAAGTTCCAAAGTTGTGACGTGCTGTCCAGGAAACAGATTCTGTCCTTAGATAGAAAAAATCGTATAAAATCACCAGATCATCTTTTTGGTCTGAATTTTTTCGACAGCGTGATCTATACAATTGTCTTTCGTGCGTCTGTTTTGAGTTTTTTGATTAGAGTTGCAGAAGTTCCGCGAAAAAATCATTTACTACCTGCTGTTCTGTTTTTCACAGATTCTGTCCTGTTTTGCCTTTCCTTCATTTTGCAAACCTAGAGCTTGCTTTTTCTTTGCAAAAATCTTTTGGCAATCTTGAGAAACAGTAGATCTTCAAGAATATCCTTATTTCCAGCAAGGAACAATTATTTTATTATGGGTACTAACCTCGCTAATCAGATTATGATGAGTTATGTATGAAGGGAGTTTTCAAGTGTGCGAGGGAAGATGATAAAAAGATTCAGGAGTGTCAAACGCTCAAGCTTGGGGATGCCCCCATGCACCCCCAAGAAATATTCAAGAAGACTCAAGCGTCTAAGCTTGGGGATGCCTCCATGCATCCCCTTCTCCATCAACATTATCAGTTCGTCTTTCGTTCCACTATATTTTTATCACTTCATGTGTTATGTGCTATGCTTGGAGCGTCTTGCTCTTAGTTTTCCTTTTTAGTTTTCTTTAGCTTTTCATAACGAGTCGGAACTCAGCTTTCTTTGTGTGGGAGAGAAACACGCTCCACTTCTACCTAGAACATAACATAGAATTTTCATGTCTATCTTTGCTGTGTGTGTTCTTTGTCTTTCAATAGCTACTATCATGCTTAGCTCTTAGTTTTCATGCTTATCTTTTTAAAGAGCTTTTTTTAGTTGGTTGCTTGAACTCTCTTTAGTTATCATGCTTATCTTATTAAGAGAGTTTGCTTCTGTTGCATTGGTCGATATGTCTATGATAAAAATGCTACGTGCATAATGGTGCTTAGTAGTTCATGTTTTCTTGTGGTTAGTCTCAAATAGCTGGGGGGTCCCAATGTGTTATTGGAGTACCAACATGATTTGTTTGCCTATGATGTGGTATGGTTTAGTAATATCTTCCTTCAAGAATTTACTTTGATTGACTTGGCGTATGCTCACGCATATTTAAGACTGTAAAGAAAGTCTGTCAAGCCTGGATGATCTTTTGTTTCTGAGTAGCGATATAACTTCCATGCCTGATTCAATGTTGCTTTGTCGCTCTGCATGATTATGACCGTCATTGCTCTTTTAGTTGGTCGCTCCCAGTCTTTTGCTAACCTCCACCTGTACTAAGCGGACTGACTGCTTGTGCATCCAAAATCCTTTAAACCAGTTATGCCATATGAGTCCACCATACCTTCCTATACATGGTATTTACCTGTCATTCCTAACGAAGACTTTCATGTACCATCTCGAAATTATTCAAAAAAAAATGCATTTCTATTTTGTGCCTCTGTTTTAAGTTCATGAGGAAGTAGTAGTTAATTCATGATCTTTTTAAGTTGGACAAGCTTCACCCCGGGATTGCATGTCTAATGTGCAAACTCATAATACGAGAAGGAACTGGCATTGAGTGTGCCCGGCTCGAAAATAATATAACAAACAAACCCTCCTTCACGCTTTGTTCATGAGAAATCAGAAAACTTTGGCAGTGATAAACAAAGGAGATTAAGAGGATGTGATCGTCCTCATTCGGGAGCCGTTCCTCGAAATTTGTCCATCTCAAGAAGTGATTGAGTTGTCTGTTAGCATTCGTTGACGAAACATGCATATCCAAAAAAAATACTATTGCCTCTGTTTTTAAAACCAAGGGTCTGGTACATGCTTTTTCTTTGTTTCCGACTACGGGTTTTCAACCTTGCCAACAAAAGCCACGGTTCGAGAGTCTCCACCTTCTTTTAAAGCACCAACTACTGAGAGCATGATTGTCATTCTGAGTGTAATGTGCATTGTCCCAAAGTAGCATTGTCTTTTGCATGATTATGATATCGTTTATTTTGAAATCATTGTATCTAGTCATCACTTAAACCTTGGAGGTGCCCCTGCATTTATGTTTTGCTTCACTAAAGGGGGTAAGCGAGATATCACTTTATCATATTTGCACACCATGCTCATTACAAATCTATTTGATGTTTCAGTATCATATTGTAAAACTTTCAGTTCTTTGTGATTTTCTCATGAGGCAACTTAATTACTACAGATTCATTGTCTCAGTAAGCTTTTGTCATATGACTATGAAAAAGTCTTATATGGTCAATAGCATGTCACCACAGAAATTATTCTTGTTATCATTTACCTACTCGAGGACGAGCAGGAATTAAGCTTGGGGATGTTGATACGTCCAAAACGTATCTATAATTTATGCTTGCTCCATGCCTCTTTTGGGTGATATTGCTATGATATTTATACACTTCCATACACTTTTGATCATATTTGGACTAACCTATTAACTCAGTGCACCCCAGTGCCAGTTTTTGTTTTCTTCTGTTTTTGTATTTCAGGTTTTCCCATTACGAGAACTGCCAGAAAAATCTCGGAAAAATTATATAAAAAATCAGCGTTCCAGAAGCTTCCCGGCAGCCGAAGTAGGGCCGGAGGGGGGCCACCAGGGCTCCAGGCGCCCTGGTGGCGCGGCCCCCCTCCTGGCCGTGCCGGGGGGGGGGGGGGCTGGGCCCCCCAGGCCTCCGCTGATGCCCCCCTTTGGCATATATTTATATCGTGTCCCGAAACCCTCGAGACGGGAACCCTTTTTCGCGATCTCATCTCTGTTCCGCCGCCGCCGCGCTTCCAAGATCGGGAGCACCAGGAGAACTCTTCCCGGCACCCTGCCGGAGGGGAGGATCACCACCGGGAGCCTCTCCACCACCATGGACGCCTCCCGGATGAGTTGTGAGTAGTCTCCCTTGGACCATGGGTCCATGACCAGTAGCTATGTGATGTTCTCCTCCCGTTCTTGTGCTTCACTAATTAGACCTCGTGAGCTGCCCTACATGATCGAGGCACATATGTAATCCTTATGCTGTTGCTAAGTTGAGTTTGCTGGGATCCGATGGATTGTGAGATTATGTTCAGATTGTGTTTGAGTAATATATTTGATTCACCTCTTTTATATTTATGTCCGTAAGTAATTCTTGCATGTTCTCCGTTGCTATTTATTGCTTTGGCCAAGTAGTAGGTAGTGACTCCAAGAGGGAACGTTATGCTTGATTGTGGGTTCATGCCCCTCGATGACTAGCTTGAGTGACAGAAACATGATTCTAGGGGATGTGATGTTGCCACAAGGGGGAAAACAACGGTGCTTGTGCCCGCGGGTGCAAGGATTGTTTACTTTACGCAAAGTTCTTTTAATGCAGTTGTCTGTTGCTTTGAGTTTACACTATGGGTGGGACTCGCAACTTAATACCAGCGAGATGTTCTGGATTGATATCTCAAGGTGGATGATTAGTAGTAGATGCAGATGGATTTCGGTCTACTTGCCTTGGCGTACCGCCCATGCTTTGAACCTCTACCTTTCTTGCAACATAGTTAGCATTGGTTTGCGCACATAATTCTGTCAATTGCCCAGTTGTAATTCATTTACCTCACATAGCTGTTTTATCGTCTTTTGGGAGAGAGATATCACTAGTGAACATCATGGGACCTTGTTCCATATTACCATCACTGATCACATCCGCTATTTACTTTCTGCTTTTACTTACTATTTGCAGCAATACCTATCACTATTATCACTTGCGTTTGATCCTTTGTAAACGACAAGGCCGGAGGGATTGACAACCTCTCTGTACTCGTTGGGAGCAAAGTTATTTGTATCTGTGTGCAGGTCCACATTGATTGCTAATATCTGGCGCCGTTAGCAGTTGACACCTTCATGTTGAAACTGGGAGTCTCAGGGGAAATCGATCCTTGGTATCTTTGCCAAGGGAAAACTTCCGCTACACTGCATCTCAAACCTTCCACTTGGGGTAACCAACGAGGGGCGAGAAGCCATCAGCGACATCACATAAAGGGCTTATAAAAGAAAAGAATGCCACAGTCGGACGTATGAGCGACATCACATAAAGGGCTTATAACAAAAATAAATAACAGAATGCCATAATCGGACGTCTAAGCGACATCACATAAAGGGCTTATAAGGGAAAATAATGCCACAGTCGGACGTCTGAGCGACATCACATAAAGGGCTTATAAAAGAAAAGAATGCCACAGTCGGACGTCTGAGCGACATCACATAAAGGGCTTATAAAATAGCATTAGTGTAATGATGAAACACTTCTGGAAATAAATAAATACAAAGATAGTAGGGGAGTTCATCTACCAAATGAACTTGACGAAAATACTACTCTGGTTACCAACGAGAATATACTCGAAAACGATCACCGGGTTGACATGAAGATGGACCCTAGGCCATAAACATGGCTACTGAAGGAATTTAACTCTGCAGAGCTTGTACCATTAACTCATAGCCAACGGGTTCTACTAGCCACGTGGGCTAGTCCCGTCTACGGTGTTTTAGTAGAAACCCAACTAACCAGTACACACCCATTTAACATCCTGTCGTCCGGAATCACCCGTGACGACATTCACGAAAAACTTTAAGACGGGGAGGCTACAACCTCGAATAGCATGGGATCAAATTTATATATGCGCGCTCTAAGGGGTACCCCCCTCTCGGTCCCAACCGGAAACATCCATGCCCCCTGACCGGATGACGGGCTTTAATCCAGGGCCATGGAACCCTCATCCCGGCCCCTCTACTTGGTGTGTACTTGGGAAGTGGTTTACAACTGACTAGACCGTAATCCCAACGGAAGGCCTATGATAGTACCGGAAAAGGAGACGGACGGTGTCATGATATGATCTCCGTTGATATTGAGTTAACTAACTACTGGCATGCTTCAACAATACCAGCATTCCACCCATCATATCACCATATGATCGAGGTGGTGCAACATTCTCCTTCGGGACTCACCCGAAGCTAACTTGCATGAAATATGCCATACACATATGCCCATATGATCATGCTTATGAACGAGCTACTCACGCAAACATGCAACACACTCATCATATCAAGAGTTCAAACATGCTTGCCTGGTTCTGAAAAGTCGGAGCCTAACTCGGTGTGGTTCGCGTCTCCGTCACGGCCTCCGGTATCTATGTATTCAAACAAATACATACTAACATAAATACCGCGCGTGCAAATAAAGTTGCTCAAAATATTTCCACATAAATATGACAAAAAAACTAGACAGAAAACCAAAGTGGACAGAAAAAAAATCAACTCAAAATCACTTTTAGCTTAAAAGATATTAAGGTTTCTGTCTAGGGACCCATCTATAATGAAACAGAAAAGATCCAAGGGCTAGAACAGAAAAGGACAAAGCGAACCGGTACGCAGTACATCACCCGCAGAGGGAAAACGCACTTTGCTAAAATACGCCAACAGAAAACGGTTCGAGGGGGACATGTGAGAGGCTGACAGAGGGACCCCACCTGTCAGGTTTGAAAAAAGAAACAGAGCCGCCCCGGCGCCGGTGCTGCGGTGATCGCCGGCGTCGATCCACGGCGAGATAGGGGAGGGGAGTGGTACCTATGGCTTCGCGGTGGTCTTCCGCGTCGAACGGTGGTGGAATTGGGTGCCGGCGAGTCCCACACCGACGGCGAGCTTATCTCCGGCGGACGGCGGCTCGGGTGGTCGTGGATCTCGCCGGAGAAGGTTTCTGGAGTGAAATTGAGTTGGGGGTTAGGACTAGGTGAACGCCAGGGTGCTACGTTCAAGTTCACGGTGGTGGAGAAGCCCTCACCGGAGTGAACGGAGCTGGAGCCCGAGGCGGAGGCAGCTGGTCGGAGCCGGGGAAGAAAAGCCTCTCGGGGCGCTTCCAGAGGTTGGGCGTGGTCTAGGGACGTAGTGGAGGCGTGTGTGCTCGAGCACGAGCTCGGGGGTGCCTTTTATAGGGTGCCGCGAATGGATAAGTCCGGCGAGCCAATTACAGCGTTGCAGTGGTCGGACGGCGGGGTTAGGAGCTTGAGCATCTTCCAGGAGCTGTTGTGGTTCCATTCCCGCGCCTAACCTAGCAGGAGAGGTAGAGTTACGACCTGTCACCGACGGAACGGCCGTGCGGCACATCGGCGGCAGAAACGGCGCTCTGCGCGTGCCAGGCCACGACAACGACGTGCCAGGCGTGCGCTGGCTGTGGAGAAGGACACGCGGGGCACTGGGGTGGTCTGGGCGGCGCGAAACGGCGTGGAGCTGCGGCGTTGCTTCTGTCAGCCGCCACGGGCGGCGCTGTGGCCGTGGCAGCCGCCGGCGCGGTCGGGCCAGGGCGCCACCGACGCCCAGAAACGGCCAAGCGACCGTGCGGCGCATGGATAAGGAGAAGCTGCAGTGCAGCGTCGAGCCAAGGGAGATACATACGAGGTTTTGTCGCCGCGCCGCCGACTGTCGAAACTGACGAAACTGACGAAGTGTTGAACTGTCGACAGTTTCAGTTAACAGCCAACAGTTTAGTGTAGGCTAGGTGTTTGATGAAATGATTCTGGTATGTGTGCAATGTTTCAGGGGCTGATTTTTGGTGGAGTGGCCTCTTGATGTATCTAGAGGCTGGATGATTTTTCATAGAATTTTTGGAAGAAGGTAAATATGAATTTCACCAAATTTTGCAATTCTGGTCCAAACTTGCAGCAGGTGAAATTTGAAAATTTTGAACTATGGACCAGTGAAACAAGATGGATCTAGGTTGTGGGTACTAAGGACTATTTAGGAGAGTTGGTTTGGAGCCAAATAGGTATATGAAAATTGTGGTTCCTTTGTAAATCACCAAGGTCCACTATACAAGACATAATTGTTTTTTGGAATGAAATAAATAGGGGGAAAATCCCAATAAGCTCACAACTTGCTGGAATTGATGAAATGCTTGTCCCATGGTGTGAAGAGAGTCTTTGAGAGGATTGTTCCTGTTGGGATCATGGCAAGATGAAGGTTGGAGGGGAGATAAGTCAAGGTTAAACTAGAGAATTTTAAAATAAGAAGTCGTGAACTCAAACAACTCCTTTTGAATCTCAACTTGTGCTTGAGCCAAACACAAGAGGAGAACTTCAAGGCCAAAAACCAAGCTTGAGAAGACACACAAACTTTGGCAAAAAGGGATTTTAGAAGGGTAAAAGAAAAGATCAAACAATTCCCTTTTCAAAAGGCCAAAAGTTTGCAAGAAAAACCAACTCAAAATTTTGGGGTGTTACATAGAGTGGTGGTTGTGGAGAAGACCAAAAGGAGGAAGATAGTCTCACATCAACTAGGCGTATCAACGGGCTATGGAGATGCCCATCAATAGATATCAATGTGAGTGAGTAGGGATTGCCATGCAACGGATGCACTAGAGCTATAAATGTATGAAAGCTCATCAAAAGAAACTAAGTGGGTGTGCATCCAACTTGCTTGCTCATGAAGCCTTGGGCATTTGAGGAAGCCCGTCGTTAGAATATACAAGCCAAGTTCTATAATAAAAATTCCCACTAGTATATGAAAGTCACTAAACAAGAGACTCTCTATCATGAAGAACATGGTGCTACTTTGAAGCACAAGTGTGGAAAAATGATAGTAGCATTGTCCCTTCTCTCTTTTCTCTTATTTTTTGGAGGGGCTTTCTCCCTTTTTTTATCTAGCCCCTCTCTCTATATATTTTTTGGGCCATCTCTTTTTTTTATTTGGCCTTTCCTCACATGGGACAATGCTCTAGTAATGATGATCATCACACTTTTATTGATTTACAACTCGATATTACAACTCGATACTAGAACAAAGTATGGCTCTATATGAATGCCTCAGGCGGTGTACCGGGATGTGCAATGAATCAAGAGTGACATGTATGAAAAATTATGCATGGTGGCTTTGCCACAAATACGATGTCAACTACATGATCATGCATGGCAATATGACAATATGAAGCATGTCATATGAACGGAACGGTGGAAAGTTGCATGGAAATATATCTCGGAATGGCTATGGAAATGCCATGATAGGTAGGTATGGTGGCTGTTTTGAGGAAGGTATATGGTGGGTGTATGGTACCAGCGAAAGTTGCGCGGCACAAGAGAGGCTATCAATGGTGGAAGGGTGAGAGTGCATATAATCCATGGACTCAACATTAGTCATAATGAACTCATATACTTATTGCAAAAATTTACGAGTCATCAAAACATAGCAATCAACGCATGCTCCTAGGGGGGAGGTTGGTAGGAGTTAACCATCGCGCGCCCCCGACCTCCACACAAAGGATGACACTCTATAATTACCTCATGCTCTAACTTTCGTCACATAGCGGTTCACCATACGTGCATGCTACGGGAATCACAAACTTTAACACAAGTATTTCTCAAATTCATAATAACTCCACTAGCATGACTCTAATATCACTATCCTCATATCTCAAAACAATCATCAAGTATCAAACTTCTCATCATATTCAATGCACTTTGTATGAAAGTTTTTACTACATTCATCTTGGATGCCTATCATATTAGGACTAGTTTTATAGCCAAAGCACATTACCCTGTTGTTCTAAAAGACTCTCAAAAGGATATAAGTGAAGCATGAGAGGTCAGCAATTTCTACAAAATCAAATCACCACCGTCCTCTAAAAGATATAAGTGAAGCACTAGAGCAAAACCATTTAGCTCAAAAGATATAAGTGAAGCACATAGAGTGTTCTAACAAATTCTAGGCCATATTTATCTCTCTCAAAAAGGTGTATCCAGAAAGGATGATTGTGGCAAACTAACAATCAAAGACTCAAATCATACATGACGCTCCAAGCAAAACACATATCATGTGGTGAATAAAAATATAGCCCCGAGTATAGTTACCGATAGATGAAGACGAAAGAGGGGATGCCTTCCGGGGGCATCCCCAAGCATAGGCTTTTGGTTGTCCTTGAATTTTACCTTGGGGTGCCTTGGGAATCCCCAAACTTAGGCTCTGGCCACTCTTTGTTCCTTGGTCCATCAAAGCCATACTCAAAACTTGAAAACTTCACAACACAAAACTTAGCCAAAAATCTCGTGAGCTTCGTTAGTATAAGAAAACAAACCACCACTCAAAGGTACTGTAATGAACTCATTCTTTGTTTATATTGGTGTTAAACCTACTGTATTCCAACTTCTCTATGATTCATATCCTCCAATACTACTCATAGATTCATCAAAATAAGCAAACAACACACGAAAAATAGAATCAATCAAAAACAGAACAGTCTGTAGTTATCTGTAACTTTCGCATACTTCTGTAACTCCAAAAAATTGAAATAAATTGGTAAACGTGAGGAATTTGTCTATTAATCATCTACAAAAAGAATCAACCAAATAGCACTCTCCAGTAAAATCTGGTGACTATTCTAGTGAGCGCAAACATTTCTGTTTTTTGCAGGAAGATCATATAAACTTCACACAAGTCTTCTCAAAGGCTCTACTTGACACAAACACTAATTAAAACACAAAACCACATCTAAACAGAAGCTAGATGCAATATTTATTCCTAAACAGAAGCAAAAACAAAGAAAATAAAATTGGTTTGCCTCCCAACAAGCGTTATCGTTTAATGCCCCTAGCTAGGCACGATACAAGGATAGATCTAGGTATTGCCATAATGATAAGATATATCGCGAAAACTCATCTCATATTTCCTACGTTCAGCAGCAAGTTTTCTTTGTGGCAAGCAAAAGTAATCAAAAGGGCTAAATTTAATGGTAGAAAAGTCCCCCATATGAAGCTCAGGAGGTATAGGTTCCTCTTTTGGCCCTTTATAGTGTACAACCAATTCATCATTATAGGCATTCTTTTGGCAGAAGGTCATGAGCCTTCGCTCAAGGGAAAAACCTAACCTGTTGTTTTGAATAGCAAAATCATCATTCAATTCAGAAATTCTATCAACCAAGACATCGGTAGGAACCTTTTTTCTATGGTTTTCATTAAAAGCAACATGACCAGGAGATCGCAACCGCATTATGTCTTCTTGATTAAATAAGATAGCCTCTATAGGAGGTCGACCGGTATCTACCCCGTAATGATCAAAGATTTCTTTGGCCTCTTTCATGATAAATCTGAGTTCATGAGCCAAAAAGATAGTAGCCGCACGCTTAACAGAAGAATGCTCAATATTGGAAAATTCCAGAAATATTCTCTGAATACAAGGGTGCATATGGATAAATTGCCTTTCAATTTCAACTACAAGCATAGATATGGCATCTGCAAGGCTACTATTTCTATGAAGAATAGAACCACCCATAGTGGGCAAAGCACCAGCACAAGTAAAGAAGTCTTGAAGAACTCCTTTTCCAATGATATTACCACTACCAACCCGGAACTTCTTAATATGTAAAGTGGTAGTTTCATTCGGAGGGTCAACATAGACGTTGCCTCAACATTACTACCCTTCTCGATAAAATATCCCCCCATCTCAGACATGAGGGAAGGCGAATGATAAACACACGCCAAAAAAAGGCAAATGAAACGGCAAGGGTGAAGTGGGGGAGAGGAAAACGAGAGGCAAAAAATGTAATGTGAAGGATAAGGGTTTGTGATAGGTACTTGGTATATGACTTTTGCGTAAGCCTCCCCGGCAACGGCGCCAGAAAATATTCTTGCTACTTCACGAGCTTGCGTTGTATTCCCTCGAAGAGGAAAGGGTGATGCAGCACAGTAGCGTAAGTATTTCCCTCAGTTTTTGAGAACCAAGGTATCAATCCAGTAGGAGACCACGCGCGAGTCCCTCGCACCTGCACAAACAAATAAGAACTTCGCAACCAATGCAATAAGGGGTTGTCAATCCCTTTACGGTCACTTACGTAAGTGAGATCTGATAGATAGGATAGTTTGATATTTTTGGTATTTTTGGATATAAGAACAGAAAGTAAAAACACCAAAGTAAAGTAGATTGTAGATTGATATGTTGAGAATAGACCCGGGGGCCATAGGTTTCACTAGTGGATTTTCTCATGATAGCAGAATTCTACGGTGGGACTGTTGGAGATATGCCCTAGAGGCAATAATAAAAGCATTATTATTATATCTCCTTGTTCACGATAATTGTCAGTTATTCATGCTTGAATTGTATTGTACGGAAACAGCGATACATGTGTGAATACATATATCATAATGAGTCCCTGGTAGGCCTCTAGTAGCCAGCTCGTTGATCAACAGATGGTCACGGTTTCCTGACCATGGACATGAGATGTCGGTGATAACGGGATCACATCATTAGGAGAATGATGTGATGGACAAGACCCAAACTTGAGCATAACACGAGATCGTATAGTTCGTAATGCATAAGCTTTTCGGTGTCAAGTATTTATTCCTTAGACCATGAGGTTGTACAACTCCCGGACACCGTAGGAATACTTTGGGTGTGCCAACCGTCACAACGTAACTGGGTGACTATAAAGGTACGCATCGGGTATCTCCGAAAGTGTCTGTTGAGTTGGTACGAACCGAGACTGGGATGTTGTCACTCCGTATGACGGAGAGGTACCTCTGGGCCCACTCGGTAAGACATCATCATAATGAGCTCAATGTGACTAAGTAGTTAGTCACGGGATGATGGATTACGGATCGAGTAAAGAGACTTGCCATAACAAGATTGAACAAGGTATCGGGGATACCGACGATCGAATCTCGGGCAAGTACCGTACCGATGGACAAAGGGAATAACATACGGGATTGAGTGAATCCTTGACACAGAGGTTCATCCGATGAAGATCATCGAGGAACATGTGGGAACCAACATGGGTATCCAGATCCCGCTGTTGGTTATTGACCGGAGAGTCGTCTCGGTCATGTCTACGTGTCTCCCGAACCCGTAGGGTCTACACACTTAAGGTTCGGTAACGCTAGGGTCGTAGAGATTAATGCACGTGGAAACCCGAAAGTTGTTCGGAGTCCCGGATGAGATCCCGGACGTCATGAGGAGTTCCGGAATGGTCCGGAGGTAAAGATTGATATATGGGAAGTCCAGTTTCGGCCAACGGGTGATCTACGGGGGTCACCGGGAGCGTCCCGGGACCACCGGAGGGGCCCCGGGGGTCCACCGGGTGGGGCCACCCATCCCGGTGGGGCCCCTAGGCCGCAAGGGGAAGTGTCCAGCCCTCAGGGCTGGCGCACCACAAGGGGGCCCACCTCCCCATGCGCCTAGGGTTAAAACCCTAAGGGGGAGGGGGGCTCCACTTGCCTTGGGGGAGGAGGACTCCTCCCTGGCCGCCGCCCCCCCTTGCAGATTGGATCTGCAAGGGGCTGGCGCCCCCCCTGGCCCCCTATATATATGTGGGGGGGGG
>LR738711.1:936633264-936745451 GCA_902687465.1 Secale cereale | reverse complement strand
GGGGGGGGAGAGGGCAGCCGCACCTGAGCCCTGGCGCCTCTCCCCCTCCCGTCACACCTCCCAACTCCTTCGCAGGGCGCCAGGCGTAGCCCTGCTGCAATTTCCACTGCATCCGTCATCACGCCGTCGTGCTGCCGGATCTCTGACGACTTCTCCTCCCCCCTTGCTGGATCAAGAAGGAGGTGACGTTGCTGCACCATACGTGTGTTGAACGCGGAGGTGCCGTCCGTTCGGCGCTAGATCATCGGTGACGAAGAACGTGAAGAGTACGACTACTTCATCCTTGCTTCGTTGAAAGCTTCCGCATGCAATCTTCATAACGGTATGTAGATGCACTCTTAGTTGCTCGTTGCTAGATGTCTCCATAGTTGGATCTTGGTGAAGACGTAGAAATTTTTTGATTTATGCTACGTTCCCCAACAGTGGCATCTGAGCCCAGTTTTATGCGTAGCATCTTGCACGAGTAGAACACAAAGCAGTTGTGGGCGTATGATCTTGTTCAACTTTCTTACCGTTACTAGTCAATCTTGATTCGGTGGTATTGTGGGATGAAGCGGCCCGGACCGACCTTACACGTACGCTTACGTGAGACTGGTTCCACCGACAGACATGCACTAGATGCATAAGGTGGCTGGCGGGTGTCTGTCTCTCCTACTTTAGTCGGATCGGATTCGATGAAAAGGGTCCTTATGAAGGGTAAATAGAAGTTGACAAATCACGTTGTGGTTTTGGCGTAGGTAAGAAACGTTCTTGCTAGAAATCCTATAGAAGCCACGTAAAACTTGCAACAACAATTAGAGGACGTCTAACTTGTTTTTGCAGCATGTGTTTTGTGACGTGGTATGGCCAAGAACGAAGATGTGATGAATGATATATTTGATGTATGAGATTGATCATGTTTTTGTAATAGAGAATCACGACTTGCATGTCGATGAACTTGACAACCGGCCGGAGCCATAGGAGTTGTCTTTATTATTGTATGACCTGCGTGTCACTGAATAACGCCATGTAATTACTTTACTTCATTGCTAAACGTTAGCTATAGTAGTAGAAGTAATAGTTGGCGTGACGACTTCTTCAAGACACGATGATGGAGTTCATGATGATGAAGATCATGGTGTCAAGCCGGTGACAAGATGATCATGGTGCTCCGAAGATGGAGATCCAAGGAGCAAGATAATATTGGCCATATCATGTCACTTTAATTGATTGCATGTGATGTTTATCATGTTTTTGCATCTTGTTTACTTAGAACGACGGTAGTAAATAAGATGATCTCTCACTAAAATTTCAAGTAATGTGTTTCCCCTAACTGTGCACCGTTGCTAAAGCTCGTTGCTCCGAAGCACCACGTGATGATCGGGTGTGATAGGTTCTAACGTTCGCATACAACGGGTGTAAGACAGATTTACACACGCAATACACTTAGGGTTCACTTGACGAGCCTAGCATGTACAGACATGGCCTCGGAACACGGAAGACCGAAAGGTCGAACACGAGTCGTATAGAAGATACGATCAACATGAAGATGTTCACTGTTTTTTGACTAGTCCGTCTCACGTGATGATCGGACACGGACTACTCGATTCGGATCATGTATCACTTAGATGACTAGAGAGATGTCATTCTGAGTGGGAGTTCATTAAAATTTGATTAAGATGAACTTAATTATCATGAACTTAGTCTAAATTCTTTACAATATCTCTTGTAGATCAAATGCCCCACGCTCAGGTTTCCCTCAACTTCAACGCGTTCCTAGAGAAAACCAAGCTGAAAGACGATGGTAGCAACTATACGGATTGGGTCCGTAACCTGAGAATTATCCTCATAGCTGCCAAGAGATCATATGTCCTAGAAGCACCGCTAGGTGATGCACCTGCTCCCGATGCGGACCAAGACGTTTTGAACGTCTGGCAGTCGCGTAGTGATGATTACTCCCTGGTTCAGTGCGGCATGCTTTACAGTTTAGAATCGGGGCTCCAAAAGCGTTTTGAGCACCATGGAGCATATGAGATGTTCGAAGAGCTGAAAATGGTTTTCCAAGCTCATGCCCGAGTCGAGAGATATGATGTCTCCGATGCATTCTACAGCTGTAAGATGGAGGAGAACAGTTCTGTCAGTGAGCACATCCTCAAGATTTCAGGATTGCACAACCGCTTGTCTCAGCTGGGAATGAATCTCCCAGATGAAGCGGTCGTTGACAGAATCCTCTAGTCGCTCCCACCAAGCTTCAAGAGCTTCGTGCTGAACTTCAATATGCAGGGGATGGAGAAGTCCATTCCCGAGGTATATTCAATGCTGAAATCAGCGAAGGTTGACATCAAGAAAGAACATCAAGTGTTGATGGTCAATAAAACCACTAAGTTCAAGAAAGGCAAGGGTAAGAAGAACTTCAAGAAGGACGGCAAGGGAGTTGCCGCGCCTGGCAAGCCTGTTGCCGGGAAGAAGCCAAAGTATGGACCCAAGCCTGAGACTGAGTGCTTTTATTGCAAGGGAACGGGTCACTGGAAGCGGAACTGCCCCAAATATTTAGCAGACAAGAAGGCCGGCAACGTCAAAGGTATATATGATATACATGTTATTGATGTGTACCTTACCAGCACTCGTAGTAGCTCCTGGGTATTCGATACCGGTGCAGTTGCTCACATTTGTAACTCAAAACAGGAGCTGCGGAATAAACGGAGACTGGCGAAGGATGAGGTGACGATGCGCGTCGGGAATAGTTCCAAGGTCGATGTGATCGCCGTCGGCACGCTGCCTCTACATCTACCCTCGGGATTAGTTTTAAACCTGAATAATTGTTATTTAGTACCAGCTTTGAGCATGAACATTGTTTCTGGATCTCGTCTTATGCGAGATGGATATTCTTTCAAATCGGAGAATAATGGTTGTTCTATTTATTTGAGAGATATGTTTTATAGTCATGCCCCGCTGGTCAATGGTTTATTTTTGATGAATCTCGAATGTAGTGATACACATATTCATAGTGTAGATGCCAAAAGATGTAAAGTTGATAATGATAGTCCCACATACTTGTGGCATTGCCGCCTTGGTCATATTGGTGTCAAATGTATGAAGAAGCTCCATTCGGATGGACTTCTAGAGTCTCTTGATTATGAATCATTTGACACGTGCGAACCATGCCTCTTGGGCAAGATGACCAAGACTCCGTTCTCCGGAACAATGGAGCGAGCAACCAACTTGTTGGAAATCATACATACCGATGTGTGCGGTCCAATGAGTGTTGAGGCTCGCGGAGGCTATCGTTATGTTCTCACCCTCACAGATGACTTGAGTAGATATGGGTATATCTATTTGATGAAACACAAGTCTGAGACCTTTGAAAAGTTCAAGGAATTTCAGAATGAGGTTGAGAATCAACGTGACCGAAAAATAAAGTTCTTGCGATCGGATCATGGGGGTGAATATTTAAGTCATGAATTTGGCACACACCTTAGAAGCTGTGGAATTGTTTCACAATTGACACCGCCCGGAACACCTCAACGTAACGGTGTGTCCGAACGTTGAAATCGTACTCTGTTGGACATGGTGCGATCTATGATGTCCCTCACCGATTTACCGCTATCTTTTTGGGGTTATGTTTTAGAGACTGCTGCATTCACTTTAAATAGGGCTCCGTCGAAATCCGTTGAGACGACTCCGTATGAACTTTGGTTTGGCAAGAAACCGAAGCTGTCGTTTCTGAAAGTTTGGGGTTGCGATGCTTATGTCAAGAAACTTCAACCTGAAAAGCTCGAACCCAAATCGGAGAAATGCGTCTTCATAGGATACCCAAAAGAAACTATTGGGTACACCTTCTACCACAGATCCGAAGGCAAAGTCTTTGTTGCCAAGAATGGATGCTTTCTGGAGAAAGAGTTTCTCTCGAAAGAAGTGAGTGGGAGGAAAGTAGAACTTGATGAGGTGACAGTCACCCCTCCTGGACCGGAAAGTAGCGCAGCGCAGGAAACTGTTCCTGAGGTGCCTGCACCGACAAGGGAGGAAGTTGATGATAATGATCATAAAGAAACAGATCAAGTTACTACTGAACTTCGAAGGTCCACAAGGGCACGTTCCGCACCAGAGTGGTACGGCAACCCTGTCCTGGAAATCATGTTGTTAGACAATGGTGAACCTTCGAACTATGAAGAAGCGATGGCGGGCCCAGATTCCAATAAATGGCTTGGAGCCATGAAATCCGAGATAGAATCCATGTATGAAAACAAAGTATGGACTTTGGTGGACTTGCCTGTTGATAGGCACGCCATAGAAAACAAATGGATATTTAAGAAGAAGACAGACGCGGATGGTAATGTGACCATCTATAAGGCTCGGCTTGTCGCTAAGGGTTATCGACAAGTTCAAGGGATTGACTACGATGAGACTTTCTCTCCCGTAGCGATGCTGAAGTCAGTCAGAATCATGTTAGCTATTGCCGCATTCTATGATTATGAGATATGGCAAATAGACGTCAAAACAGCATTCCTTAATGGTTTCCTCAAGGAAGAGTTGTATATGATGCAACCGGAAGGTTTTGTCGATCTAGAGAACGCTAACAAGGTATGCAAGCTCCAGCGCTCGATTTACGGGCTGGTGCAAGCATCTCGGAGTTGGAATATTCGCTTTGATGAGGTGATCAAAGCGTTTGGCTTTATACAGACTTATGGAGAAGCCTGTATTTACAAGAAAGTGAGTGGGAGCTCTGTGGCATTTCTCATATTATATGTGGATGACATATTGCTGATGGGAAATGATATAGAATTCTTGGAAAATGTAAAGGCCTACTTGAATAAAAGTTTTTCAATGAAGGACCTTGGAGAAGCTGCTTACATATTAGGCATCAAAATCTATAGAGATAGATCAAGACGCCTCATTGGTCTTTCACAAAGTACATACCTTGACAAAATATTGAAGAAGTTCAATATGGATCAGTCAAAGAAAGGATTCTTGCCTGTTTTGCAAGGTATGAGATTGAGTAAGACTCAGTCGCCGACCACGGCAGAAGATAGAGAAAAGATGAGTGTCATTCCCTATGCCTCGGCCATAGGTTCTATCATGTATGCCATGCTGTGTACCAGACCTGATGTGAACCTTGCCATAAGTCTGGTAGGGAGGTACCAAAGTGATCCCGGTACGGAACACTGGACAGCGGTCAAGAACATCCTGAAGTACCTGAAAAGGACTAAGGATATGTTTCTCATTTATGGAGGTGACGAAGAGCTCGTCGTAAAGGGTTACGTCGATGCTAGCTTCGACACAGATCTGGATGACTCTAAGTCGCAAACCGGATACGTGTATATTTTGAATGGAGGGGCAGTCAGCTGGTGCAGTTGCAAGCAAAGCGTGGTGGCAGCATCTACATGTGAAGCGGAGTACATAGCTGCTTCTGAAGCAGCGCAGGAAGGAGTCTGGATGAAGGAGTTCATCACCGACCTAGGAGTCATTCCAAGCGCGTCAAGCCCGACGACTCTCTTCTGTGACAACACTGGTGCTATTGCTATTACCAAGGAGCCCAGGTTTCACAAGAAGACCAAGCACATCAAACGCCGTTTCAACTCCATCCGGAATTATGTTCAGGATGGAGATATAGATATTTGTAAAGTGCATACGGATCTGAATGTAGCAGACCCGTTGACTAAACCTCTTTCACGAGCAAAACATGATCAACACCAGAACTCTATGGGTGTTCGATTCATCACAATGTAACTAGATTATTGACTCTAGTGCAAGTGGGAGACTGTTGGAGATATGCCCTAGAGGCAATAATAAAAGCATTATTATTATATCTCCTTGTTCACGATAATTGTCTGTTATTCATGCTTGAATTGTATTGTACGAAAACAGCGATACATGTGTGAATACATAGATCATAATGAGTCCCTGGTAGGCCTCTAGTAGCCAGCTCGTTGATCAACAGATGGTCACGGTTTCCTGACCATGGACATGAGATGTCGGTGATAACGGGATCACATCATTAGGAGAATGATGTGATGGACAAGACCCAAACTTGAGCATAACACGAGATCGTATAGTTCGTAATGCATAAGCTTTTCGGTGTCAAGTATTTATTCCTTAGACCATGAGGTTGTACAACTCCCGGATACCGTAGGAATACTTTGGGTGTGCCAACCGTCACAACGTAACTGGGTGACTATAAAGGTACGCATCGGGTATCTCCGAAAGTGTCTGTTGAGTTGGTACGAACCGAGACTGGGATGTTGTCACTCCGTATGACGGAGAGGTACCTCTGGGCCCACTCGGTAAGACATCATCATAATGAGCTCAATGTGACTAAGTAGTTAGTCACGGGATGATGGATTACAGATCGAGTAAAGAGACTTGCCATAACAAGATTGAACAAGGTATCGGGGATACCGACGATCGAATCTCGGGCAAGTACCGTACCGATGGACAAAGGGAATAACATACGGGATTGAGTGAATCCTTGACACAGAGGTTCATCCGATGAAGATCATCGAGGAATACGTGGGAACCAACATGGGTATCCAGATCCCGCTGTTGGTTATTGACCGGAGAGTCGTCTCGGTCATGTCTACGTGTCTCCCGAACCCGTAGGGTCTACACACTTAAGGTTCGGTAACGCTAGGGTCGTAGAGATTAATGCACGTGGAAACCCGAAAGTTGTTCGGAGTCCTGGATGAGATCCCGGACGTCACGAGGAGTTCCGGAATGGTCCGGGGGTAAAGATTGATATATGGGAAGTCCAGTTTCGGCCAACGGGTGATCTCCGGGGGTCACCGGGAGCGTCCCGGGACCACCGGAGGGGCCCCGGGGGTCCACCGGGTGGGGCCACCCATCCCGGTGGGGCCCCTAGGCCGCAAGGGGAAGTGTCCAGCCCTCAGGGCTGGCGCACCACAAGGGGGCCCACCTCCCCATGCGCCTAGGGTTAAAACCCTAAGGGGGAGGGGGGCTCCACTTGCCTTGGGGGAGGAGGACTCCTCCCTGGCCGCCGCCCCCCCTTGCAGATTGGATCTGCAAGGGGCTGGCGCCCCCCCTGGCCCCCTATATATATGTGGGGGGGGGAGAGGGCAGCCGCACCTGAGCCCTGGCGCCTCTCCCCCTCCCGTCACACCTCCCAACTCCTTCGCAGGGCGCCAGGCGTAGCCCTGCTGCAATTTCCACTGCATCCGTCATCACGCCATCGTGCTGCCGGATCTCTGACGACTTCTCCTCCCCCCTTGCTGGATCAAGAAGGAGGTGACGTTGCTGCACCGTACGTGTGTTGAACGCGGAGGTGCCGTCCGTTCGGCGCTAGATCATCGGTGACGAAGAACGTGAAGAGTACGACTACTTCATCCTTGCTTCGTTGAAAGCTTCCGCACGCAATCTTCATAACGGTATGTAGATGCACTCTTAGTTGCTCGTTGCTAGATGTCTCCATAGTTGGATCTTGGTGAAGACGTAGAAATTTTTTGATTTATGCTACGTTCCCCAACAGGGACTGTCGAGCAATTGATAGAAAAGCGAATAATTATGAGAATATCTAGGCATGATAATTATATATAGGCACCACGTCCGTGACAAGTAGACCGAAACGATTCTGCATCTACTACTATTACTCCACACATCGACCGATATCCAGCATGCATCTAGAGTATTAAGTTCATAAGAACAGAGTAATGCTTTAAGCAAGATGACATGATGTAGAGGGATAAACTCAAGCAATATGATATAAACCCCATATTTTTATCCTCCATGGCAACAATACAATACGTGCCTTGCTGCCCCTGCTGTCACTGGGAAAGGACACCGCAAGATTGAACCCAAAGCCAAGCACTTCTCCCATTGCAAGAACTATAGATCTAGTAGGCCAATCCAAACCGATAATTCGAAGAGACTTGCAAGGATATTATAATCATACATAAAAGAATTCAGAAAAGAACCAAATATTTCTCATAGATAATCTTGATCATAAACCCACAATTCATCGGATCTCGACAAACACACCACAAAAAGATTACATCGAATAGATCTGCTCGAAGACCTAGGAGAACTTGGTATTGAGATCCAAAAAGAGAGAAGAAGCCATCTAGGTACTAACTATGGACCCGAAGGTCTGTGGTAAACTACTCACAACTCATGGTGAGGCGATGGTGTCGATGTAGAAGCACTCCGTGGAAGATCCCCCCTCCGGCGGAGCTCCGGAACAGGCCACAAAATGGGATCTCACGGGAACAGAAGGTTGCGGCGGTGGAATTAGGGTTTTCTCTGTTGCTTCCATGTTTTCAGGGTACATGGGTATATATAGGAGGATTGTAATGCCCAGGATGGGACTATAACTCCTACGTGTCGAGGCACGACTAAAAGGTATAAGCCCATTCTGGAATGATCGCAAGTTCGGTATCTTTGAACAAAAGGGTGGGAGGGCCGGAGCTCGCAGCGCCGCCGCGCCGGCCTCTCAGGTTCCCCCCGTCGGGCCCTCCTCCGCGCCCCTCGCCGCGCCGCCCGGCCCCTCCTTCACCAGCCCGCCGCCGGCCACCCGTCCTCGCCGTCGGCCAGGCCAGCCGTCGCCCCGGCCTTCCCGTCCTCCCGCCGCCGGCCGATCGGGATCGAGCCGCTGGCCCGAGCAGCTCGAGGGAGCCAGCCCCGCGGCCCCGATCGGGATCTCCCCGATCCAGTGCCAGATCGGGCTGCGTGAACCCTAGCGGGCGCGCCCCGTTGACCTGGCCGCCCGTTTGACCGATCCGGTGGACCCGCGACCCGCTTCCGATCCGCCCCGACCCGATCCAGATCCGACCCGTTTGACCCGCAGGTTGACTTCGTTTTCTCTGCTAAGTCCTTAGATTTCAGTGTCTGGTGCATTTTTGTGATGAGGATAACTTTTGTTGTGCTTGTCCGTTTTGTGCATATGATATGTCAAAATGATCGTGGTGACATGTACTATGTTTTGTTCCATTGTGTCATGCATGTTTGAGTCCATCTAGATGTCTTAATCTTCATGAGAAGAGTGCTACTTGTTATAAACTGCTGCTATTAGTTGTTTTCTTGCCATGTTTGTGATGTGATATCTTGGTGCATGTTTCTCCAAATGAAGCAAATGATATGTCCACATGTTCATCATGAGATGCTCTACATGTTGGTTGCTATAGCATGCTTGTTTGAGTTCATATTGCCATGTTAATCTCTGTTGCAAAAGTGCATTTGGCTGTTATGTTCTGAAACTTGTTATGAGATGCTGATTTCACATGCTCGTTGCTATTGATGTGTTTGCCCCCATGTCACATGCCTAGATGTTTTAGATTCTCCATGATGTGTTCTTTGATGTGGTGTATTTAACTTTCCATGATATGCCTTGTGTTGACTTAAACATGCTTGCAAACTTGCCATGTTGTTATTGCTGTTTTAACACTTAGTGAAATTTCACTAAGTCTGAAATCTGTAATATCCGGATGCTATGTTTGCTTGTTGTTCTAGGCAAATCCATGTTAGTTTTGGGGTGGCCATTGATCATTCCTTGTTGTATATGTTGTTGTCTATCCATTCATGCCTTCACTTGCTCTTTTGGGATGCTTTAGCTTATTTATTTCTTGCTCCCAAGTTGCTATAAAATATTGCTGTCAGATTTTATTACCATGTTATGCTTCATGTATAGACTTGCTGTGCTTCCTGTATAGACTTGCTGTGCTTCCTGTATAGACTTGTTGTGCTTCCTGTATATATTTGTCATGCATCATACCTTGCCATGTAATGCATCATATATAAACTTGTGTTGTTTTCTATGCTTCCTACCTTGCCATGATATGCTTCCTGTATAGACTTGTTATGCTTCCTATATAGACTTGTTATGCTTCCTGTATAGACTTGTTATGCTTCCTGTATAGACTTGTTATGCTTCCTGTATAGACTTGTTGTGCTTCCTATATAGACTGTTTGCATCATACTTGCTTAAGCACATTGCCATGTTTCCTGTGATGTTTTCTGTGCTTCCTACCTTGACATGTATTGCTTCCTGTATATAATTGTCATGCATCATACCTTGCCATGTAATGCATCATATATAGACTTGTGTTGTTTTGCTGTGCTTCCTCCCTTGCCATGTTTTGCTTCCTGTGTGAAATTTTTGTGCATCATAAGTAGACTTGTTTTGCATCCTACTTGGTAGTGCATATTGTCATGTTCTTGAGTGGTTTGTTTACCGTGTTGCTTGCTTCTTCTCGTTAGTGCTTGTTCCGTTGCGTTCGTGAGGATTCGTTCGTCTACCCGTGGTTCTTCTTCAAGGCTTCTTCTTCGTCTTCTTCATGGATCCGTTCTTCTTCCTTGCGGGATCTCAGGCAAGATGATCATACCCTTGGATACCCTTACTATCATTGCCTTTGCTTAGTTGTCTCGATGCTATCGTTATATGTCGCGCTACCCATCATTTATGTCAGCCTCTCCTTGTTGCCATGAAACCTCTAACCTTTGAAACCTTCCTAGCAAAAACATTGTTTGGCTATGTCACCCGCTTGCTCAGCCCCTCTTATAGCGTTGTTAGCTGCAGGTGAAGATGACGATCGTTCCAGGAGGGAACTTGATGTTGGAATATCACAATATGTTATATATATATATAATAACACACCTATATACTGGGCATGGGTGGAAGGCTTGGCCTTTTGCTCGGTGTTTTGTTCCACTCATGCCACCTTAGGCGCCGATAAACCGGCATTATGTTCCTTGATTTTGCGTTCCTTACACGATGGGTATATGGGGACCCCTTGACAGTTCGACTTTGAATAAAACTCCTCCAGCAAGGCCCAACATTGGTTTTAATTTGCTCATATAACAACTTAATTAATTAATTAATTGCATAGGGGGTCGTGTCACCGGGTTCTTAATTCTACATAACAGGGGGGGCCAGTGCTGATGGTGTTGGTCCCAAACGGGGAGCCTGCGGGGCCACCACGGGGAAACTCGAGGTTTGGTTTTACCTGTAGCATCACCCATCCGGTCGTGGCCTGAGACGAGATACGCGCGGCTACTATCAGGGTGTCGACACACCGGGAGGTCTTGCTGGACTTGTTTTACCTTTGTCGAAATGTCTTGTGCACCGGGATGCCGAGCCTGATCGGATTTCCCTAAGACAAGGGGTGATGATATTATATTTATCACTTCAGCTAATCGTGAGAGCTTGTGATGGGCTAAGTTGGGACACCCCTGCAGGGTTATGATCTTTCGAAAGCCGTGCCCGCGGTTATGTGGCAGATTGGAATTTGTTAATGTCCGGTTGTAGAAAACTTGACAGAGGATCCGAAGTAAAACACACAACTGTGTGAGTAACCGTGACTGTCTCTTTTCACTTTGAGAAGAGAACATGGTGGGGTTATGTTTGACTCGTATGTAGTTTAGGATCTTTAGCGATCATTACTAGTTTGCGACCGTTTGCGTAGATGCTCATCTTATTCTTGTACTCGTAAGTTAGCCACCATACTTATGCTTAGCCGCTGCTGCAACCTCACCACTTTACCTCTTCCTACCTATTAAGCTTTGATAGTCTTGTTACCCATGGTTATGGGATTGCTGAGTCCTCGTGGCTCACAGATACTACAACAACAGTTTCAGGTGCAGGTTTCTGATGTCTTGACGTGAGAGCGTTGTTCTTTTGTTGGATTTCTTCTTCTTCAGTCTTGGGTTAGGTTTCGGGTCGGCAGCCTGGGATAGCAGATGGATGTCATTGTGCGTTTCTTGTTTGTATCCGTAGTCGGATACTTTGTATTGATGTTTGTCGGGGGAAACTGTCCACCACGAGCACCTATGGGACCGGAGCCCCTTGTATGTTGCGGTAAGGGAGCGGAGGGAGCACGAAGAGCGGATCGAGGAGCACACGCGGGCAGTTTACCCAGGTTCGGGCCGCGCGGACGCGTAAAACCCTACTCCTGCCTTGGTTGTATTGAGCTCGGGAGCTTGAAGAGCTACTGTACTAGCTACACCGAGCGTGAGAGTTGCTAAGGATCCGAACCCCCTCTACGTTGTGCATGGGCCTCCTTTTATAGCACAAGGGGTCACCGACAGGTGTCAACGTAGAGGAGGGTAAAAATGTAACCTTGGTGGTAGTTGTAATAGTGCGGGAACAGTGCGTGAACAGTGGTCATCACCTAACTTTGACAGTGGGGGACAAGGGCATTAAATGCCCGTCACCGTCGACCCCAAAAGCACCCGCCCATGCGTCTTCGTCCGCCACGACGGTAGCCTCATCACCGTGGCGTGCCACCGTGTCCCCCAGGCTGCACAGCCATCCGCCACGCGTCCCTGGAAGGGCCCCAGGGCGACGCGTGGGCCGATGAGCTGGAGCGCGGGCACACAGCGCAGGCTTCCCCCGGCAAGCAGCTTGCCGGGGTCTTGATCTTGCCGGGCTCGGAAGCTTGTCGCTCCCCGGGTCCTGCCGGGGCGCAGGGTGCGCCGAGGCATGTCTTCTGAGATGCAGTCTTCTGGTCTTCCTGGCAAGTTCCTCTTGCCAGGGTCTTGTGTTAATGTGATAGTCTTGAGCCTGGGACGGCCTTCCCGGCAAGCTCCACTTGCCGGGGTCTTGATCTTCTGTCTTGTATACTTTGTTTTTGAATGGCTTTATAGAGACCAGAAAGGTTTCCGGCGAGCACGTGGTAAACCCTGCCGCGGGAAGCTGCTACTGCCCGTGCACAAGTTGGGGTATTAAGGTACCCCTATCTTAGTACACCGACAGGAGCCCCCGGGCCTGGGCCACACACGGTGCCGAGCGCTGTTGGGCCAGGCCCAAAACAGTGCACGGGCACGGGCGGCCCACGGCAAGCCGTAGATTCCCTTCCGCATCTGCCGCGCCCCTCCCTAATGGCACGCGTCGATTGCGGCGTCATGGTAGAGATCGTGGCCTCGTTCTTTAATGGGAAATGCGGAGCGTCCCCCACCTCCCCCTTAAAAGCAGAGGAAGCAGGGGCAGTTTCCCTCCTCCGTCTTCACTGCGTCTTCAACCTCTAGAAATCCTCCGCCGCTCCGCGCCTCCACCCCTCCTCCGCCGTTTTCCTCATCCGCGGCGCCGTCGAGCTCCTCGCCCCTTTCCTCGCCGCCTCCGCCATGGCTCCGAAGAGCGAGAAGGCGAAAGCGGAGAAGACCAAGAGGGAGAAGTCCGAGCAGGCGGCGAAGCTTGTCGCTCTGCGGAAGAGGAACGTGGTCTTCGCGCCGAGGCTCAGCGCGAGGGAGCTGTGGAACAAGTACTACCTTTTCTGGGCCAAGGAGACCAAAGCTCATCCCCGCACCAGAGTCTACCCCGCCGTCGCCAGAGATCTGTTTCCCGGCGGGTATTTCTTCTTTGCTGTCTTCTTTCACTGCGGCTTGTGCCCTCCGTTCTCGGAGTTTTTCTGTGACATTATGAACACATACGGCCTCCACCTTCTAGACTTCACCCCCAACGCCATCCTTACGATGGCGGTTTTCGCACATCTGTGCGAAAACTATGTAGGGATCCATCCCAATGTAGCGCTCTTTCGCCATTTCTTTATGCCTAGAGTAGAGGCTGGCGCTCCCCTCTCCGGAGGTATCTCCTGGATCTTCCGATTAAATAAGAAGGACTCATATCTGAAAGGAGAACTCCGCGGCAAGTGGGAGGAGTGGCACGCAGATTGGTGTTGGGTAGTGGAGGACCAGCCGGAGCCTTTTACTACGCCGCGCAGAACAGCCATAGTGCTCGGCAGGGACTGGAGCGAGTTGGCCCCGGAGGACGGCAAGCTCAACATCGCCCTTATCAGGATACTTCGTCTCCGGGTAGCTAAACTGACCATCGGAGAGGTAGGGGCAGATTTCCTCCGCCGCCGCATTGCCCCTTTACAAGAAAGGAAAAGGCCAGCATGGGAGTTTGGCAATGCGGCAGACATTATGAGGCTGCGCCCAGGTTTGAACTTCAACTTCACGGCTTTGGAGCTGAAGGGGATGGTCCGGGAGCTTTTCAAGCACGACCCGGCCCACCCGGAGTGGTTTGCATCTCCTCGGGGAGTGGTGCCGCTGTGCAACAACACTGCCCGGGACTCCTTGCGCGCGGCGATGCCCGCGTGTGACTCCCACGGCGTCGACCCTACCTGGATAGAGCCTCCGCCGGACGCTATACTGAGTTTCTTCGACAACTTGGTCGAGGTGCCGAAGAACACCGAGGAGAACAAGGGTCTCACCCGGGCCACCACGGAGCGGGATATAGCCTATATCGCTTCTCGGATGGAAGAGGCCGCCGCAGCCGCAGCGGCGGGAGACTTCGGATTCACCGTAGACGAGGCGCAGGCCGCGGACGAGGTGTGCCAAGCAGAGGAGGCAGAGATCCGCAGACTGCTCAAGCTTCTGCCCGACGAGCTTGCCGGGGTTCCTTCCCTGAGGCACGCCGGGATTCCCGGGATTGTGAGCGAGGCTGCCGCAGGAGGCGAGGGTGCCGGAGGGAGCAGGACCACCGGAGGGAGCGGGGCCGCCGTAGGGAGCGGAGCCGCCGGAGGGAGCGGGGCCGCCGGAGGGAACGAGGCTGCCGGGCATGGCGCTGGGCCCAGCGAGCCTGCCGGGGAGGAGGAAGAGGACGTCGAGGCCGATGAAGATACCGGTGGATCTCTGGGGCTCGACGACGACGCCTCCTCGTCCTCAGAGAACTCCCCGCCGCCGGCAAGTCCCACGCAAGCGCCGAGGAAACGCCTCCGCAAGGCGGCTACAGCGACGAGGACGCAGGCGCCCCGACAACAGCCTGCTCGCCGGGCGACGCGAGCCACCAGAGCGAGCCAGGCCGCGACGGAGGCGCCCCGCACACCAGCCGCGACGGAGGCGCCCCGCGCACCAGCCGCGGCGGAGGCGCCCCGCGCACCAGCGGCAAGCGGAGGGGGATCCTCCCAGAGCGGAGCGGCTGCTCCGCCTGCTCCCCGGGCCTCGGCGTCAACGGAGGCTGGGTCTTCGCAGCCCCCAGCCCCGGAGACCGCCAAGCGCCCGAGGGAGCCTTCTCCTCCTGCTCCTCGCGCGGACGCACCTCAGGTGGAGTTCGATTTCTCCGCCCTCAGCGACGACGACGAGGAAGAGGAGTAAGTGTTTGTAATTTGTAACTTCTTCGATCCTGTCTTGATCTTTCTTGATGATTCTGATCTTCTCTTGCTTTGTTTTCAGGACCCTGACCCAGCGGATGGCGAAGAGGGCCAAGATCCCCGTGGTCGAGGTCGAAGACGACTCGCCCGTCGCGGCGACAGGGGACGCGCCGGCGACGAACTTGCCGGATCAACCCGCTGTTCCGAGGAGCAGCCCCCAGCGCAGCCCCCAGCGTAAGTCTGGTCTTGAGCTTTCCATTCGTCGGGTGCGCCTGAGGTCTTTGCTTGTACTAATATCTTGTTGCCTTGTTCATCTTGTTTGTCTTGTGCAGAAGTGGAGCCGCAGCCACGGGAGCAACCAGAGGTCACCCCCGAGGAGCTGCGTGTTCCACCCTCTCCTCCAAGGGCGAACTCCCCGGCGAGGGAGGAAGCTCCGCCAGGGACGGGCTCCCCGCTAAGGACGGGTAGCCCGACGAGGGTGGCCACCCCGCCAAGGGAGGGCACGGGCGGCCCTCCGCCAGCAGGGGCGACTGCTCCACCGCCAAGGGAGGACTCCCCGGCGAGGGAGCCGGTCGTCGAAGACGTCCGCGAAGGTAAGTCTTGCAGCTTCTTCTTCTTGGACTTGTCTTTTTGGATATTTGCTTGATCTTTTCTTTTCTTCTTCTGTTAGATCCTCCTCCCCCGGAGCGGATGGAGACGGAGGTCACCGTCGAGGAGGAGGCGCAGGGCGGCGACGACAACGCCACTGCCACTGAGGGCATGGCAGGAGCCGACGAGCCTGCCGCTGAGGAGACTGCCCCGGCCGCAGACGCCGCGGCAGGGGAGGGGGGCGGCGACCACACTGCTGGCCCGGAGGTAGCAGGAGCATCGAGCGCTGCACCGGCCGCCGACCCCTCCGCCGCTAAGGAGCAGCCGGGCATCTATCTCGAGGCCCCCAATGGCGTCTTCATACAAGTCCCTTGGGGGTCCTCGTCGCGAGCCCCCGTGGAGGGAGAGACCTTTGATGGAGAGGTCCTCGCCTCCGCGGGGTTGAAGATTGTTGAAGCGCCTGGCGGGAGCGATGAGCCCGAAGAGGAGAAGCTTCTTCGCCAGCTCCTGGCCCTTTACAGGGCCAGGCAGGCGAAACTGGAGTCCCGGGAAGCCCTCATCGCCAAGGCTGGAGCAGACTTGGAGAAGCGCGCCGCGGAGCTCCGCGCCGCCAACCAGGCGGCCCTCCGCGATTTGGCGGAGGAGCGCGAAAGACTTGCCGGAGAGCACCAAGAGTTCCTCCTGGAGAAGGCTGAGGCCGAGGAGCAGCAGCGCTTGGCTGGTGAAGAGCTGTCCTGGCGAGAAGGAGCGCTCAACCAGCGGAAGGTTGAGCTCGACGCCCACGACGACGAGCTCACCGCTCGGGAGCAGGCTCTTGGCGGGGCTTTGAAGGAAGCAAAGGAAGCTGTTGTCGCCGCGGAAACCGCCAAGAGGGATCTGGAGCTCAAGGTTGATCAGTTGGAGCGGTACCTGAAGGCGAGTGAGGATAGGGTCACCGCGCTCAACGTAGAGCGCGAGAAGGACGCCCACACTAACTCCGACCTTCAGGTACGCCTCTCCAAGAAGGGCGACGAGCTCACTGCCGCCAAGGATGCAATTGCTGACTTGGAGTTGAAGGTCTCCACTCTGACCGATTCACTTGACGCTGCCCGGGATCGTGAAACGAAGCTGAAGAACGAGCTCCGCAAGGAGCGAGGCCTGGTGGAGAGCGCCGCCACTTCAGCAAACAACTTCAGCCGGGCTGTGGAGCAGTGGACCGACGACCTGGTCGCCTCTCCAGCCAACATCGACAAGGAGCTGATGGCGCTGAGGGTGGAGCACCTTGTGTACTCTCCGGACCCGAATCTCCCCCACAGCGCCAAGCTAAGTCTTTTCTTCAGGGGAATCGCGACGGCGCTTGCACGGCTGCAGGAGAAGCTCCCCGCGCAGCTGGCCGAGGAGTCGCGTCAGCTCTGCGCGGGTACCTTGGAGCGCGTCTTGACGAAGATAGTCTACCGCAACCCTGGTATCAATCTTGTCAACGTCCTCCGCAGCTTGCCGGCCGATGCAGATCTGGAGGCACTAAAGGCGCAGGTCGCCCACATCATCGCCCAGGTGAACAAGATCTCCAGGCGTGAAGGCGATCGCGTAGATTAGACCTCTTTCTTTCTATTTCCTTTGCTGCTGCAAAGTGTGCCATGAACATGAATCCATTATTCATCGCGACAAGTTATCTCTGTAATATATTATCTTATTTTGATCAATCAATGCAGTGTTATCTCCCTTGCTTTGGTCCTTTACTTTGTATGTTTTTTTACCCTACGCTTTTAGGGAACTTGCCGGCAAGGGGCCCTTGCCGCGAGCGCTGAGTGCTGGACTCTGAGCAGCCTGCTGGCAAGGGCCTTACCGGCAACTAACCTTGCCGCAGCTAGTCGCAACGCACTTAGTTTGCTGAGCGAACTCGGAAACGAAGCAAGGGCGCGACACTTGTCGCAGCTCACTTAAGTCGTTGAGCGTACTCGAAAACAAAGTAAGGGTGCGGCTAGCCACGGGTAGGTTCCTCCGCGCACAGGTTTTCCATACAAAGTGTGGTTGTTCAAGGAAGATAACCAAAATTTAAAAATTTGAACTGCTCAAATTCTGGTAACCTAGCTTTCATAATCTGTTCGTCCTCCGATAAGCTTCTCTTTCTTGAACAGCACTTGGTTCACCCTCCACCTCCTTCCCCCCCCCCCGGCAAACTTGTGCGCGAGGAACATTCCTTCTGCTTAAGAGGGAAAGAAAAAGAAGAGGGAAAAACAAGTATAGAGCCTCTCGGCGTGCTAATGCTTACCGGGTATGTGCGTTGCACGAGATGCCAAACAATGCATGCAAATAACGAAGAAAAGCATGGAAAAGGCAAATAGTGCGAAACACAAATGCTTTACTGATGCACGGGATCTGCGCCCGGCTTTGTACAAAGGTTTACATGCAACAGCGGTAAGACTCGTACAAAAGGTGGTTGCCGGAGCGGATCACGGCAACCGCGCCTTATGGGTGAAACTTGCGAAGATGCTCTATGTTCCAGGAATTGCTCACCGGTAAGCCTTCTTCGGTCTCAAGGCGGACAGCGCCGGGCCTTGTGACTTGTCTCACCCGATAAGGGCCTTCCCACTTCGGTGTCAACTTGTTGGAATTCTTGGCGGACTGAACACGCCAAAGAACAAGGTCGCCTTCCTCGAGACTCCTGGCCCTAACCTTGCGGCTATGATAGCGGCGCAAGGCTTGCTGGTATCGAGCAGCTCGTACAGCAGCCTGGAGACGTTCCTCCTCAAGGAGCAGTGCATCATCTTGTCGCAGTTGCTCTTGCTCGAGCTCATCATAAGCGAGCACTCGAGGAGATCCGTATACGAGTTCCGTGGGGAGAACTGCCTCTGCTCCATAGACAAGAGCAAAGGGTGTCTGCCCGGTGGCTCGACTTGGTGTCGTCCTGATTGACCAAAGAGCCGCCGGCAACTCCTCTATCGAGTTTCTTCCGCACTTGCACAGCCTGTCGAAGGTTCTTGTCTTGAGCCCGCGCAGCACTTCAGCATTGGCCCTCTTCGCTTGACCATTGCTCCTCGGGTGAGCAACAGAAGCGAAACAGACCTTGGCGCCAAGGTCTTGGACGTACTGCATGAAGGTGCGACTAGTAAATTGTGTACCGTTGTCGGTGATGATCCTGTTAGGGATCCCGAAACGGCAAACAATTGCCCTAAAGAACCTGACTGCTGACTGTGCTGTCACCTTTCTCACCGGTTCCACTTCTGGCCACTTTGTAAACTTGTCGATTGCAACGTACAAGTATTCAAAGCCCCCGACAGCGCGGGGGAAGGGGCCGAGGATATCGAGCCCCCAGACCGAGAAGGGCCAGGACAAAGGGATCGTCTGGAGAGCTTGAGCTGGCTGATGAATTTGCTTGGCATGGAACTGGCACGCTTCACACTTGGTTACTTGTGCAGTTGCATCTTGGAGGGCTTCTTGCCAAAAGAACCCTTGCCGGAATGCCTTCCCGGCAAGTGCCCTTGCGCCAATGTGGTGGCCACATATGCCTCCATGTATTTCTGCCAACAGCTTCTGTCCATCTTCTCTGGAAATGCATTTCAACCTGACACCATTGAGTCTTCTTCTATATAGTTCATTGTCAACGAACTGGTACATACTTGACTGCCTTGTTATCTTCTCTATTTCTTCTGGGTCATCGGGAAGTTCTCCAGTTTGCAGAAAACGGACGATCTGCTGCGCCCATGCCGGAGCCCGAGGCTCAACGGCAAGGACTAAAGGCATGAGGGCTGCTGCGGGAACCTCAGCTTCTACGGCAAGAACCTCTGGCTCTGCCGGAGCTGATGGTTCCCCGGCAAGCCTGCCGGGGCAAGGCTTGTCGGGAACGCTTGCTTCAACTGTACAGATCCTTGGATCTGCAGGAGCAAGCTGTTCCTCAGCGTTCTGGTTGTTGATCTTGGGAACCTTGGCGGCGGCTCCGGGAAGATCCGCCGGCAAGTAGTCGCCGGAGACCAACTTTCTCTTATTATTCTGCCCGATTGATGGTGTAACGGATGGCTGAGTTAGCTTGAGCAGGAAGGTTCCTGGTTCCACAGGTAACTTCATTGCGGCGCACTTTGAAAGGCCATCTGCGATATCATTCTGAGCTCTCGGGACGTGCTCCATTTGCAGACCTTCAAAGTGCTCTTCAAGCTTCCTCACTTCATCTACATAAGCTTCCATCAAAGGGCTCTGGTAACTCTTGTTTACTTGTCGGACCACCAACTGTGAATCTCCCCGCACAATCAACTTCTTGATCCCAAGTTCGGCTGCAATTCTGAGGCCGGCAAGCAAACCTTCATACTCAGCAGTATTGTTTGTCGCTTGTTCCTTGGGAAAGTGCATCTGGATAACATACTTGAGGTGCTCTCCGGTGGGCGCTATGAGTACCACGCCGGCACCGGCGCCTTGCAGCGAGAAGGCACCATCAAAGTACATTACCCACTCGCTTGTCGCTTCTTGTACGGGGACGCTTGTCTCTGGAACTTCTTCATCTGGCGTTGGGGTCCATTCAGCTATGAACTCTGCCAAAGCTCTGCTCTGTATGGTTGAAGTACTCTCAAACTTGAGACCAAAGCTTGACAGTTCCAGTGCCCACTCGACGATCCTGCCTGTTGCTTCGGGATTCTGCAATATCATCTTCAACGGAAAGCGAGTGACCACTGTTATCTCGTGTGCTTGGAAGTAATGGCGCAGCTTTCTCGAGGCCATGAGGAGACCGAAAAGCAACTTTTGCACCCCAGAGTATCTTGATCTAGCTCCCTGCAAGAGGGAACTTACAAAATACACTGGGCGCTGCACCATCTTCTTCCGCACTTCTCCTTGCTCCTGCGCAGAGTTGTCCTTGTCGGGGCCAGAGCTTACCGGTGGAGCCCCCTGCTTGTCGCTGGATTCGCTCGCCGGAGGTGTGGGCTCTTCCTCTGCCTCCCTTTCCGCTACCAACGCAGCACTAACCACTTGATTGGTTGCCGCTAGGTACAGCAGCAACTTCTCTTGTGGCTTAGGTGCGACAAGTATTGGAGTGGAGGACAGGTATCCTTTCAAATCCTGCAGCGCTGCCTCCGCTTCCGGAGTCCATTTCATAGGACCTGCCTTCTTCAAAATTTTAAAGAAAGGCAGGGCGCGTTCCGCGGATTTTGAAATGAACCTGCTGAGGGCAGCCACACAACCAGCAAGTCTCCTTACGTCCTTGACGCGCTTCGGGGCTTCAATCTGCTCGATGGCTTTTATCTTGTCGGGATTGGCTTCAATCCCCCTCTGGGACACAAAGAACCCGAGAAGCTTTCCGGAGGGGACTCCAAAGACGCACTTCTCGGGGTTCAACTTGAGCTGGATCTTGCGCAAATTTGCAAATGTTTCTTCCAAGTCTTGGATCAGGGTATCTTTGCTCTTGCTCTTGACCACTATATCATCCATGTAGGCTTCCACATTTCTGTGTATCTGTGGCTCAAAAGCAGTGTGCACCACCCTTGCAAATGTTGAGCCTGCATTCTTCAATCCAAAGGGCATGCGTACGAAGCAATACGTGCCACATGGAGTGATGAATGCAGTCTTCTCTTCATCTTCCTTGGCCATGAAAATCTGGTGGTAGCCTGAGTATGCATCAAGGAAGGAAAGCAGCTCACATCCAGCGGTGGAGTCAACAATCTGGTCAATGCGCGGCAAGGGAAATGGATCCTTGGGACATGCTTTATTCACATCAGTGAAGTCTATACACAGTCTCCACTTCCCGTTGGCCTTACGCATGACAACTGGATTTGCTAACCACGTCGGATGGATCACGCCTCTAACCAGGCCCGCTGCTTCTAACTTCTTGATTTCTTCGGCGATGAATTCTTGGCGCTCCACGGCTTGCTTCCTGACCTTATGCTTGACGGGCCGCGCATGAGGACAAACAGCAAGCTTGTGCTCAATCACCTTCCTGGGAACGCCGGGGATGTCAGATGGTTGCCACGCAAACACATCGACATTCGCCCGCAGGAAGGCGACGAGCGCGCTTTCCTATTTGTTATCAAGCGTAGCACTGATGGTGAAGGTACCACCAGTGCCGTCCTCCTTGGCGGACACCTTCTTGGTTGCCGGCGGAGCGGCCATCCCCTTCTTGCACTTGCCGGTGGAGCTCGATGGAGCGTCCTCGACGGCAGCGCAGCACTCCGAGGAGGTGCGTTTGCCGGAGTGGGCCCCAGAGCTCTTGCCGGACTTGGTCTTGGTCTTCTTCCCCCCGGGAGCTTCAGCGGCAAGTGCGTTGCTCTCCGCCGCGGCTGCTGCATCCCGGTATATCTTGTCGGCGCAGATAAGCGCGTCCTTCTTGTCGCCAGGGACAGAGATGACGCTTATCGGCCCCGGCATCTTGAGTACGTTGTAGGCAAAGTGGGAAGCTGCCATGAACTTGGCGAGGGCAGGACGTCCAAGTATCCCATTGTATGGCAATGGGATATCGGCAACATCGAAGGTTATCCTCTCCGTCCTGAAGTTGAGTTCCCCGCCAAAGGTCACTGGCAGAGTAATCTTCCCCTTGGGCTTGCTCCTTCCCGGGTTTATTCCTTGGAACGAACCGGTTTCTTCGAGCTCGCCATCTGGGATCTGGAGTTTCTTGATCACAGCCGAGGAGATCAAGTTCAGGCCGGCCCCGCCGTCAACCAACATTTTGGTGACCTTGAGGTTGCGGATGGTGGGTGAGACCAACATCGGCAAGCACCCGACCGCCGTTGTGCGGTCAGGGTGATCCTCAAGATCAAAAATGATGGGCATGCTGGACCACTTCAGGAGCCTGCGTGACTCAACGGGCGGCTCAGCTGCATTTACTTCCCGCACCCACTGCTTGAGTTGGCGGTGGGAAGTATGCAGAGAGGCGCCTCCGTCGACACACAGAACTTCTGTGGCCCTCTGGAACTCCTGCTCGCTGTTATCTCCTTCCTCCATGTCGTCGTCGTCTTCCTCTTCATCCTTGTCGCGGCCCCGGGGAGGTCGATCACCTTGCCGCTGCTTGGCCTTGCCGCGGCGTCCTCCCCGGCCATTGAATGGCCGCTTCTTGCTTGGCTCTCCTCCACCACCTTGGGCCTTCTCCTTGTCGCGCCGCTCGTATTCGGCTTTCTGCTGCTCTACGAGGTACTCGACTCGCTTGCAGTTCGAAAGGTCATGGCCCTTGGTGCGGTGGATCTTGCAATATTGCTTGTCGGAGCCGTCCTGCTTGTCGGCTGCCGCTACAGGGGCAGGTTCCTTGCCGGAACCGCCAGCCTGTGTTGTCTTGGCGGGAGCCTCCTTGCCGGACTTCTCGACGACCAGCACCTCCTTGCTCTTCTTCTTTCTATTGTTCCGCCGCCGGCTCTTCTTTGCCGGGGCGGCATCCTCGCTGTCGCTTCCCCCTGCGCCAGCATTCTCCCCGGGGAGTCTCCTCCCCTCTTCGGCGCGCGCGCACTTGTCAGCCAGAGCGTAGAGCTCGCTGACATCCCGTATCTTGGTCATGGCCATCTCTTCCCGCATGCGGCGGTTACGCACGTTCTGGTGGAACGCGCTGATAACCGCGGCGGGGTGGACGTCAGGGATATTGTGCTGCACGCGGCTGAATCGTTGGATGTACTTGCGCAGTGGTTCTCCTTCCTTCTGGGCCAAGATGTGGAGATCACTCTCCTGGCCATGGGGTTTGTGGCCGCCCGTGAAGGCGCTAACAAACTGGTGGCACAAGTCTGCCCATGAAGAAATGGAGCCTTCCGGCAAGTGCATAAGCCAAGAACGAACGTTTGGCTTAAGCACCAGCGGGAAGTAGTTGGCCAATATCTTCTCGTCGCGCCCCCCGGCAGCCTGCACCGCGATGGTGTAGATGCTGAGGAACTCCGAGGGGTGCGTCTTGCCGTCGTACTTCTCGGGTACGTCGGGCTTGAAGTTTTTCATGCTGGGCCACTGGACGCGCCGCAGCTCACGGGTGAACGCTGGGCAACCTGCCGCGTCCGGCAAGTCACCTGGCTCACCGGGCGTGTGCGTGTCGACAGTGGTCCCAGCGCGCTGATCCGATTGTCGCCGGGCTTCTCGTCGGCGCTCGATCGTTGTCCGAGCGTCTTCTTGTCGCCGATCGTCAAGGACTTGGCGCTGGTCCCGACGAGCCCGCGGATCCGACGACGCCGTGGAGTCGTCGTCGACGTTAATCCGGCGGGGAGGCGTCTTCTGCTTCCGCGGCGGGGAGTGCACGGTGGTTGCACCCCCGGCGGTCTTGTCGCCGTCGGCCTTCGTCTGGTCGACTTGCCGTGGCCGCGAGGTCGCCGGCTGCTGCGGCGTGTCATTGTTGGCGAAGGCAATCAGGCTTTGGATCGTCGCCCTCCAGTCCTCGGCCTTGTCTGCCGCTGGAGGGAAATCGAGGAGCAGTTGCGCTCTTGCGAGAGCTTCTGCTGGAGAGGAGGGGAGCGGCGGCGAGCGGTGCGAAGAGCGAGATATGCTCGGACTCCTAACAGGGTTAGAAGGAGCAGTCTCTCGCCCCGGCGACCGCGCCTTGCTCGTGCCAGGACGATGGCCTTGAGCATCCCGCGAGCCTCCGGCTTGTCCTTGGCCCAGCAGACGGATGGTACCTCCTGTACCACGGCGCTGCTGGCCTGTCGTCTGCTGAGATGGACGTGGGGCGTCTACGGAGACCGAGGCTCGGTCGTCCGTCTTGTCCTTGGATTTGGTGGTGCCGCGAGTTTCCTCGCCGGTGACCACCCTTCCGCCAGCATCTCCTCCACCAACCGTTGGTTCTGGTGGTGGTGGGATCGATGCAGACGGGCCTGCGACCTCCGAAGCCTTCTTCTTCGGGGCCATGTTGCTGCTGATGAAGTTGATGTAGCTGGAGAGGTTGATGAAGAATGCGCCCGCGTGAGCGCCGGATCAGGTTCGCACAACCTCGACGCCCCCCTACCTGGCGCGCCAAAGATGTCGGGGGAAACTGTCCACCACGAGCACCTATGGGACCGGAGCCCCTTGTATGTTGCGGTAAGGGAGCGGAGGGAGCACGAAGAGCGGATCGAGGAGCACACGCGGGCAGTTTACCCAGGTTCGGGCCGCGCGGACGCGTAAAACCCTACTCCTGCCTTGGTTGTATTGAGCTCAGGAGCTTGAAGAGCTACAGTACTAGCTACACCGAGCGTGAGAGTTGCTAAGGATCCGAACCCCCTCTACGTTGTGCATGGGCCTCCTTTTATAGCACAAGGGGTCACCGACAGGTGTCAACGTAGAGGAGGGTAAACATGTAACCTTGGTGGTAGTTGTAATAGTGCGGGAACAGTGCGTGAACAGTGGTCATCACCTAACTTTGACAGTGGGGGACAAGGGCATTAAATGCCCGTCACCGTCGACCCCAAAAGCACCCGCCCATGCGTCTCCGTCCGCCACGACGGTAGCCTCATCACCGTGGCGTGCCACCGTGTCCCCCAGGCTGCACAGCCATCCGCCACGCGTCCCTGGAAGGGCCCCAGGGCGACGCGTGGGCCGATGAGCTGGAGCGCGGGCACACAGCGCAGGCTTCCCCCGGCAAGCACCTTGCCGGGGTCTTGATCTTGCCGGGCCCGGAAGCTTGTCGCTCCCCGGGTCCTGCCGGGGCGCAGGGTGCGCCGAGGCATGTCTTCTGAGATGCAGTCTTCTGGTCTTCCTGGCAAGTTCCTCTTGCCAGGGTCTTGTGTTAATGTGATAGTCTTGAGCCTGGGACGGCCTTCCCGGCAAGCTCCACTTGCCGGGGTCTTGATCTTCTGTCTTGTATACTTTGTTTTTGAATGGCTTTATAGAGACCAGAAAGGTTTCCGGCGAGCACGTGGTAAACCCTGCCGCGGGAAGCTGCTACTGCCCGTGCACAAGTTGGGGTATTAAGGTACCCCTATCTTAGTACACCGACAATGTTGTTGTATTCATGTGACTTTTCTGTATTGTTGTATCCCCCATGTATGTATGTAATGGTACGATGTAATGATATCCATCTTGCTAAGCGCCCGAAATGCGGTTGTGCCCCAATCACGTAAGTGTCACGTGATCGGGATAGAATCGCATCTTGGGCCTAACAAGTTGGTATTCAGAGCCTTCTCCGACCTAGAAGCCCCCACTGATTGATCGAATCATTGACGGTTGAGTCTAGGCACACACTTAAAATGTTTTGAGTCCTATATATATATATTGGAGAGTAGGATTTCTTTTGCTCCTCATCTCTTTTCACTCTGGTGAGGACTCCTGACGATTACTCTTGCCTCTTCTACTCTCAAAATTGCACCAATTTTTTTAGGAATCTCGCGAGTATTGTTTGGATTGTTCCGATGTCTTTGTGACGAGAACATTGTTCTCGATGCCTCCTGTCATTAGGGGTTGTGGCAGTGTCCCGGGGAGTTGAGCTCCGAGGTGTTGTCGTCACAAACATATCGCGGCAGTTCTAGAATACTTAAGACGGCCGACATCGAAAACTCTCCTATGGGGTTAGTGGCAAGATAACCCCGACATCACCCAGTACTGGGGAGGTAGTTTGGGAGTATTGCCATAGCTTGTATAATAGATGCGTTTCGAAGGTCCGAGGTAGACGGTTTCCAAAAATAACTGGTTATGTGTTGAAGGATGGATACAACTGGATGTAGGATTAGAGTTGAGTGCGCGATGCTTCCCCTGTGTCCCCAACACCTGATTGCATAACTGGAAACTTTCGGAAATTAATAGGTGGGTTCATCTAGTAGATCGTAGGCATTCTTCCAACGAATGCAGGATATGGAGTTCGGGGTTCTACATTGAGTGAAGTAGTTTTATGGCCGTTGTTCCGATCGGGAGTTGCATCTTAAAGGGTCCTTGGCTATGCTGATCCGGGGATTGCAAAACCCTTTCGTAACACGTTCCATAAGCTTTCAGCAGAATATGTCGAACGAAGCTCCTATCTTGTATATGTTCTATCTGCACCTTGTTGTTTTTCTTATTTACCTTTTGTCTCCCAAGTGGCTTCTCGTGAAGATTGTTGTTATCATTAAACTGAGAATTTCATTCGTTCCTCTTGTTCGAATGATTCTTGTGAAGACTATGTTGCAATTCTAGCCGTTGTTTCAGCTTATATCTTCTTTCAATCAAACGGCTAATGGTGGTCATCTCTTTCAGGATGGCTCCTAAAAGGGTTCCCAACGCTAACCCAGAGGGTGAAGAGGTTCCTGATCGTCCTCCTTCCCCTCCTCCTCCGTCTGAGGCCTGGAGAGCAATTATGCAAACTACGAATCAGAACACCCAGATGCTTATGCAGATGATGTAGCAAATTCAAGCAAATCAAGCAAATCAGGGTGCTCATGGGAACCAAGGCAATTTGTTCAACCAACAGCATTTTGCTATGCTCAACCAGTTCTTGGCAAATCAACCAAAGGCTTTCAGTTACTGCGTGGACCCTCTCGATGGTAAAGACTGGATAACGGATATCAAGAAGCATTTTGAGTGCAGTAACGTCAGGCCCGAGGACTATGTGAAGTTTGCAGCCTTCCAACTCAAGGACCAAGCAGCTGATTGGTGGCAGCAGTACAAAGACTCCAGGGCAGGGCGTGAAATCTTCTGGGATGATTTTTGCAAGGACTTTCGTTCTCACCACATTCCAACAAGTGTCATCGAGGGTATGCGTGAGCAATTCCGCAACCTGAAGCAAGGCTCAATGACTGTCTACCAATATAATGTCAAGTTCCAGAACCTTGCCCGCTATGCTAAGCAAGACATCCCAGATGCCAAGAGCAAGATCTATCAGTTTCGTGGTGGTCTGAAGGATGAGCTCCAACTTGCTCTCACCTTGTTCGAGCCTGATGAGTTTGATTAATTCTATAATATGGCACTTAAGCAAGAGACAGCCCAGCTCAAGATGGAAGCTTCCAAAAAGAGGATCGGAGATGCTGTTCACTCCTCCTCATCTTCTCAAGTGGTCGCGAAGCAATAGAAGTTTTGGCTTACACCTCCTCCAGTGATCCGAGCTCCCTACAACAACAACAAGAACTCTGGTGGCCGTGGTTTCTCCCACCCACCCAACCTAAGCAACCAGTCAAAGAATCAGTTTCAAGCTTCCAAGTCAAGTGCTCCTCATTACCATCCCCTCCCAGAAGTGGTTTGCAACAAGTGTGGCAAGAAGGGTCACTATGCCAACAAGTGTACTCAAAGGCGCCTTCCCCCTCCTCCACCTGTCAGCACCGCTATTGTCAAGCATGATCCCAAGGCAGCAAGAGTGAATCTGATGAATGCAGCTCAGGCAGAGAATTCTTCAGATGTGATACTTGGTAACCTTCCAGTCAACCTTAAACCTGCTAAAGTGTTGTTTGATTCTGGTGCATCACATTCTTTCATGTCATTTCCATTTGCATCCAAGCACAATGTGGGCACAGTGGCTTTGCCAAAGATGTTGCAAATTATTTCTCCGGGCAAATGCATGACTTCTAGATTGTATGCTCCGAATGTATCTATTCGCATGGGTGATTACCGCTTTCTGGCCTCTCCGGTGGTTCTCGGCAACTCCAACATTGATTTAATTCTCGGGGTGGATTGGCTTTCTCAGCATGATGCTCACATTGATTGTGCGAATAAGGAAGTCAAGATTACTCATCCTAACGAAGACGTGATTATCTTCGCCTCTCGGGATAACACAATCAGGCTTTTCTCTCTCAATGACAAGGGCGAGATTAATGCCATCTCTCAAATTCCGGTGGTTAACGAATACGAAGACGTTTTTCCTGAAGAACTTCCAGGCATGCCTCTGCATCCTCAAGTTGAATTTGTCATTGAACTCGAGCCTGGTACCGAGCCAGCATGCCGGTGTCCGTACAAGCTCTCCCCTGAAGAGTTGAAGGAGTTGAAGAAACAGCTTGATGAACAAGAGCGTATGGGTCTGATCAGGCCTAGTACGTCTCCTTGGGGCTGTGGTGTCTTATTTGTCAAGAAGAAGGATGGCACGGAGCGCCTGTGCGTTGATTACCGGCCATTGAACAAGAAGACAATAAAGAACAAGTATCCGCTCCCCAACATCAATGAATTGTTCGAGCAACTCAAAGGAGCTAAAGTGTTCTCAAAGCTCGATCTCCGAATGGGTTATCACCAAATTCGCATTCGCGAAGAAGATATCCACAAGACTGCCTTCAGAACCAGCTACGGCTCATATGAATATACAGTCATGTCCTTTGGCCTCGCTAATGCTCCACCTACCTTCTCGAGAATGATGCACTACAATTTCAACCCCTACACCAACGAGTTTGTGCTTGTGTATCTGGATGACATCTTGGTATTCTCCAAGAATGAAGAGGATCACGAAAAGCACCTCCGTCTGGTTCTCGACAGACTCCGTGAACATAAGTTCTATGCCAAGATCTCCAAGTGCGAATTCTGGCTCGATAAGGTCTTATATCTGGGCCATATCATCTCCGCTGACGGTATTGTTGTGAACCCCGAGAAAGTTGAAGCGATTGTCAACTGGGAACCTCATCAGAACATCAAGCAACTCCGAAGTTTTCTTGGTCTTGCTAGCTATTGCAAAAGGTTCGTTGAGAACTTCTCCAAGATTGCCAAGCCTCTCTCCAACTTGCTGCAGAAGAATGTCAAGTACAACTTGTCTCCGGATTGTGATGTGGCATTCAAAACTCTCAAAGAAAAGCTCATCTCTGCTCCAGTTCTTACTCCTCCAGATGAGTCCAAGCCCTACGAAGTATTCTGTGATGCTTCTCTTCAAGGACTTGGTGGTGTGCTAATGCAGGACAAGAAAATTGTGGCATACACTTCTCGTCAACTGAAGCCAAGTGAGAAGAACTACCCCACACATGATCTCGAGCTAGCAGCTGTGGTACATGCTTTGATTACGTGGAGACACCTTCTGTTTGGCAGAAAAGTCGACATCTTCACCGATCACAAGAGCTTGAAGTACATCTTCACACAGCCGAACCTGAACCTTCGCCAGACTCGTTGGGTTGAGATGATCCAAGAGTATGATCCAAGCATCGAATACACACCTGGCAAGGCAAATGTCATTGCAGATGCTTTGAGCAGAAAGGCTTATTGCAACAGTATCCTTATCAAGCCGTTCCAGCGTGAGCTTTGTGAAGCATTCAGGAAGCTCAACCTCCAAGTTGTTCCGCAAGGGTTTCTTGCAAATCTTCAAGTTCCTCCTACCTTGGAAGATCAGATCCGTGAGGCCCAACTCAGTGATGCTATGGTGCAGAAAGTGAAACATGGTATTGCAAAGGGTACTCCCAAATACAAGTGCTATCGCGTTGATGAAAGAGATACCTTGTTCTTTGAGGACAGACTTGTGGTTCCCAAAGGTGATCTCAGGAAGCTCATAATGAACGAAGCACATGACTCCCTCCTGTCGATTCATCCTGGAAGTTCCAAGATGTACCAAGACCTCAAGCAATCTTACTGGTGGACTCGCATGAAAAGGGAGATTGCCCAATTCGTGAATGAATGTGATGTCTGCAGAAGAGTGAAGGCAGAGCATCAATGTCCAGCCGGTCTTCTCCAACCTCTTCCTATTCCCGAGTGGAAATTCGACCACATTGAAATGGATTTCGTCACTGGCTTTCCTAAGTCCAAGAAAGGGAATGATTCTATCTTTGTGGTGATTGACAAGCTTACCAAAGTCGCTCACTTCCTTCCAGTCAAAGAATCCATCAATGCAGCTCAACTGGCAGAGTTGTACACTTCCAGAATTGTGTCCTTACATGGCATTCCTCAAGTTATCTCCTCAGACCGTGGAAGTTTGTTCACTTCCAAGTTCTGGGACTCCTTTCAGTCTACCATGGGCACTAAGATCCGTTTCAGCACTACATTTCACCCTCACACTAGTGGTCAAGTCAAGAGAGTGAATCAGATTCTAGAAGACATGCTCAGAGCCTGTGTCATATTTTTGGCATGAAGTGGGAAGATTGCCTTCCATTTGCCGAGTTCTCTTACGACAACAGTTTCCAAGCAAGTGCCGGCAAAGCTCCGTTTGAAATCCTCTATGGCAGAAAGTGGGCTACCCCTCTCAACTGGTCCGAGACTGGTGAACGTCAACTTCTTGGCAATGACTTGATCTCAGAAGCCGAAGAAATGTGCAAAGTCATACGTGAGAATCTCAAGGCCGCTCAGTCGCATCAAAAGAGCTACTATGACGGCAAGCATCGTGATTTGGCCTTCAACATTGGGGATCATGTCTATCTCCGTGTTTCTCCTATGAAAGGCACCCAAAGATTCGGTATCAAAGGAAAGCTTGCTCCTAGATACGTGGGCCCTTTCAAGATCCTTGGCAAAAGAGGCGATCTAGCCTATCAACTTGACCTCCCTTCCAACTTCGCTAATGTTCATGATGTGTTTCACGTGTCTCAACTCCGCAAGTGCTTCAAGACACCTGAACGCACCATTCCGTTTGAGGAGATTGATCTTCAACAAGACTTGTCTTACCGAGAGCATCCCGTTGCTATTCTCGAAGAAACCGAGCGCAAGACCCGCAACAAGTCAATCAAGTTCTTCAAAGTCAAGTGGTCACACCATACCGACCGAGAAGCTACGTGGGAACGAGAAGATCACCTTCGTTCCGAGTACCCTTCCTTCTTCCAGTCCTAGATCTCGGGACGAGATCTTTTCGTAGTAGAGGAGAGTTTGTAATGCCCCGGATGTAATACTTTCCCTTTTTGGCAATATATAACTTTGGCTTCATCAGTTCCATTCCGGGTTCTTCGTCTTTTCGGGTTTTCGTCGTTTTTGTCGTGTGCGTGTGTGCATTCATCCATGTCATGTTGTCATGTGCATTGCATTGCATTTGTGTTGTCGTTTGCATCCGGTCCCACTCGTTCCTTCCCGTTGTCCGTTTCGAGTTCCGACGCTCTCACACGTGCCCGTGGCATCCCCGAGTCCTTCTTTTGTGTTTGGCCGTGTAACTTTTCCGGTTTGGCGTGAGACTTGTCGTGCGATGTTGTTTTGTTACGTGTAACCCGCACGTCAAGTTTTGTCGCGTTTGGAGTTCGTTTGGTACTCCAATAGTTATCCTCGTGGGCTAAAAGTACCTCCTCTTGGAGGCCCAAGACCCCCCTCCAACAGCCCACCAACCCAGCTCAAACCCTTCCCATCATCTAGGCCGTTCAATTGTGATCTCGTGGCTGAAAACCTCTCCTCATTTGGACTACCCTAGCTCCTTGTGCCTATATAAACGTCCACCCCCTCCAATTTTTGCGACCAAAAACCCTAGTGTTTCCACCTCGCCGCACCCGTGCTTCCACTGCCGCCGAGCCGCGCTTCCTCCGCCGTCGCGCCGTGCTTCCACCTCGCCGCACCCGTGCTTCCACCGCGTGGGCCCGCGGGGCCCAGCGCCGGCCCGCCGCCGCCGCGGATCTGAGCGAGCCCGCCAGATCCCGCGCCCCGCCTTCGTCCTCCTCCAGCTCGCAGCCGCCGCCGCGCCCGGCCTCCTCCCGTCGGCCGGTCGCCGCCCCGACAACCCTCCGCCCTCCGGCCGCGCCCCCGAGCTTCCGCCGCTGGCTCTCGCCCCTCCGGCGCCGCTCCAGCCGCCGCCTCGCCCGGCCTCCTCCATCTCGCCGCCGGCCAGCCACCCTCGCCGCCGGGCCGCCCTCCGCCGGCCTCAGGCCGTCCCGCCGCCTTCCCATCCTCCCGTCGCCGGCCGATCGAAGCAAGGAGCCGAGCCAGCCGCCAGCCCCTCGATCGGGATCTCGCCCGATCCGATCGGCCTAGGAAGACCTAACGGGCCGACCCGGGTGGACCCGTTGACTCCGTGACCCGGCGCCCGCTGCCCGATCCGCGATCCAGATCCGACCCGCTTCGGACCCGTTTGACCCCTCCGCCCTTTTGACCCGCAGGTTGTCTCTCGTTTTTTGGCTAAGTCCCTAGTGTTTTCAGTGTCTGATGCATTTTTGTGATGAGGATAACTTTTACTGTGCTTGTCCGTTTTGTGTGTATGATATGTCAAAATGATCGTGGTGACATGTACTATGTTTTGTTCCATTGTGTCATGCAGGTTTGAGTCCATCTAGATGTCTTAATCTTCATGAGAAGAGTGCTACTTCTTATAAACTGCTGCTATTAGTTGTCTTCTTGCCATGTTTGTTATGTGATAACTTGGTGCATGTTTATCCAAATGAAGCAAATGATATGTCCACATGTTCATCATGAGATGCCCTACATGTTGGTTGCTTTAGCTTGCATGATAGATTTCATCTTGCCATGTTTATCTCCTTTGCAAAAGTGCTTGTGGCTGTTAGGTTGTTAAACTTGTTACGAGATGCCTAGTTGAGGAGCTCGTTGCTATTAATGTGGTTGTCCCCATGATGCATGCTTATATGTTTTGGACTCCCCATCATGCGTACTTTGATGTGGTGCAAACCACTTGCCATGTTATGCTTTGAGGTGACTTAAACTTGCTCACAAACATGCCATGATGTTACTGCTATTTTAACACTTAGTGAAATTTCACTAAGTCTGGAATCTGTAATATCCGGATGCTATGTTTGCTTGTTGTTCTAGGCAAATCCATGTTAGTTTTGGGGTGACTATTGATGATTCCTTGTTGTATATGTTGTTGGCTATCCATTCATGCTCTCACATGCTCTTTTGGGTGGCTGTAGCATATTTAATTCTTGCTCCCAAGTTGCTATGTGGCTGTTATTTTCAGCTTGACATTGTTTATTGTTTCGGGTGTATCTTTTAGCCCGTTGCTCCGTTTTGAGCAAGTCCTATATGAAACTTGTGTGGTTTTGCATGTAGATTCATAATATCCTCTTGTTAACATGTTTTGAAGTTTCTTGCTAGTTGCATATTGTCATGTTCCTTGTGTTGTGTCTCTGTGTTTCCTATGTTGTCTTTATGTGCATCCTTAGTGCATCAGCAGTGCTTCCTTAGTGCATCAGCCATGCATCCTGTAGTTTGCGCATTGCATCTTGTTTGATTTCGTGCCTCGTGTGTTTTGTGTTGAGTAGAGCCGGAAGCCAAGACCGAGTACGAGAACGAGGTTACTACCGAGGTTGAGAACGAGGAGCCCGCTTACGATCCCATCGACGACTCAACAGGCAAGATGACCTGACCCGGATATCATTACTATCTTTGCCTATTGCTAGAAGTCTCGCTCTTTAGCTTATTGCCTCGATGCCCATGTTTTCCTGTCAGCCTCCTATTGTAACCATGAATCTGTCTAACCACCCTACCTATGCAAACCTTTGATTGGCTAAGTAAGCTTCGCTCAGCCCCTCTTATAGCATTGCTAGTTGCATGAGAATATTTGAAGATTCTTGCTTCATGTTGAAGCTTGTTGGGATATCACACTATATAAATTCTTAATGAAATCATCTATATATTGGTAATGGGTGGAAGGCTAAGCCTCTTGCTTGGTGATTTGTTCCACTCATGCCGCCCTAGGAATCGTATAAACCGGTGTTATGTTCCTTGATTTTGCGTTCCTCACACAGTTGGGGTTATGGGACCCCCTCGATAAACCGCTTAGCGCTAAGGCTTTTCCAGCAAGTCCCAACTTTAGTACTCCATTTGCCTAATAACTAAAAACTTGCATAGGGACTAGCTATCCCTTTTATATTTAATCAACAACCCCCGGGCCAGTGCTCCTCATGAGTGTTGGTCCAAACTGAGCAGACTGCGGGGCTGCCTTGGGGAAACCCGAGGTATCTGGCATTCAACTGTAGGATGTCTCATCCGGTCGTGGCCTGAGACTAGATACGCGCGGCTACTATCAGGGTGTCGGCACGCCGGGAGGATTTGCTGGATTAGTCATACCTTAGTCGGAGTATCTTGAGCACGGGATTCCGAGGATACTCGGGCCTTCCCACCTTGGAGTTGCGACTCTGCGGATCGTGGGCTTGTCATGGGCCAAGTTGGAACACCCCTGCAGGGTTTTGAACTTTCGAAAGCCGTGCCCGCGGTTATGTGGCAGATGGGAATTTGTTAATATCCGGTTGTAGAAAACTTGACACCATGTTCAGAACACACTACCAGCGTGAGTACCGTGACGGTCATTTTCCGAAAGGGGTTCGGGAAGTGAACACGGTGGGGTTATGTTTGACATGTATTAGTTAGGATCACCTCGTGATCACCTTATCGTCCGAGGCACTTCTCTTCTCGCTCTCTTTTACGTAAGCTAGTGCTAGTGCTGCTGCAACCTCTTGTTCTTTCTTCACCCATGTTCCACACCCAAGGCTTAGATAGTTCTGTTACCCGGGGACGGGATTGCTGAGTCCTCTGTGGCTCACAGATCCTACACCACACCAGATGTAGGTACTCAGGTGTTCTACTCAGGAGACGGCTCCGAGCTATACTGGGAGTACGACGAGGACCGTAGCCGTTACTATGTGCACTATCCCGACGATCAGTAGTGATTTCTACTAGGGGCGATTCAGACCTGTGGTTTTATGTATGTTTGGTATCTTTCATTTGGATCTTCACCCGTAGACGGGTTGTGATGTTATTTGAATGATGTTTGGCTATGTAATGATTTGTGTGACGTGGCGAGTGTAAGCCAACTATCTTTTTCCCTTTCATCCCCATTTTTACATGAGATGTGCAAAGATACCGAACTTGCGATCTTTCCAGAATGGGCTTATACCTTTAAGTCGTGCCTCGACACGTAGGAGGTATAGTCCCATCCTGGGCATTACAAGGAAGGAGTACATCGGTGGAGCAACGTGGGGCCCACGAGGGTGGGGGCGCGCCCATGGGGAGGGGGCGCAGCATGGACTCTCGGGGGCACCATGGGTCTCCTCTGCCTTGGTGATCAAGTTCCTTGTGAAGACATCGTTCCAAAAATAACTCTCCCAAAGGTTTCATTCCGTTTGGACTCCGTTTGATATTCCTTTTCTGCGAAACCCTGAAATAGGCAAAAAACAGCAATCTGGACTGGGCCTTTGGGTTAATAGGTTAGTCCCAAAAATAATATAAAAGTGTATAATAAATCCAATTAAACATCCAAAACATCATATATAATAGCATGGAACAATAAAAAATTATAGATATGTTGGAGACATATCAGAGCCTTACTCTAACAATTGAGCTAAAGCAACTCTAATGATGTGAACACAACAATGCTTTATGTAAAAGTGGTAACCCCACTTGCGCTTAAACGATGAGTATGAACTATGGTCAAATTTCTCATTTGACTCCTAAGTCAATATAATCATATATAGATGACCTGGTCATCGCCAATTGCTTGATAGATGCTAGAATGGTTGTGCATACTTTTCCACATGTTTCATTTGCTATCTTATTGTGTGAGCATGTTGAATGCATATTTTTCTCATTTGACGACATCCATTTGTTGCTCTGATTGCTTTGCTCTTTTTCTTTTGCCAAATGGATGGACAAGAATGTCTAAGAACCCCCTCTAGCTATCTATGCTTTTATCGTCTCAAATTATATTCATGCTACATCACAAAGCTTGATCAAGTCAGATTCGAACCACTCTGTGTGAGGAGCACTCGGAGTCCCCGATTCGTCATAGGCTTAAACATCCAAAACCTCTTTGTGCATTTCGGTATGACCAAGTCACCCACTTCGGTCACACCGAGTTCACTAAGTTGATCTAGGTTTTCAATCTCGGTGCCCGATTTGAACATTTCGGTCCCACCGAGTTGCAGCAACGGCTAGCAGTTTTGCATCTCGGTGCCACCAAGTTGTTCCACTCGGTCACACCGACAGTGTCAGGTTTTATATACTCACGGGGCAAATTTTGGAAAACTTTCCAAACCCCTCAGCCCACGCGTGACCTGCTCTTCCTCTTCAGGTCTCTGAATCGTCTCCTCGCTGCCAGCGACCTCCCGCCTCTGGATTCCGCCGCTGTCAACGGAAATCTTCGCCTCCGTTGCCGCCGTAGCAAGTCCACAGCCGAGTTAGGGTATGGACTTGATTCTTTGTGCTATTCCTTAACTCCGATTCGTAGCACATTGCATTGCCATGTTATCTTCCACGTATGAGATCTTCCTATCCAGCAAAAACTCCGTTGAAAGTAGTTTTGATTCGAAAAATTTAGGGTTAGGTCTCCGCTGAACTCATTTCGGACCGACAGAGTTGTAGAAATCGGTCCCATCGATTTGTCTTAGGCCATTGCACAAGTGATTTTTGGTCTGACCGAAAGTTGCAAATCGGTGTGACCGAGTTCAACTCTCAGTGAAACCCTAGCAATATCGGTGTCACCAAACTATGACTCGCTCTGACCGAGTTTACTAGTTCAGGCTCCAAAATTGCTTCGGTGTCACCGAGTTTAACAAATCGGTAGCTCCGAAATGCTTTCTCTAGAGAACTAAAACTAAGTTTTTCTTATCATCTGTTTTGCAAAAAAAATGTGCTTTGTGATGCTCATCCACTGTACCTCATCTACGTCTATTCACAGGGTCTGCTTTCAGTGCCAAGATGTCAGATCAAAGTGACAGCCAGAATGTGTCTGAGGAGCAGGTACACCTGAGTGAGGGCACTAGTCCCTTTAGCAGCTTTGAAGAGGGTAGCAGGAGCACACCTAGTGATCTCCCAAAGGCTGCTTCCAAGGCAAGAAAGAAGAAAACTTAAGATACTGAGGATGAGGACTTTGTGGCAGATGAGGCCACTTCCAAGAAGAAAATGGTCAAGAAAGAGTATGGCAAAGCTGAGGCATCTAAGCCAGGGCAGAAAACGAAAATCCCTTCCAAGAGGATTCCCATGTCTAAGAACAGATCCTATACTCAAGAGACTATGGTGTTCACACTTGAATCCAGGGATGATGAGCCTGGAGGTACAAAGAAGAGACCTAGGAAGACAATAACCAGAGTGATTGGCAAGCCATCCACGAGGGATGATGATGAAGCTGAAGCAGAAGAGGAAGAGGTTGTTGCACCAGCACCCAAAGCACAAAAGCTTATGGGAGATGCTATCAAGTCTGGGGCTGCTCCTTCTAAGCCTAAGATTGCCCCCAAAACTGCTCAAGCCACCAAGTCTGCACCCACGAGGAGCATAAGGATCATTCCAGCTTCAGAAAAGAACAAGGCCCTAGTGCCTGAAGTTGCTGAGGAAGCTGAGGCTCAAGTGCTCAAAAAGCTGAAGCCCAAGATCCCTGATCACAATGATGCTCATTTAGTTGTCGAGGACATGAAGCTGAGAAAGGATGCAGGTCTCGGGTTGTGGAGAAAGTCTGATCCATATGCCATAAGGAGAAGGACTGATGTGGACTACAGGTTTCACACAAAGGAACAACAAGACTTCTATGAGACAATCCTGCTTGATAAGAAGCCCACTGTTTGTGATATGAGAAGAGTGGACTGGGATTTAATTAATGATAATGCAGATTATTTCCCCAATGTGCATGAGAGCTTCAAAGCATGTGGATTTGACAAGTTTGTGGCTCAAAAGTTGACTTAGTGGAGCGATGAACTCATCATGCAATTCTACTCCGCGGCTCACTTCTATCCTGATCGTAGGATTGTATGGATGTCTAAAGGTACAAAGTACCAGTCAACTATTGCCGAGTGGGCCAAGCTAATCAATGCCCCTGAAGAGCATGAGGATGATCTAGATGTCTATGCCAAGAAGAAGCAAGACCACAACTCCATGGCAAATATGTACAAGGTGATCCCTGATGATGATCTGGAAACACACAAGTTTGGATCTGTACATCATTTGCAGGCTGGTCTAGCCACCATCAACATAATCTTGAGGCATACACTGCTGCCAAAATCTGGAGATGCAAAGATGATGAGAGGCCATTCTATCAACATGCTGCATATTTTTGATGTGCCACAGAAATTCAAAGTTACGATCCTGATTGTATAGACAATCAAGAGGACTGTTGTAGATCAGAAGAGATCATGTGGGTATGCTCCACACATCCAGGTGCTTATCAACTCTAAAATGGGCACAAGCACTTACTTGTTGGACAAGGAATATCTGTTGGGGAACGTAGTATTTTCAAAATTTTCCTATGATCATGCAAGATCTATCTACTAGATGTATAGCAACGAGAGGGGAGAGTGTGTCTACGTACCCTCGTAGACCGGGAGCGGAAGCGTCAAGTGACCGGGTTGATGTAGTCGAACTTCTTCGCGATCCAACCGATCAAGCACCGAACGTACGGCACCTCCGCGTTCAGCACACGTTCAGCTTGATGACGTCCCACGAGCTCTTGATCCAGTTGAGCTTCACGGGAGAGTTTCGTCAGCAAGACGGCGTTGTGACAGATATGATGTATCTACCGGCACAGGGCTTCGCCTAAGCACTGCAACGGTATGACCGAGGTGTGTTTCTGTGGAGGGGGGCACCGCACACGGCTAAAACAATTCAACTTGTGTGTCCTCGGGTGCCCCCCTGCCCCCGTATATAAAGGAGCAAGGGAGAGGCCGGCCCTAGAGGGGGCGCGCCAAGTGTGGGGAGTCCTACTAGGACTCCCAAGTCCTAGTAGGATTCCCCTTTCCTTTCCGGAGTAGGAGAGATGGAAAGAGGTGGAGAGGGAGAAGGAAAAGGGGGCTGCACCCCTTGTCCAATTCGGACCAGAGGGGGGGCGCGCGCCTCCTTCCTTTTGGCCTTTCTCCTCTATTCCCGTATGGCCCAATAAGGCCCATATACTCCGAAAAATAGCCGAATCACTCGGAACCTTTCCGATGTCCGAATATAGTCGTCCAATATATCGATCTTTACGTCTCGACCATTTCGAGACTCCTCATCATGTCCCCGGTCTCATCTAGAACTCCGAACTCCTTCGGTACATCAAAACTCATAAACTCATAATATCGATCGTCATCAAACGTTAAGCGTGCGGACCCTACGGGTTCGAGAACTATGTAGACATGACCGAGACTCATCTCCGGTCAATAACCAATAGCGGAACCTGGATGCTCATATTGGTTCCTACATATTCTATGAAGATCTTTATCGGTCAAACCGCATAACAACATACGTTGTTCCTTTTGTCATTGGTATGTTACTTGCCCGAGATTCGATCATCGGTATCTCTATACCTAGTTCAATCTCGTTACCGGCAAGTCTCTTTACTCGTTCCATAATACATCATCTCGTGACTAACTCGTTAGTCTTTTGCTTGCAAGGCTTATTATGATGTGCATTACCGAGAGGGCCCAGAGATACCTCTCCGACACTCGGAGTGACAAATCCTAGTCTTGATCTATGCTAACACCACGAACACTTTCGGAAACACCTGTAGAGCATCTTTATGATCACCCAGTTACGTTGTGACGTTTGATAGCACACAAGGTGTTCCTACGGTATTCAGGAGTTGCATAATCTCATAGTCATAGGAACATGTATAAGTCATGAAGAAAGCAATAGCAGTAAAACTAAACGATCAGAGTGCTAAGCTAACGGATGGGTCTTGTCCATCACATTATTCTCCTAATGATGCGATCCCGTTGATCAAATGACAACTCATGTCTATGGTTAGGAAACATAACCATCTTTGATCAATGAGCTAGTCTAGTAGAGGCATACTAGGGACACTTTGTTTTGTCTATGTATTCACACATGTACTAAGTTTCCGGTTAATACAATTCTAGCATGAATAATAAACATTTATTATGATATAAGGAAATATAAATAACAACTTTATTATTGCCTCTAGGGCATATTTCCTTCAGTCTCCCACTTGCACTAGAGTCAATAATCTAGCTCACATCGCCATGTGATTTAATACCGATAGTTCACATCGTTATGTGAATAACACCCATAGTTCACATCGCCATGTGACCAACACCCAAAGGGTTTACTAGAGTCAATAATCTAGTTCACATCGCTATGTGATTAATACCCAAGAGTAATAAGGTGTGATCATGTTTTGCTTGTTGATACGTCCAAAACGTATCTATAATTTCTGCTTGCTCCATGCCACTTTTGGGTGATATTGCTATGATATTCATACACTTCCATACACTTTTGATCATATTTGGACTAACTTACTAATCCAGTGCACCCCAGTGCCAGTTTCTGTTTTCGGCTGTTTTTGTATTTCAGGTTTTCACGTTTCGAGAACTGCCCAGAAAAATCCAGAAAAACTCTGAAACAACACTGCGCCCGAAGGGCAGCCTGGGGGGGCCACCAGGGCTCCAGGCGCCCTGGCGGCGCCCCCCCTGGGCCGCGCCGGGGGGGCGCCTGGGCCCCCCGAGACTCCCCCGATGCCCTACTTTGGCATATATTTAAAGGACCTTCCGAAACCCTCAGAGAAGAACTTCTTTTCGCGATCCCATCTCTGTTCCGCCGCCGCCGCCGCTTCCAAGATCGAGAGCACCAGGAGAACTCTTCTCGGCACCCTGCCGGAGGGGAGGATCACCACCGGGAGCTTCTCCACCACCATGGACGCCTCCCGGATGACTCGTGAGTAGTCTCCCTTGGACCATGAGTCCATGACCAGTAGCTATGTGATGTTCTCCTCCCGTTATTGTGCTTCACTAATTAGTCCTCGTGAGCTGCCCTACATGATCGAGGCACCTATGTAATCCTTGTGTTGTTGCTATGTTGAGTTTGCTGGGATCCGATGGATTATGAGATTATGTTCAGATTGATCTTGAGTAATATATTTGATTCACCTCTTTTATATTTTAGTTCATAAGTAATTCTTGCATGTTCTCCATTGTTATTTATTGCTTTGGCCGAGTAATAGGTAGTGACTCCAAGAGGGAACGTTATGCTTGATTGTGGGTTCATGCCCCTCGATGACTAGCTTGAGTGACAGAAACATGAGTCTAGGGGATGTGTTGTTGCCACAAGGGGGAAAACAACGGTGCTTGTGCCCGCGGGTGCAAGGATTGTTTACTTTACGCAAAGTTCTTTTAATGCAGTTGTATGTTGCATTGAGTTTACACTATGGGTGGGACTCGCAACTTAATACCAGCGAGATGTTCTGGATAGATATCTCAAGGTGGATGATTAGTAGTAGATATTGATGGATTTCGGTCTACTTACTTTGGCGTACCGCCCATGCTTTGAACCTCAACCTTTCTTGCAATGTAGTCAGCATTGGTTTGCGTTCGTGGTCCTGTCAATTGCCCAGCTGTAATTTGTTTACCTCACATAGCTGTTTTATCGTCTTTTGGGAGAGAGACATCACTAGTGAACATCATGAGACTCCGGTCCATATTACCATCTATCACTACTATCATTGCCTTTAACCCTTTGTGAACTACAAGGCCGGAGAGATTGACAACCTCTCTGTACTCGTTGGGAGCAAAGTTATTTGTATCTGTGTGCAGGTCCACGTTGATTGCTACTAATCTGGCGCCGTAGCAATTGACACCTACTTGTTGAACCTAGGAGTCTGTGGGGAATCGATCCTTGGCATCTTTGCTAGGGGAAAACACTTCTACTTACTGCATCTTACACCTTCCACTTGGGGTAACCAACAAAGGGTTCGAGGCCCATCAAGGAGTATTTTCTGGCGCCGTTGCCGGGGACTCCACTCTTCAGGATAGGGGAGTTGCATGCTATCTTTTACCTTTGCTTATTAGTCTTGTTAGTTTACCTTTCATTTTTGCTTTAGTACCTTTTATCGAAAATCACAAAAATAGTTATCTTGTTCCTTAGATATCATTATGTCGGGTCCTTTTGCCTTTGACGAGGCAGAAGTTCTCACCTTTAAACAAAGAGGTGGGGAAAGTTTGAAAGATGCTTGGTATAGAATTAATGATTCACAAAAAAGAGCCACCAAGAAGCAGCCCACTACTATCTTACTTAGAAATTTTTATGTTGGAATTACTTCTTGGAATAGGTTTATTCTAGATACTGCTATCAATGGAAATTTCCTAGAGGCCCCAGTTTGGGAGTCTCTTAGTATTATTGAAAATCTTGTTGGGAGTCCCCCTGTTGTTAGCATTCGTGAGGACATCACCCTAGCTCACATTATGAAAAAACTTGAAAGAATAGAGCTAGAGATGCCAAGCATTAATAAGATGAATTAGTTGGATCGTAAGATCCAAGGGAATTTGAATAGACTTGATAGCTCCATGCATAAAATTTTCCAAATTTTGGAGACCGTCAAATTCCATAATTCTGACTCTTCTAGGATGGACAAGATTGAGGAAATATTTGATACCTTAGGAACTACTTTCTCCTCGATCAAAACTGAAAAGGTATAAACTCCGGCAAGGAGGGAGCCTAAGTTCGTTCACGTTCCAAAGGCTCCCCGTTCTAAAAGCAATCCACCTATTGCCAAAGGGGTTGAAACCGTAAAGACTTAGGAAGAAACACCTATCGTTGATGAATTTATAAATGAATCTTCCCTTGACTTTTATCCTTTTGGTCTTCTACCTAGAAGTATCTCCATGAGGCCTTTATTTGAGAGTCCTCTTAAGACTAGTTGTATTATTGAAGAGCTTTTTGATGATCTTGATGATGGTTCAATTGATACAACTTGATCTCTATGCATTATGCCTAGCTTAAAGGCATAAAAGAAAGCGCTTTTGGGAGGCAGCCCACATGAATAAATTTTTTGCTTTTGTTGTGTCTTGATGTTGTTTACTGCTGTAGCATCATCATTGTATCTTTGCTTTTCATATTTGTGCCAAGTATAGCCTGTGATTGCTAGAAAGTTCAAAAGTTGTGAGGTGCTGTCCAGGAAACAGATTCTGTCCTTGGATAGAAAAATTCGTATAAAATCACCAGATCATCTTTTTGGTCTGAATTTTTTCGACAGCGTTCTCTATATAATTGTCTTTCGTGCGTCAGTTCTGAGTTTTTTGATTTGAGTTGCAGAAGTATCCCGAACAGATCAATTACTACCTGCTGTTCTGTTTTTCACAGATTCTGTCCTGTTTTGCCTTTCCTTTACTTTGCAAATCAAGAACTTGCTTTTTCTTTGCAAAAACCTTTTGGAAATCTTGAGAAACAGTAGAAATTCAAGAATATCCTTATTTCCAGCAAGGTATAATTATTTTATTAAGGGTACTAACCTCGCTAATCAGATTATGATGAGTTATGTATGAAGGGAGTTTTCAAGTGTGCGAGGGAAGATGATAAAAAAGATTCAGGAGTGTCAAGCGCTCAAGCTTGGGGATGCCCCCGTGCACCCCCAAGAAATATTCAAGGAGACTCAAGCGTCTAAGCTTGGGGATGCCCCCGTGCATCCCCTTCTCCATCAACATTATCAGTTCGTCTTTCGTTCCACTATATTTTAATCACTTCATGTGTTATGTGCTATGCTTGGAGCGTCTTGCTTTTAGTTTTCTTTTTAGTTTTTCATAACGAGTCGGAACCCAGCATTCCTTTATGTGGGAGAGAAACACGCTCCACTTCTACCTAGAACATAACATAGAATTTTCATGTCTATCTATGCTGTGTGTGTTCTTTGTCTTTTAAATAGCTACTATCGTGCTCTGCTCTTAGTATTCATGCTTATCTTTTCAAGAGCTTTTATTTAGTTGGTTGCTTGAACTGTCTATAATTACCATGCTCACCTTATTAAGAGAGTTTGCTTCTGTTGCATTGGTTAAAGTGTCTATGATAAAGATGCTACTTGCATGATGGTGCTTAGTAGTTCAGGTTTTCTTATGGTTAATCTCAAATAGCTGGGGGGTTCCCAATGTGTTATTGGAGTACCAACTTGGTTTGTTTGCCTATGATATGGTATGGTTTAGTAATATCTTCCTTCGAGAATTTATTTTGATTGACTTGGCGTATGCTCACGCATATTCAAGACTGTAAAGAAAGTCTGTCGAGCCTTGATGATCTTTTATTTCTGAGTAGCGATATAACTACCATGCCTGATTCAATATTGCTTTGTCGCTCTGCATGATTATGACCGTCATTGCTCTCTTAGTTGGTCGCTCCCAGTCTTTTGCTAACCTCCACCTGTACTAAGCAAACTAACCATGCAATACATAGCTCATGGGAAAGTAGCCTGAAAACTATTGTGGTAAAGAATATGTTGCCTATGTATCTTATTTCTTATGAGTTGATTGCTGAGCGGTAACCATGTTTCTGGGGACGCCATCAACTGTCACACTTCTGTTGAATATCATGTGAGTTGCTATGCATGTTCGTCTTGTCCGAAGTAAGGGTGATTTGACGTGGGTTGAATTAATATGCATATTGTTTGAGAAGAACATTGGGCCGCCAACCAAAGCCATGCATCATGGTGGAAGTTTTAGCTTGGACCTTAATCCTCAATCTCATATGAGAACATGCTTATGCATTAAAGAGGAGTCCATCATCTATTTTCTATGTTGTCCCGGTATGGATGTCCTCAAGTTGAGATCTATCAAAAACGAGAAATCAAATGCGATCTATCTCCTTGGACCTTTGTACAGGTGGCATAGAGGTACCCCTTTGTGACACTTGGTTGAAACATATGTAATGCAATGATAACCCATGGAAATCCGAGCTAATTAGGACAAGGTGCGAGCACTATTAGTATTCGATGCATGAGGCTTGCAACTTATAGGATGTTTTATGCATGACACATATGAAGTACTACTACCGTTGACACAATTGCTTCCATGTTTTCAAAATAAAAAGCTCTAGCACATAACCATTTACCTTTATGTTAAAGCACCAACTACTGAGAGCATGATTGTCATTCTGAGTGTAATGTGCATTGTCCCAAAGTAGCATTGTCTTTTGCATGATTGTGATATCGTTTATTCTGAAATGATTGTATCTAGTCATCACTTAAACCTTGAAGGTGCCCCTGCATTTATGTTTTGCATCACTAAAGGGGGCAAGCTAGATATTACCTTATCATATTTGCACATCATATCCATTGCAAATCTTTTTGATGTTTCAGTTTCATGTTGTAAAACCTTCAGTCATTTGTGATTTTCTCTTGAGACAACTTAATTACTTTAGAATCATTGTCCCAGTAAGCTTTTGTCATATGACTATAAAAAGTCTTATATGGTTAATAGCATGTCACCACAGAAATTATTCTTGTTATCATTTACCTACTCGAGGACGAGCAGGAATTAAGCTTGGGGATGTTGATACGTCCAAAACGTATCTATAATTTCTGCTTGCTCCATGCCACTTTTGCGTGATATTGCTATGATATTCATACACTTCCATACACTTTTGATCATATTTGGACTAACTTACTAATCCAGTGCACCCCAGTGCCAGTTTCTGTTTTCGGCTGTTTTTGTATTTCAGGTTTTCACGTTTCGAGAACTGCCCAGAAAAATCCAGAAAAATTATATAAAAAATCAGTGATCCGGAAACAACACTACGCCCGAAGGGCAGCCTGGGGGGGCCACCAGGGCTCCAGGCGCCCTGGCGGCGCGCCCCCCCACTGGGCCGTGCCGGGGGGGCGCCTGGGCCCCCCGAGACTCCCCCGATGCCCTACTTTGGCATATATTTAAAGGACCTTCCGAAACCCTCAGAGAAGAACTTCTTTTCGCGATCCCATCTCTGTTCCACCGCCGCCGCCGCTTCCAAGATCGGGAGCACCAGGAGAACTCTTCCCGGCACCCTGCCGGAGGGGAGGATCACCATCGGGAGCTTCTCCACCACCATGGACGCCTCCCGGATGACTCGAGAGTAGTCTCCCTTGGACCATGAGTCCATGACCAGTAGCTATGTGATGTTCTCCTCCCGTTCTTGTGCTTCACTAATTAGTCCTCGTGAGCTGCCCTACATGATCGAGGCACCTATGTAATCCTTGTGCTGTTGCTATGTTGAGTTTGCTGGGATCTGATGGATTATGAGATTATGTTCAGATTGATCTTGAGTAATATATTTGATTCACCTCTTTTATATTTTAGTTCATAAGTAATTCTTCATTGTTCTCCGTTGTTATTTATTGCTTTGGCCGAGTAATAGGTAGTGACTCCAAGAGGGAACGTTATGCTTGATTGTGGGTTCATGCCCCTCGATGACTAGCTTGAGTGACAGAAACATGAGTCTAGGGGATGTGCTGTTGCCACAAGGGGGAAAACAACGGTGCTTGTGCCCGCGGGTGCAAGGATTGTTTACTTTACGCAAAGTTCTTTTAATGCAGTTGTCTGTTGCATTGAGTTTACACAATGGGTGGGACTCGCAACTTAATACCAGCGAGATGTTCTGGATAGATATCTCAAGGTGGATGATTAGAAGTAGATATTGATGGATTTCGGTTTACTTACTTTGGTGTACCGCCCATGCTTTGAACCTCAACCTTTCTTGCAATGTAGTCAGCATTGGTTTGCGTTCGTGGTCCTGTCAATTGCCCAGCTGTAATTTGTTTACCTCACATAGTTGTTTTATCGTCTTTTGGGAGAGAGACATCACTAGTGAACATCATGAGACTCCGGTCCATATTACCATCATTGATCACATCCACTATTTACTTTCGTTATTACTTACTATTGCAAAAACTATCTATCACTACTATCATTGCCTTTAACCCTTTGTGAACTACAAGGCCGGAGAGATTGACAACCTCTCTGTACTCGTTGGGAGAAAAGTTATTTGTATCTGTGTGCAGGTCCACGTTGATTGCTACTAATCTGGCGCCGTAGCAATTGACACCTACTTGTTGAACCTAGGAGTCTCTGGGGAATCGATCCTTGGCATCTTTGCTAGGGGAAAACACTTCTACTTACTGCATCTTACACCTTCCACTTGGGGTAACCAACGAGGGGTTCGAGGCCCATCACTTGTGAGAGAAGTTTAGTCAACGGGTCTGTCACATTCAGATCCGTATGTATTTTCCAAATTTCTATGTCTACAATGCTCTGCGTAGAGCTACTCTAGCTAATTGCTCCCACTTTCAATACGCATCCAGATTGATACTTAGAGTCATCTGTATTTAGTGTCAAAGCTTGCATCAGCGTAACCCTTTACGATGAACTCTTTATCACCTCCATAATCGAGAAACATTTCCTTAGTCATCCAGTTACTAAGGATAATTTTGACCGATGTAAAGTGATCTACTCCTGGATCACTATTGTACCCCCTTGAAAAACTCATGGCAAGGTACACAACATGTTTGGTACACAGCATGGCATACTTTATAGAACCTATGGCTGAGGCATAGGGAATGACTTTCATTCTCTCTATATTTTTCTGCCGTGGTCTGGCTTTGAGTCTTACTCAACTTCACACCTTACAAGTCAGGCAAGAACTCCTTCTTTGACTGATCCATTTTGAACTACTTCAAAATCTTATCAAGGTATGTACTCACTAAAAGTCTTATCAAGCGTCTTGATCTATCTCTATAGATCTTGATGCCCAATATGTAAGCAGCTTCACTAAGGTCTTTCTTTGAAAAACTCCTTTCAAACACTCCTTTATGCTTTCCAGAAAATTCTACATCATTTCCGATCGACAATATGTCATTCACATATACTTATCAGAAAGGTTGTAGTGCTCCCACTCACTTCTTGTAAATACAGGCTTCACCGCAAGTCTGTATAAATCTATATGCTATGATCAACTTATCAAAGTGTATATTCGAACTCCGAGATGCTTGCACCAGTCCATAGATGGATCGCTGGAGCTTGCACATTTTTTAGCACCTTTAGGATTGACAAAACCTTTTGGTTGCATCATATACAAGTCTTCTTTAATAAATCCATTAAAGAATGCAGTTTTGTTATCCATTTGACAGATTTCATAAAATGCGGCAATTGCTAACATGATTCGGACAGACTTAAGCATCGCTACGGGTGAGAAAGTCTCATCGTAGTCAACTCCTTGAACTTGTTGAAAAACTTTCGCAACAAGTCGAGCTTTGTAAACAGTAACATTACCGTCAGCGTCAGTCTTCCTCTTGAAGATCCATTTATTTTCGATGGCTTGCCGATCATCGGGCAAGTCAACAAAAGTCCACACTTTGTTCTCATACATGGATCCCATCTCAGATTTCATGGCCTCAAGCCATTTTGCGGAATCTGGGCTCATCATCGCTTCCTCATAGTTCGTAGGTTCATCATGGTCCGGTAACATGACTTCCAGAACCGGGTTGCCGTACCACTCTGATGCGGAACGAACTCTGGTTGATCTACGAAGTTCAGCAGAAACTTGATCTGAAGTTTCATGATCATCATCATTAGCTTCCTCACTAATTGGTGTAGGAATCACTGGAACTAGTTTCTGTGATGTTCCACTTTCCAATTCGGGAGAAGTTACAATTACCTCATCAAGTTCTACTTTCCTCCCACTCACTTCTTTCGAGAGAAACTCCTTCTCTAGAGAGGATCCACTCTTAGGAACAAAGACCTTGCCTTCGGATCTGTGATAGAAGTTGTACCCAACAGTTTCTTTTGGGTATCCTACGAAGATTTACTTCTCCGATTTGGGTTCGAGCTTATCATGTTGAAACTTTTTCACATAAGCATCGCAGTCCCAAACTTAAAGAAATGACAGCTTCGGTTTCTCGTCAAACCACAGTTCATACGGTGTCATCTCCACGGATTTAGATGGTGCCCTATTTAACGTGAATGTAGCTGTCTCTAATGCATAACCCCAAAAGCGATAGTGGTAGATCGGTAAGAGACATCATCGATCACACCATATCTAATAAAGTGCGGTTATGACGTTCGGACACACCATTACACTATGGTGTTCCAGGTGGCGTGAGTAGTGAAACTATTTCACATTGTTTTTACTGAAGGCCAAACTCGCTAACTCAAATATTTTACCTCTACGATCATATCGTAGAAACTCTTATTTTCTTGTTACGATGATTCTCCACTTCACTCTGAAATTCTTTGAACTTTTCAAATGTTTCAGACTTGTGCTTCATTAAGTAGATATACCCATATCTGCTCAAATCATCAGTGAAGGTCAGAAAATAACGATACCCGCCGCGAGCTTCAACACTCATTGGTCCACATACATCTGTATGTATGATCTCCAACAAATATGTTGCTCGCTCCATTGTTCCGGAGAACGGAGTTTTAGTCATCTTGCCCATGAGGCATGGTTCGCAAGCACCAAGTGATTCATAATCAAGTGATTCCAAAAGTCCATCACTATGGAGTTTCTTCATGCGCTTTACACCATTATGACCTAAACGGCAGTGCCACAAATAAGTTGCACTATCATTATTAACCTTGCATCTTTTGGCTTCGATATTATGAATATGTGTATCACCACGATCGAGATCCAACAAACTATTTTCATTGGGTGTATGACCATCGAAGGTTTTATTCATGTAAACAGAATAACAATTATTCTATGACTTTAAATGAATAACCGTATTGCAACAAATATGATCAAATCATATTCATGCTCAACGCAAATGCCAAATAACATTTATTTAGGTTTTACACTAATCCCGAAAGTATAGGGAGTGTGCGATGATGATCATGTCAATCTTGGAACCACTTCCAACACACATCGTCACTTCACCTTTAACTAGTCTCTGTTCATTCTGCAATTCTCGTTTCGAGTTACTAATTTTAGCAACTGAACCGGTATCAAATACCCAGGGGTTGCTATGAACACTAGTAAAGTACACATCAATAATCTGTATATCAAAATATACCTTTGTTCACTTTGCCATCCTTCTTATCCGCCAAGTATCTAGGGCAGTTCCACTTCCAGTGACCATTTCCTTTGCAGTAGAAGCACTTAGTTTCAGGCTTGAGTTTTAGCTTTGGGTTTCTTCACGGGAGTGACAACTTGCTTGTCATTCTTCTTGAAGTTCCCCTTCTATCCCTTTGCCCTTTACTTGAAACAAGTGGTCTGGTTAACCATCAACACTTGATGCTTTTTCATGATTTCTACCTTCGCCGACTTCAGCATCGCGAAGAGCTCGGGAATTCCTTTCGTCATCCCTTGCATATTATTGTTCATCACGAAGTTCTACTAACTTGGTGATAGTGACTAGAGAACTTTGTCAATTACTATCTTATCTGGAAGATTAACTCCCACTTGATTCAAGTAATTGTAGTACCCAGACAATCTGAGCACATGCTCACTGGTTGAGCTATTCTCCTCCATCTTGTAGGCAAAGTACTGTCAGAAGTCTTATACCTCTCGACACGGGCATGAGTATGAAATACTAATTTCAACTCTTGGAACATCTTATATCCTCCGTGGCGTTCAAAACGTTTTTGAAGTCCCGGTTCTAAGCCGTAAAGCATGGTGCACTTAAACTATCAAGTAGTCATCATACCGAGCTTTTGTCAAAACGTTCATAACGTCTACATCTGCTCCTGCAATAGGTCTATCACCTAGCGGTGCATCAAGGACATAATTCTCTGTGCAGCAATGAGGATAATCCTCAGATCACGGAACAATTACGCATCATTGCTACTAACATCTTTCAACTTAGTTTTCTCTAGGAACATATAAAAAATAAACGGGGAGCAACATCGCGAGCTATTGATCTACAACATAGATATGCTAATACTACCAGGACTAAGTTCATGATAAATTAAAGTTCAATTTAATCATATTACTTAAGAACTCCCACTTAGATAAACATCCCTCTAGTCATCTAAATGATCACGTGATCCAAATCAACTAAACCATGTCCGATCATCACGTGAGATGGAGTAGTTTCAATGGTGAACATCTTATGTTGATCATATCTACTATATGATTCACGCTCGACCTTTCGGTCTCTAGTGTTCTGAGGCCATATCTGCATATGGTAGGCTCGTCAAGTTTAACCCGAGTATTCTGCGTGTGCAAAACTGGCTTACACCCGTTGTATTTGAACGTAGAGCTTATCACACCCGATCATCACGTGGTGTCTCAGCACGAAGAACTTTCGCAACGGTGCATACTCAGGGAGAACACTTGTACCTTGAAATTTTGTAAGGGATCATCTTATAATGCTACCGTCGTTCTAAGCAAAATAAGAAGCATAATAAGATAAACATCACATGCAAATCAAAATATGTGACATGATATGGCCATCATCATCTTGTGCTTTTGATCTCCATCTCCAAAGCACCGTCATGATCACCTTCGTCACCGGCGCGACACCTTGATCTCCATCGTAGCATCGTTGTCGTCTCGCCAACTATTGCTTCTACGACTATCGCTACCGCTTAGTGATAAAGTAAAGCAATTACATGGCGATTGCATTTCATACAATAAAGCGACAACCATATGGCTCCTGCCAGTTGCCGATAACTTTACAAAACATGATCATCTCATACAAAACCGTATATCTCATCATGTCTTGACCATATCACATCACAACATGCCCTGCAAAAACAAGTTAGACGTCCTCTACTTTGTTGTTGCAAGTTTTACGTGGCTGCTACGGGCTTAGCAAGAACCGTTCTTACCTACGCATACAAAACCACAACGATGTTTCGTCAAGTATGTGCTGTTTTAACCTTCACAACGACCGGGCGTAGCCACACTTGATTCAGCTAAAGTGAGAGAGACAGACACCCGCCAGTCACCTTTAAGCAACGAGTGCTCATAACAGTGAAACCAGTCTCGCGTAAGCGTACGCGTAATGTCGGTCCGGGCCGCTTCATCTCACAATACCGCCGAAGCAAAGTATGACATGCTGGTAAGCAGTATGACTAGTATCGCCCACAACTCATTGTGTTCTACTCGTGCATATCATCTACGCATAGACCTGGCTCTGATACCACTATTGGGGAACGTAGTATTTTCAAAATTTTCCTACGATCACGCAAGATCTATCTACTAGATGTATAGCAACGAGAGGGGAGAGTGTGTCTACGTACCCTCGTATCCCGGGAGCGGAAGCATCAAGTGACGCGGTTGATGTAGTCGAACTTCTTCGCGATCCAACCGATCAAGCACCGAACGTACGACACCTCCGCGTTCAGCACACGTTCAGCTTCATGACGTCCCACGAGCTCTTGATCCAGTTGAGCTTCACAGGAGAGTTTCGTCAGCACGACGGCGTGGTGACAGATATGATGTATCTACCGGCCCAGGGCTTCGCCTAAGCACTGCAACGGTATGACCGATGTGTGTTTCTGTGGAGGGGGGCACCGCACACGGCTAAAACAATTCAACTTGTGTGTCCTCGGGTGCCCTCCTGCCCCCGTATATAAAGGAGCAAGGGAGAGGCCGGCCCTAGAGGGGGCGCGCCAAGTGTGGGGAGTCCTACTAGGACTCCCAAGTCCTAGTAGATTCCCCTTTCTTTTCCGGAGTAGGAGAGAAGGAAAGAGGTGGAGAGGGAGAAGGAAAAGGGGGCTGCACCCCTTGTCCAATTCGGACCAGACGGGGGCGCGCGCCTCCTTCCTTTTGGCCTTTCTCCTCTATTCCCGTATGGCCCAATAAGGCCCATATACTCCGAAAAATACCCGAATCACTCGAAACCTATCCGATGTCCGAATATAGTCGTCCAATATATCGATCTTTACGTCTCGACCATTTCGAGACTCCTCGTCATGTCCCCGGTCTCATCTGGGACTCCGAACTCCTTCGGTACATCAAAACTCATAAACTCATAATACCGATCGTCATCAAACGTTAAGCGTGCGGACCCTACGGGTTCGAGAACTATGTAGACATGACCGAGACTCATCGCCGGTCAATAACCAATAGCGGAACCTGGATGCTCATATTGGCTCCTACATATTCTACGAAGATCTTTATCGGGCAAACCGCATAACAACATACGTTGTTCCTTTTGTCATTGGTATGTTACTTGCCCGAGATTCGATCGTCGGTATCTCTATACCTAGTTCAATCTCATTACCGGCAAGTCTCTTTACTCGTTCCATAATACATCATCTCGTGACTAACTCATTAGTCTTTTGCTTGCAAGGCTTATTATGATGTGCATTACCGAGAGGGCCCAGAGATACCTCTCCGACACTCGGAGTGACAAATCCTAGTCTTGATCTATGCCAACACTACGAACACTTTCGGAGACACCTGTAGAGCATCTTTATAATCATCCAGTTACGTTGTGACGTTTGATAGCACACAAGGTGTTCCTACGGTATTCGGGAGTTGCATAATCTCATAGTCATAGGAACATGTATAAGTCATGAAGAAAGCAATAGCAGTAAAACTAAACAATCATAGTGCTAAGCTAACGGATGGGTCTTGTCCATCACATCATTCTCCTAATGATGTGATCCCGTTGATCAAATGACAACTCATGTCTATGGTTAGGAAACATAACCATCTTTGATCAATGAGCTCGTCTAGTAGAGGCATACTAGGGACACTCTGTTTTGTCTATGTATTCACACATGTACTAAGTTTCCGGTTAATACAATTCTAGCATGAATAATAAACATTTATCATGATATAAGGAAATATAAATAACAACTTTATTATTGCCTCTAGGGCATATTTCCTTCAATATCTACCCTTAGTGCCCGATTTGAGGACAACACAGTTGTCATGGATGAGAATGAACCATCTTTAGTGCAAGCTCATGAAAGGAGAGAGAAGGCCAAAGCAGAGAAAGCTGCCAAGATGCCAAGTGCAGAAGAAGCATCTCAAATGACTCTCAAATCCAAGCAAGATCAAATGGCATATCTGATTCAAGCTACCATGAGGATTGAGAAGGGCTTGGCCACCCTGGCTCAGAATCAGGAGAGCTTGGAGAGGATCATCGAGACTAAGTTCTATGATCTTGATCTGAAAATGACAGAGATCCAATCTGCAGTTGAGAAGCTTCGGGAGGAAGCAGAGGAGAGAGGAGGACAGGCTACCACAGATGCATTTTAGTGAGTGCCTCGAGGTCAGACATCTGCTGCAGTGCTAGTTCCAGACACCAGAGCTACTACATCTGCTCCAGCAGCCACGGCCTGAGTGCCACCTCCAGCAGCCACTCCACCAGCTCCAGCTACTTCGTCGGAAGCCTTCGTCCTTGGAGTTCTCTCTACACCGCCTCCCGAAGACCAAGCCGGAGAGACGCATAACACTATGCATTTTTGAACTTTTTCGTAACTTGTTGCCAAAGGGGGAGAAATATGTATAGATCAAAGGCTCCGAGAGAGAGTGTTTTGCCTCTTTTGTCTCTCTTGCTTTTGGTTGAACTTTATTGTGCGTTTGTTTCATACTCTTTATCCGTGTGTGAGTGATAACCCACAAGTGTAGGGGATCAGTTGTAGCCTCTTTCGATAAGTAAGAGTGTTGAACCCAATGATGAGCTAAAGGCAGAACAAATATTCCCTCAAGTTCTATCGACCACCGATACAACTCTACGCACGATTGACGTTTACTTTACTTAGAACAAGTATGAAAATAGAAGTACTTTGTAGTTTTTGTGGGATAGATTTGCAAGAATATAAAGAACACGTAAATAAAACTAGGGTCTGTTAGGATAAAGAAGCAATAAAGTTAATATAGCGAGTGTGGAAAAGTGGTGGTAGCAGTTGCGAAATTGCCCCTAAGCAATTGACTATGTTACTAGACCGATAGCAAGTTTTATGTGGGAGAGGCCACTGCTAGCATCTCATCCCTTACTTGGAAATCTATGCAGTTATGATTGGAACTATTAGCAAGCATCCGCAACTACTAACGTTCATTAAGGTAAAACCTACCATAGCATTAAGATATATTGGTCCCCCTTCAATCCCGTATGCATCAATTTCTATGCTAGGTTGAAGTTTCTGTCACTCTTGCCCTCCAATATGTAGTCCTATCAACATACAACTAACCCTATGGTGTGATCCATGCGCGCGCTCATATGATGGGCACCAAAGGACATCAACATAACCACAAGCAATTTAAATCAATCATAGCAATTCACCAATCATCGATAGGACAACGATAATCTACTCAGACATCATAGGATGGCAACACATCATTGGATAATAATATGAAGCATAAAGCACCATGTTCAAGTAGAGGGTACAGCGGGTTGCGGGAGAGTGGACCGCTGTAGATAGATGGGGGAAGGTGATGGAGATGTTGGTGAAGATGACGTAGGTGTTGGTGTAGATCGCCCTCACACGATGATGGCCCCGGTGGCACTCCGGTGCCACCGGAAGCGAGGGGGAGAGAGCCCCCTCCTTCTTCTTCTTCCTTGACCTTCTCCCTAGGTGGGAGAAGGGTTTCCCTCTGGTCCATGGCCTCCATGGCGGCGGAGGGGCAAGAGCCCCTCCGAGATTGGATCTGTCTCTCTGTCTCTCTCTGTTTCCGCGATCCCAGATTCTGGCCCTTCACCATTTCTTAAATTTCCGGAGATCCGTAACTTCGATTGGGCTGATTTTTTGACACGATTTTTAACGCGATATTAGCTTTCTTGCGGTGAAAGAAGGGCATCAACCGCGTTATGGTGTGGCCACGAGGGCCCAGGGCGCGCCCCCCTTCCCAGGGCGCGCCCCCTACCTCGTGGCCCACTTGGGCATCGTTTCATGTTGGTTCCGCTTCCCAAAATTCACATATATTCCAAAAAAAAAATCCGTCCGTTTGATATGGATATGCTGCAAAACAAAAAACATGCAACAAACAGGAACTGGCACTGGGCACTGGATCAATATGTTAGTCCCAAAAATAGTATAAAAAGTTGCCAAAAGTATATGAAAGTTGTAGAATATTGGCATGGAACAATAAAAAAATATAGATACGACGAAAACGTATCAGCATCCCCAAGCTTAATTCCTGCTCGTCCTCGAGTAGGTAAATGATAAAAAAAGATAATTTTTGATGTGGAATGCTACCTAGCATAATCTTGATCATGTAATCTAATCATGGCATGAATATTAAGACACGAGTGATTCAAAGCATTAGTCTATCATTTGACATAGAAGAATTTAATACTCGGGCATCCCAACAAACAATCAAGTCATTCCAAATATCAATGCTAAAGAACGTTATCCCTACAAAATCATATAGTCTTTTATGCTTCCCTTTTCTTAACACAAGGTACCCCTCATGCCCATCCCGGTGTCAGCCAAGCAATTGTTTTCATACTTTACCATTTTGAACTTTTTCAACTCTTCACGCAATACATGAGCATGAGCCATGGATATAGCACTATGGGTGGAATAGAAGGTGGTAGTAGACAAAAGTAGGGAGAAAGTCTCACATCGACTAGGCGTATCAATGTGAGTGAGTAGGGATTGCCATGTAACGGATGCACTAGAGCTATAAGTGTATGAAAGCTCAAAAGAAAACTAGTAGGTGTGTATCAACTTGCTTGCTCATGAAGACCTAGGGCATTTGAGGAAGCCCATCGTTGGAATATACAAGCCAAGTTCTATAATGAAAATTCCCACTAGTATATGGAAGTGACAACATAGGAGACTCTCTATCATGAAGATCATGGTGCTACTTTGAAGCACAAGTGTGGAAAAAAGATAGTACCATTGTCCCTTTTTTTTCTTTTTTCTTTTTTCTCTTTTTTTTCTTTTTTCTTTTTTTTTGGGCCTTCCTTTTTTTGGCCTTTCTTTTTTTATTTGGCCTTTTTTTTGCCTTTCTTTTTTTTTCTTTTCTTTTTCAAGGGACAATGCTCTAATAATGATGATCATCACACTTCTATTTACTTACAACTCGATATTACAACTCGATACTAGAACAAAAATATGACTCTATATGAATGCCTCCGGCGGTGTACCGGGATGTGCAATGATCTAGCGTAGCAATGACATCAAAAAACGGACAAGCCATAGAAACATCATGCTAGCTATCTTACGATCATGCAAGGCAATATGACAATGATGGTGCGTGTCATAATAAACGGAACGGTGAAGTTACATGGCAATATATCTCGGAATGGCTATGGAAATGCCATAATAGGTAGGTATGGTGGCTGCTTTGAGGAAGGTATATGGTGGGTTTATGGTACCGGCGAAAGTTGTGCGATACAAGAGAGGCTAGCCATGGTGGAAGGATGAGCGTGCATATAATCCATGGACTCAACATTAGTCATAAAGAACTCACATACTTATTGCAAAAAAATCTATTAGCCCTTGAAGGAAAGATACTACGACGCATGTTCCTAGGGGGGGAGGTTGGTAGGAGTTAACCATCGTGCGCCCCCGACCTTCACGCAAAGATAAACAATCAAAATACAATGCGCGCCAATTTGGTTACATAGTTAGGAGACCATACGTGCATGCTTTGGGAATCACAAACCTTAACACCAATATTTTTACTAAATCATAATCATTCACTAGTTCCTCCCACATATTAGCATCTCTATATCGCAAAACTATTACAAGGAATCAAACACATCATATTCAGCGATCTAAAAGTTTATGTAGGATTTTATGACTAACCATGTGAATGACCAATTCCTGTCAACTCTCTAAATAGATATAAGTGAAGCAAGAGAGTTTTAATTCTTTCTACAAAAGTTATGCCCATGCTCTAACAATTATAAGTGAAGCAAAAGAGCATTCTACAAATGGCAGTTTTCTATGTGAAGAGAAACAGGCAATCCAAACTTCAAATGATATAAGTGAAACACAAGAAGCATTCTATAAATCCATATTCAAAAGATATAAGTGAAGTGCAAAGAGAATTCTATAAATCAACCAAGGACTATCTCATATTAGCATGGTGCATTTATTAAATAAAAAGCACACGACGCTCCAAGATCTGCAGATATCACATGAATGAAACGAATCCGAAAACATACCGATACTTGTTGAAGAAAGAGGGGATGCCTTCCGGGGCATCCCCAAGCTTAGACGTTTGATTCTCCTTGAATATTTACTTGGGCTGCCTTGGGCATCCCCAAGCTTGAGCTCTTGCCTCTCCTTCTTCTCCTCACATCGAGACCTCCTCGATCTTCGAACACTTCATCCACACAAAACTTCAACAGAAAACTCGGTAAGATCCGTTAGTATAATAAAGCAAATCACTACTCTAAGTAATGTTGCAAACCAATTAATATTTTGTTTTTTCATTGTAGCTACTGTCATATAACTTTTCCATGGCTTAATCCACTGATAGAAATTGATAGTTTCATCAAAACAAGAAAAGTATGCATGAAAAAACAGAATCTGTCTAAAACAAAACAGTCTATAATAATCTGAACATTCACCATACTTATGGTACTTGAAAAATTCTGCCAAAATTAGGAAAAATAAACAATTTGTATAGAAAGATAGTGCAAAAAAGTTTCAGAACCATTTGACGTTCCAGAAAAAAAAGTAAAATCGCGCACTACAGCTAAAGTTTCTATCCTGCACCGCACAAACCAACAAGCATTGTAAACATCCTAAAGGCAAACCTCGGCCCATTATTTTTATAATACAATGGAATTGTACAAGGGGATAATTATTTTTGTTGAAAAATTTCTGTAATTAAGATTCACAAAGTTTCCATGGGCATGAACAAAGTTCAAGGACGTCCCCCACTTTCACAATGCTCGTCTATATCACTTTCACTTTTCTTTTTGAAAAGTTTTAGGTTCCCCTCTTTATTTTATTTTTAAACTTTATAAAAGCACACAACAGAAATAAATGACTCTCTAAAACTTCCGGGTTGTCTCCCTGGCAGCGCTTTCTTTAAAGCCATTAAGCTAGGCATATAGTGATCAAGTAATGGATCCACCCGGATCCCAAGGTATATCAAAGCCAAATTTAATTAGCAATGATTTGGCATTTAGTAGTGAGCACAAAGTGATATGTGTCATGCAAAAACAAAGTCTAACTCTCTTCCTATGCATAGGCATGTCATACAAGAACAATTCATGCACATCAAGTAAAGGCCAATGCATAGTATAAGCAGTTTCTTGCAATTTTATCGTGTTGGAAACATAGAGAGGCGGAGATGTAGTTCCTCTCTCATAATAATTGCAAGTAGGAGCAGCAAGCACATGCATATTATATTCATCAAAATCATCATGTGCAACGGTAAAAGACAACCCATCAGTATAGTCCTTAATAAGTGCAAACTTCTCCAATATAGTGTAGTTTGGAGAATTCAAAAAGATAATAGGACTATCATGTGTGGGTGCAATAGCAACTATCTCATGTTTAACATAAGGAACTATAGCAAGTTCTTCTTCATAGGCATAATTCATATTGGCATCTTGGCCACAAGCATAGTAAGCATCATCAAAAAGGGATATTTCAAAAGAATCAACGGGATCATAACAATCATCATAGCATTCATCCTTCGGTAAGCACGAAGGGAAATTAAACAATGTATATGAGTTGAAGAGTTACTCTCATTAGAAGGTGGGCACGAGTAGCTAATCTGCTCTTCCTCCTTTTGTTCTTCGCTCTCCTCGTCATCTTTTTCATCTAATGAGCTTACAATGTCATCAGTTTCTTCTTCCATAGTTTCCTGCAAAATATTAGTCTCTTCTTGGACAGCGGAGACTTTCTCAATAAACGCATCAATATTGGAGTTATATTCATAATTCAAATAGCAATATTTCAATATAGCAAGATTTTCAGGCCTAGAAATATCATCATCAAAAGCATCATTCTTTTTAAACAGAGATTCAATTTCATAAGCACTCTTAAAAGCAACGAATTCTTCTATTTGTTCCACATCATAATAATCATGTATACCATTAGCATAAGAAGCTAAGGTTTCATTATCATTAAATTTGCATGAAAAGGGAAGGTGTGGAGCCTTCATCATAGAGCAACAAGTATGATCATATCTCAAGCATAGTTGCCGAGCATACCAATTCAACAAATGAATTTGATCCCATAACAGTTTCCCTTTTTGTGTCAAGCGATAATTCCTAAAGTATTCACGTTGATCCAACGTTACTCCCATTACATAGTTGAATGGGGTTTTCACAGGATTATCAAAGTAGTAGATAATATCTTTCACATAATGAGCATCGAGGGTTTTAGGAGGTTCCCCATCTCCATGAGTAGAAAGTACACCTAGGTTTTTTGGTATTTCGTGTTCCTTATCCATAACTAAAGATAGAAAACAACTTCGAACAGCAAATAAAATCTACTTAGTGATAAAGCAAACAAGCACACACGAGAATATTCACCCCACGCTATTGCTCCCCGGCAACGGCGCCAGAAAAAGGTCTTGATAACCCACAAGTGTAGGGGATCAGTGGTAGCCTCTTTCGATAAGTCTGAGTGTCGAACCCAACGAGGAGCTAAAGGCAGAACAAATATTCCCTCAAGTTCTATCGACCACCGATACAACTCTATGCACGCTTGACGTTTACTTTACTTAGAACAAGTATGAAACTAGAAGTACTTTGTAGTTTTTGTGGGATAGGTTTGCAAGAATATAAAAAACACGTACATAAAACTAGGGGCTGTTAGGATAAAGAAGCAATAAAGTTAATATAGCGAGTGTGTAAAAGTGGTGGTAGGAGTTGCAAAATTGCCCCTAAGAAATTGACTACGTTACTAGACCGATAGCAAGTTTTATGTGGGAGAGGCCACTGCTAGCATGTCATCCCTTACTTGGAATTCTATGCACTTATGATTGGAACTATTAGCAAGCATCCGCAACTACTAACGTTCATTAAGGTAAAACCCAACCATAGCATTAAGATATCTTGGCCCCCCTTCAATCCCGTATGCATCAATTTCTACGCTAGGTTGAAGTTTCTGTCACTCTTGCCCTCCAATACGTAGTCCTATCAACATACAACTAACCCTATGGTGTGATCCACGCGCGCGCTCATATGATGGGCACCAAAGGACAGCAACATAACCACAAGCAATTTAAATCAATCATAGCAATTCACCAATCACCTATAGGACAACGATAATCTACTCAGACATCATAGGATGGCAACACATCATTGGATAATAATATGAAGCATAAAGCACCATGTTCAAGTAGAGGGTACAGCGGGTTGCAGGAGAGTGGACCGTTGTAGATAGATGGTGGAAGGTGATGGAGATGTTGGTGAAGATGACGGAGGTGTTGGTGTAGATCGCCGTCACACGATGATGGGCCCGGTGGCACTCCGGTGCCACCGGAAGCGAGGGGGAGAGAGCCCCCCTCCTTCTTCTTCCTTGACCTTCCCCCTAGGTGGGAGAAGCGTTTCCCCTCTGGTCCATGGCCTCCATGGCGGCGGAGGGGCAAGAGCCCCTCCGAGATTGGATTTGTCTCTCTGTCTCTCTCTGTTTCCGCATTCCTAGATTCTGGCCCTTCACCGTTTCATAAATTCCCGGAGATCCGTAACTCCGATTGAGCTGATTTTTTGACACGATTTTTATCCGGATATTGTCTTTCTTGCAGCGAAAGAAGGGCATCAACCGCCTTATGGTGTGGCCACGAGGGCCCAGGGCGCACCCCCCTACCTCGTGGCCCACTCGGGGCTTCGTTTCATGTTGGTTCCGCTTCCCAAAATTCACATATATTCCAAAAACAATCTACGTCCGTTCTTATTCCGTTTGGACTCCGTTTGATATGGATATTCTGCGAAACAAAAAACATGCAACAAACAGGAACTGGCACTGGGCACTGGATCAATATGTTAGTCCCAAAAAATAGTATAAAAAGTTGCCAAAAGTATATGAAAGTTGTAGCATATTGGCATGGAACAATCAAAAATTATAGATACGACGGAGACGTATCAGTGAGATACTTGTGTGATCATGTGTTTGATCATATGCTACCTTAATGTTTGCTTGGATGATATTATCTCTATATTTTCATATGATCATTCACTTTGCTTGGTGATGAGTGCATGTTTTAGTGTATATCATTTTGAGCGCTCCACCAAGATGTATGTGACATGGAAGAGTAACCCATGATCCTAATCGATTGTGCATTTGCATTCAAACGCAAATTTTAAATAATGCACAAATTAAGGGGGAGCTCTTGTCTATCACATACTTCTCAAAGCGATGATGTATTCAGATCTTATTATCATTTTTCGAAGCTTTGATCTATATGTTGTCATCAATTACCAAAAAGGGGGAGATTGAAAGTGCAACTATCCTGGGTGGTTTTGGTAATTACTAACAACATATAGCTCATTGAACTAATGCTATATCAAGATAATATTTCAGGAAAGTTCAATGTTTGGCATGGCATGGATTAGGATTGTGGACCCCTCAAAATGCTAAGGACAAAGGATTGGCTCAAACTCAAGACTCTGCTTTTTCCATTTTAGTGATCCAAGATCACATTGAGTCCATAGGAAAGCCAATACTATTGAAAGGGGATGAGGTGTTGCTTAATGGGTTGCTTGCTCAAAATGCTCAGTGATATGCTCCAAACCTCAACCACTTTCCCACATCCACATATGTCCCAAACCAAAAGTCAAACTCGGCCCCATCGAAAATATCTATCCGGCGCCATCGGGTTCATTTGACATAGCCACTACCAGAAACCCTAATCATTTCGGTCTCACCGAAAGGGATCTCGGTCTCACCGAGATGGGATTGCAAACTCTTTGTTTCCCTTTATAACATTTTGGTCTCACCGAGATGAGCGATCGGTCCCACCGAGTCTGTAATGCAAACTCTCTGTTGCCTCTTCGTAACATTTCGGTCTCATCGAAATGAGCGAATCGGTCCCATCGAATTTGCCTGACCAACTCTCTGTGTGCTTATTACCAAAATCGGTCTCACCGAGTTTGTGTGATCGGTCCCACCGAGATTACGTTATGCCCTAACCCTAATGAAATCGGTCCCACCGAGTTGATCATATCGGTCCCACCGAAATACCTAACGGTCACATTATGAACTAAATCTGTCTGACCGAGTTCTTTGAATCGGTCCCATCGAGTTTGGTAAATTGTGTGTAACGGTTAGATTTTGTGTGGAGGCTATATATACCCCTCCACCCACTCTTAACTCGTGGAGAGAGCCATCAGAACATATCTACACTTCCATCATTCATGTTCTGAGAGAGAACCACCTACTCAAGTGTTGAGATCAAGATATTCCATTCCTAGCATATGAATCTTGTTCTCTAGCCTTCCCAAGTTGCTTTCCACTCAAATCCTTCTTCCACCATATACAAATCTGTGAGGAACTATTTGAGTGTTGGGGAGACTATCAATTGAAGCATTTGAGCAAGGAGTTCATCATCAACACACCGTTTATTACCTTTTGGAGAGTGGTGTCTCCTAGATTGGTTAGGTGTCACTTGGGAGCCTCCGACAAGATTGTGGAGTTGAACCAAGGAGTTTGTAAGGGCAAGGAGATCGCTTACTTCGTGAAGCTCTACTGCTAGTGAGGCCAGTCCTTCGTGGGCGATGGCCATGGTGGGATAGACAAGTGTAAGGGCATATTTCTCCCTAAGTAGTTTTGGTGATTGATGACAATGCATTTGCGGACTAATCGTGTGCTCTAAGCTCCTACAGGTATATCTCACTTAGGCACAAGACGATTGATTGCCCCTCGGATTCGATGGAAGACGTTGTTTTCTTTTTGCTCCCTGTCGGTGGCTTTGAGTAATAGGAAAGCCGTACTATTAAGAGGGGGTCCGCTTCGGAAAGGTTTGGGTGGAATCAACACGTACACATCTTACTCTCGCACCACCTTTCCCTTGCTTCTCTGGAGTTCCAACCGTTTATTAACGTATATGCAAACCATGACTTCTTAACTAAATCATCTGCCTGGCAAGCGGTAGTACCGCTCAAATAAGCGGTAGTACCGCACAGCCACGCGATAGTACCGCCTGCCGACACGGTAGTACCGCACCAACGGTAGTACCGCGGCTCCAGAGCGGTAGTACCGTGTATCTGGCCCGGCGCTGATTCTAAGTGCAGAAGTAGGTGCGGAAGTAATTTTTTACTTCCGCATCCTATGCGGTAGTACCGCTTACTCCAAGCGGTAGTACCGTGTCGCGTTTTGTTACTACCGTTTTCCCTGCGGATGTAGCCGCGGATGTAATTTATTTCATCCGTGGTTGTCAATCATCTCGCATGTTTTTGCCTAGCAGTAGTACCGCTCCCGAAGTGGTAGTACCGCTCAGTCAGCGGTAGTACCGCAACTTACGTGCGGTACTACCGCACTCTGCGGGCTGAAAACGCACATAACGGTTGGATTTGCTCTCCCACTATATATAGGGGGTCTTCTTCCCCAAGAAGACTTACCTCTTCCCCCACTACTCCATTGTTGCTCCAAAAGCTCCATTTCCGCCCGATCTCTCTCCCTAGCCAATCAAACTTGTTGATTTGCTCGGGATTGCTTGAGGAGGCATCGATCTACACTTCCACGAAGAGATATTTGATTCTCCCCACTAATCCCTTGCAGATCTTGTTACTCTTGGGTGTTTGAGCACCCTAGACGGTTGAGGTCACCTCGAAGCCATATTCCATTGTGGTGAAGCTTCATGGTTTTGTTGGGAGCCTCCAAGTTGTGGAGATAGCCCCAACCTTGTTTGTAAAGGTTCGGTCGCCGCCTTCAAGGTCACCACTAGTGGAATCACGGCACCTTGCATCATGTGAGGGCATGAGGAGAATACGGTGGCCCTAGTGGCTTCTTGGGGAGCATTGTGCCTCCACACCGCTCCAACGGAGACGTACTTCCCCTCAAAGGGAAGGAACTTCGGCAACACATCCTCGTCTCCACCGGTTCCACTTGTGGTTATTTCTTACCTTTACTTGTGCATGCTTTACTTGTTCAACTCCTATAGCATGCTTGTGTAGTTGTTATCCTTCTTTCCTTTAGTTGTCATCTTAGTACAATATCTAGACAACTTACTTTGTCATTTAATTTAAAGTGGTTAAGAAAAGCTAAAAATTGTTAGTTGCCTATTCACCCCCCCCCTCTAGTCAACCATATCGATCCTTTCAATTGGTATCAGAGCCTCATCTCTTTTTAAGGACCTTACCGTCCAAAGAGTATGGGTGACAACGTAGTCGAGATGGAGGACCATTCCGGTGGAACTCCGTCCTTGCCTACGTCAGATGGGGGAGCCTCGGTCTCTCGTGAGGAGTTCAATGTGGCCTTGACCACATTGAAAGAATCACTAGCGAGCGAGGTCAAAGGCATGTTTAAAGATTTGCTTGAGGGGCTTAAATTATCCACCACACCGTTGGAAGTGGCTCGTCCCTCTACCAACGTGTCGGAGGCTAATCCCGACAAGGGAGAAGCTAGTAGTGAACAAGCCCCGGTCACTAAGAATGGGAGTGGGAAATTTGCCCAATCCGCTCCTCCTACTCACTATGGAGGACCCGTTCCCACACCGCATTTAAATTCCGTTGGGCCCCCTCCCAAGTTTATCAAAAATTCTGATTTTGCTACTTGGGTGTTTCGTTTCAAACGTCATATTAATCATTGTTCTACTAACCTTTGGAGAATCATTGAACAAGGTTTTTATCCGTATGATCCCGACAACATGACTCCAAGAGAAACTGCGGATCATCAGTTCAACAAGTCCGCTCTTTGCATTCTTCAAGATTCCATCCCTCCTGAAGACATTGCACACCTTCGACCCTTCACTGTGGCCAAGGAAGCTTGGGAGCATGTTGGCACGATGTACAAGGGAAGCACCAGTATTCAATGCTCCAACTATGAAGTGGTGCAAGATGAAGCTGATGAGTTTGCTATGATCGAAGATGAAGATCCTCGTGAACTTTATCGAAGATTAACTATCCATGCAGTCTCTCTTTGAGATCATGGCAGTAAGGATAGGGATGACAATTGGATCAAGCGCAAGTTCCTCAAGGCCATGATGCCCTACCATAAGGCCATGTCCTTTCTCATACGTCAGAGACCGAACTTCCACCACTTATCCTCAAATGAAGTGTTGGATGAGTTTGTTGCCATGAGGATCTTGGACGTGACCGCCGACAATGCGGTCTTAAGAACTCAACGATCGAAGAAGCCTAATCTCGCACTGAAGGCCAAGGCTTGTGTGGAAGAGGAGGAAGTGGAAGATGATGATGAGTGTAGCCCCGAGGACACCAAATATGCCTATCATGAGCACATGGCTCTTGCTTCAAGGCAATTCTGGGGCAAGAAGAACACAAGATCCAACTTCAACAGGAACAACTCTAGTGGGAATAAGGGGAAGCAACGAGTGAGGACATGCTTCAACTATGGAAATGTAAGTCACTTCATTGTGGATTGCCCATATGAGAAGAGAGAAGACTTTGGAGGCAAGCTTATGCGGAAGGACAAGTCAAAGTCCTATCCCAACAAGAACAACTTCATCAAGAAGACTCCTCCGAAGGTGTTGGTGGCCCAAGAAGAATATGTGGAGGATGATGATAACGATGAAGACGATGAGGTGACCACAATGGCCGCAATTGCAATTGCAACTACTCCGCACTCATCTCTCTTCGACTCACCAAATGAGAACATCACCGCCAAGTGTCTCATGGCTAAGGCCACCAACAAGGTAACCCCAAACATCAATACTACTATCTCTTATAATCCTTCATTGACGAATTGTATTGATGAGAGTGAGGGTGCTAAGGAGGGAGAAAATGAATTTGAGTTGTTCATGAAAAATCTCAAGGGCAAACCCAAGAAGCATTTTGTTGCTCTCTTGGAACAACTCGGTGAGGCCAATGACATGATCGAGGCTCACGAGGAAACCATTACTAAAATGGAAGGACATAGTCGAGACTATGCCGATGAGATATCTGATCTCTCTAACGCCTTAGAGGAAGAGCGTGGTCTTCGTTTGGCTCTTGAGGAGTCACACAACGATGGTCATGCTAAATTAAAGAAAGATCTCGATCATGCCTTAGTTGTCTCTCGTGTCCTTAACTCCGAGAAGGCAAAACTTGAGGTTGACCATGCTAAACTCAAAGAGGAGTTTGACATACTTGACAAGGCTCACAAGGCCTTGAAAGGTATGCATGCTACTCTCAAGGAGTCTCATGATCAACTCCAAGTTTCGCTAACCAAGGAAAAGGCTATCTTTCCTCGCATGGTTTTAATTGATAATGCAAATGCTACTAACCCTTGTTGCGAGCATGTGCATCTTGTTAAAGAAAATGCCGAGTTGAAGAAGCAACTTGAGAAAGGCCTTGTGACTTGCATACAAGGTGAGAAGAACCTCAACACCCTTTTGAGCAATCAAAAGGAGGTTGTGGCAAAGGAAGGAATTGGGCTTGTTCCTAAGCCCAAGAAGATGAAGAATGACAAGACCAAGCAACCACCCCCTCTCCGACAATCATTTGTGAAAGAAGGAGAGGGCACATCAAAGAAGAAGAAAAGTGGTGGTGTCAAGAAAAACTCCACCATACCATCAAACATGGCCGGCGACTTTAATCCTTCATATGTTTTATGCCGTGCTAGTGATGGTCATGTGTTTGCTAAATTTGTTGGTTCTTCATATGAGTACATTGAATGGTCCATTTGGGTTCCTAAGACCCTTGTTACTAACCTCAAAGGACCCATTACCAAATGGGTACCTAAATCCAAGCATTGATCTATTGTAGGAGTTTGCTTCCGGTGGGGGATCATGGTTGCTCGATAGCGGAGCCACAAATCATATGACCGGAAGCAAAGACTTGGTGGTGGACGTGCATCTCGGTTCATCTATGGCCACCAACGTCGAATGGGGTGATGCTTCATCTTCTAAGGTATTGGGACTTGGCAAGTTTGTTGTCTCTCATGATCTCACGATCAAGAAAGTCATGCTTGTTGAGTCCCTTGCATACAATTTACTTTCTGTACGCCAACTTGCACTCATGGGCTTTGCTACATTCTTTGATATTGATACCGTGGCCCTCTTGTGGAGCAAGACTCTTAAAGTAGCCTATGTTGGGCATGTCGAGAACGGCCTTTATGTGGTTAACTTCTCGAAGCAACCCACTAAGGTCGCGACATGCCTAATGGCAAAAGTTGATGTCGGATGGCTTTGGCATCGCCGTTTGGCCCACGTCAATATGAGATCTTTGCAAAGTCTTCTCAAGGGGGACCATGTCCGAGGACTAACAAATGTTAGCTTTGCCAAAGATCGTGCTTGCAGGGCTTGCATTGAAGGAAAATTACATGAGAAGGCTCACCCTCCCACGACTATCATCTATTCAAAGAGACCCCTAGAGCTCCTCCACATGGACCTCTTTGGGCCTCCATCTTTTGATAGCCTTGGGGGTAGAAAGTACCGCTTGGTGATTGTGGATGATTACTCAAGATACACCTGGGTATACTTCTTCAAGAAGAAGAGTGAGACCCAACAAACCGTCATCAACTTTGCAAATGAAGCTCAACGACAACATGAAGCAAAGATTTTGATGATCAGAAGTGACAACGGCACCGAGTTCAAGAACTACACCTTGGATGAGTTTCTTGGTGATGAGGGGATCAAACATCAATATGCAGCCCCATATACCCCTCAACAAAATGGTGTAGCGGAGAGAAAGAACCGAACTCTAATGGATGCGGCAAGAACCATGATGGCTGAATTCAAATCTCCATACAACTTTTGGGCCGAAGCCATCAACACCGCTTGCCATGCATCAAATCGTCTCTATCTCCACAAAGGCTTGAACAAAACTCCGTATGAGATTCTTACCGGTAACAAGCCCAATCTCAAGTACTTCCGGGTATTCGGGTGTAAGTGTTTCATTCTCAAGAAAGGTGTTCGTTTGTCTAAATTTGAATCTAGAGCTCACGAGGGCATATTTGTTGGTTATGCTACAAACTCTCATGCTTACCGTGTCCTCAACAAGTCCAATGGACTCATTGAGGAGACGAGTAACGTAGAGTTTGATGAAAATAACGGCTCCCAAGTGGAGCAAAGTGGTACTTGTGATGCAGGTGATGAAATTCCTCCTCAAGCCATAAGAAGAATGGGTGTTGGATATATCCTACCCATTGAGGAACCCCTAGTGGCCGAAGGAGAAGGACAATGTTCCACTCAAGTGGAACCATCGCCAACCCAAGACCCACACGCTTCCGAAGAACAAAGTGAAGGCCCTCAACCTGATGAACAAGGCCAAGTGCAAGATCAATCACAAGATGGTGGAGAGACACCAAATGATGCACAAGGCCAAGTTCTGTCCTCTGAGCATGATCAAGATCAAGAGGAAGCTCAAGATCAAGATCTAGCTCCTGTCGACGCTCAAGATGATCAACTCAGTGCTCCTCAGTTAACTCTTGAAGAGCAATTAGAGCGTCGGGCTGCAAAAGTTGCCTCCAGGCTTGCTTCCAATGAACATCACATCGAGAGCATTCTAGGAAGCATCAAAAGGGGGGTAAGCACTCGTAGACAATTAGCAAACGATTGTGCTCATCAAGCTTTTGTCTCCTGTGTTGAACCTCAGAAGGTTTATGAGGCGCTCAAAGACCCTGATTGGCTCAATGCCATGCATGAAGAACTCCATAACTTCGAACGCAACAAAGTGCGGCGTCTGGTGCCAAGGCCAAAGGAGAACCATAATGTCATTGGAACCAAATGGATCTTTAAGAACAAACAAGATGCTCATGGTATTGTCATCCGCAACAAGGCGCGTCTAGTGGCTCAAGGCTACTCCCAAGTCGAGGGTACCGACTACGGTGAAACCTTTGCCCCCGTTGCTCGTCTTGAATCCATTCGTTTGTTGCTTGCCTATGCTTCCCATCATAACTTTAAATTGCAACAAATGGATGTGAAAAGTGCATTTCTTAATGGTCCTATTAATGAGCTGGTATATGTTAAACAACCCCCGGGGTTTGAGGATCCTAAGTTCCCCAATCACGTGTACCAACTCAATAATGCATTCTATGGCCTTAAGCAAGCCCCACGTGCGTGGTATGAGCATCTTACCGAGTTGTTACAAGATCGTGGGTTTGAAATTGGGAAAATCGACCCCACTCTTTTTACTAAGAAGGTCAAAGGGGAGTTGTTTGTATGCCAACTATATGTTGATGATATTATCTTTGGTTCTCCTAACAAAGCTTTCAATGATGAGTTCGCCGCACTCATGACCACACATTTTGAGATGTCCATGATGGGAGAGTTGAAGTATTTCCTTGGGTTTGAGATTAAACAAAGAAGAGAAGGCATCTTCATCAAACAATCCAAGTATACTCAAGACATGCTCAAGAGGTTCAATCTAAGTGATGTCAAGCCGGCTACTACTCCAATGCCAACCAAATGCCAACTTGACATTGATCCCAATGGTAAAGCGGTGGATCAAAAGGTATATCGCTCTATGATCGGATCCTTGCTTTATCTTTGTGCATCTAGACCGGATATTATGTTGAGTGTAGGAATTTGTGCACGGTTTCAAGCCTCACCTAAGGAGAGTCACTTTGTGGCTGTCAAGCGAATCTTTCGATATTTGGCTCATACCCCAAACTTTGGCTTATGGTACCCGAGAGGAGCAAACTTCAACCTTGTAGGTTTCTCTGATTCTGACTGGGCGGGAGACAAAGTGGATAGGAAGTCCACTTCGGGAGGGTGCCAATTTCTTGGTTGCTCTCTTGTTAGTTGGTCTTCCAAAAAGCAAAGTTGTGTATCTCTCTCGTCCACCGAAGCAGAGTATGTGGCTGCTGGCAAATGTTGTGCTCAACTCTTATGGATGAGGCAAACTTTAAAGGATTACGGTGTCACTTGTGACAAAGTGCCTCTTTGGTGTGACAATGAAAGTGCCATCAAGATTTCTCTCAACCCGGTGCTACACTTCAAAACGAAGCATATTGAGATTCGGTATCACTTCATCCGGGATCACATAAGGCAAGGAGAGATCGAGCTTCACTACGTCAACACTCATGATAACCTTGCAGATATCTTCACGAAGCCATTGGATGAAGCAAGATTTCGTGAGTTAAGGCATGAGCTAAATATCATCGATTTGAGCAATGTGGCTTGAGTCTTTGCACACACTCCTCACACTCAATATAGTTATCTTGTCTAGATGTAGGCATGGACATAGGGGGAGTATTGTTCTCTCAATGAACCATTCCTCCCCCCATTATGCATAAACTGATCAAGTCTTTATCATTTACCATACATAGTTGGTTTAAGTGCTTCAAGACGAGTATTGGTCATGGGCTCAAGGATAATTCTTCGCGGTGCCATACCAACGAACTCAAACATAGGTGGCCTCGGCCACCGCCCTCCTCTGTGGAGTTATGATATTTGCCTTGCTTGTGCGTTCGTTTTCTTTTCTCTTTCTTTGCTAAAAGCCTCATGTTTTATTGTGCTTGTTCTTAGAGGAGAGGTACTACCGTGCAAGTTTACGGTACTACCGCAAGGAGTTTACGATACTACCGCAAGTCCAGCATGGCAGTATTTATTTACTGCCGCTGGTAGAGCGGTACTACCGCTTGGCGAGCGGTACTACCGCGATGACCGCGGTACTACCGCACATATTCGAACGGGTGGGGGTTATAAGCAGGCAGGGGGAGTTCCAACTCCCCCATACCCATTCACTCCTAACCCCCACATCGTCCCTCTCTCTCCCTCTCAAGAACGCCGCCGGAGGACCTCGCCGGATCTCCTCCCTCGGCCACTCTCCTCGCATTCCGACCGGTGGGATCGCTCCCCACCTCGCCCTCTTGCCATGGATGAAGGTTTCTCCCCTTTTCCCCTCTTCTTGTTGCCTTGTTCTTGTTTTTAGGGTTAGGGGAGATGCTTAGTGTTCTTGTGTTCTTCGTGTTCTTATCCATGGAAGTTTAGGATGTAGGAGAGTGTTCTTGCTCTAGAAATGCTAGTATGTATGTTGCTACCAAGTTGCTATGATCAGCCGTAGTACCATTGTTCGATCTACATGGCCTCATCTAGATCCGCACTGTTCAGATCTGTTCCGTGCGGTACTACCGCTGGTGAACCGCGGTACTACCGCCCGATCTGGTCCTAATCCGTTTTCAGATCTGACCAGAGTGGTACTACCGCGGTCCTCAGCGGTACTACCGCTCTGGAGCGGAAGTAAAATTTTACTACTGCTTACCGAGCGGTACTACCGCAACCCCAACGCGGTACTACCGCTCCGTAAGTAGTACTAATTTTTTACTTCCGCTTCTGTCCATGGAAGTAAATTTTTACTACCGCAGAGTGTGCGGTACTACCGCTTCCTCCAAGCGGTACTACCGCTTACTAAGCGGTACTAATTTTTTACTTCTGCGTCAGTCAGGCAGTACTACCGCTTTGGTCATAGTTCTTTCGTACCATGTACTTATTTCCATTTCTACTCGTTTTTCGTGCTTTTTGAGGCTTTTGCATTGATTCTCTTTGTGCTTTTGTCGTGTTCTTGTGTTTGTGCTTTAGGTGGTGGCTCCGGTTTCGATGCTCGTCGTACCAACCCTGTCCGCGACACCGAATCCAAGCGCCTGCGCAACCCCAGTGATGTACCAGAGGGCTCCAATCCCCAGCGCAGGTTCAAGACTGCCGCCAACAAGCGAAAGGAATCCTCAATGTCTATGGAAGAGATGCCAGCTACTGAGTTCATGGCACGTAGGAAGCAAAACCCATATGGTGAACCCCGTGATCAGTTTCCTAGAGATGAGCTTTTCTGGACCAGGCAGCAGTATCGCATCTACCAGGAGGTGCTCAAGAGCAAGACCAACCTATAAGTGGATGCTCACTGGGTGGACGTGGCCCACATGCGGAAGGACGCCAACCGGGCCTACTTTGCCGAGGCTCTGGATCTGGTCGAGCAGTTTGGACTAGAGCACATCATGACCTTTCAGCAGGATTTTGATCCGGAGATTATTGCTCAGTTCTATGCGTCAGTCCACTTCCACTCCAAGGATGATCGCCCAATGACATGGATGACCAATGGTCACAAGATGACTGCATCTTGGAAGGATTTCATGGATCTTCTACAGATTGCTGACGAAGGACTCCACAACCCAGTTGGAGCTAGGCCTCATACCCCACCAGAATCTGCCAACAAGGACAAGCTGCTGCCATTCTATGTGGAGAAGACTCTTGCAAGTGGCAAGAAGACTTGGGTGTTGAACCCATTTCTGGACATCATGTATCGGATCTTTCGCAACACTCTGTTTCCTCGCGTTGGCGACAAGGACAAGGTCCATGCATACCTAGTTGACATGCTGCTGATGTGTGAAGCGGCTCGCACGGAGCAGTCTCCACCACTTGACATATCCAATATCATGTGGTGTGAGCTCCGCTTTGCGATCTACTCTCGCAAGGTACCCATCTATGGTCCTTTCCTGTTTCTGCTGATCTCCAAGACTTGGGAGAAGCTGTACCCTGATGAGGAGTTCGAGGTCGACTGTATCCGTCATGATCCCATCCGTCTTCGCATCAAGACTCGATGGGCCAACACCACCACTCGTGCACAAGCTGTTGCAGCTCAGATGGGCACTGATGAGGAGCCTGTGGAGTTGGCTGATGAGGAAGGCCCTGGAAGATTTGCTCCTTCTTCCTCCTCAGAGCCTTCTTGGGCTAAAAAGCTTAAGCATAAGATGAAGGCCCTCTTCTGCATGCAGGCTAAAGGACAATACAGGGCTCATGTGACTGACAAGAAGACTCGCCAGTGTGACAAGAAGCTCTTGGCGGTCTATGGAGAGGATGTGTCTAACGGGTCCGAGGACAACATCACCCCCGAGGCAGCTTGGATGGCCCGTCAGGGGTACAAGTGGTCAGAGTCTGACGAGGAGCGTCAAGAGGAGCAGCAGGGGTCTGATGACAAGTACGATGATTGAGTGTCTCCAGGGCTGCCACCCTTCTTAGTGTCCTCTTTCCCCTTTGTGGTGTCTCGATGACAAAGGGGGAGAGTGATTTGCGTCTTGTGCTCTTGTGTCTTGTGCTCTTGTGCCAGTTGTTTCTTTTCGTTGGTTGAACTCTGTTTATTTGCGTGCTTTTGTGTCGTGTGCGTGAGACTATCGTATGGTGTAAGACATATGCTTCTCTATCGTTGAACTCGTCGTTATATCTTTAATTTTATATCGAGAGCAGTTAGTTTACTTTCCCTTGTTTATGTGCTCTGTGGTATATAAAGAGTATATTATGTGTAGAATATAGGGGGAGCACTGAACCTAGTATGTGTGTTGTGCAGTCCAAAGCACAATCTTGTGTAGGCACACATCCAGGGGGAGTTCACCTATATTCTAGTGTTAGGATTGCATACTCTCTTATTTTATCCCTGTGCAAATCCCGTATTGTCATCAATCCACCAAAAAGGGGGAGATTGTAAGGGCATATTTCTCCCTAAGTAGTTTTGGTGATTGATGACAATGCATTTGCGGACTAATCGTGTGCTCTAAGCTCCTACAGGTATATCTCACTTAGGCACAAGCCGATTGATTGCCCCTCGGATTCGATGGAAGACGGTGTTTTCTTTTTGCTCCCTGTCGGTGGCTTTGAGTAATAGGAAAGCCGTACTATTAAGAGGGGGTCCGCTTCGGAAAGGTTTGGGTGGAATCAACACGTACACATCTTACTCTCGCACCACCTTTCCCTTGCTTCTCTGGAGTTCCAACCGTTTATTAACGTATATGCAAACCATGACTTCTTAACTAAATCATCTGCCTGGCAAGCGGTAGTACCGCTCAAATAAGCGGTAGTACCGCACAGCCACACGGTAGTACCGCCTGCCGACAAGGTAGTACCTCACCAACGGTAGTACCGCGGCTCCAGAGCGGTAGTACCGTGTATCTGGCCCGGCGCTGATTCTAAGTGCAGAAGTAGGTGCGGAAGTAATTTTTTACTTCCGCATCCTATGCGGTAGTACCGCTTACTCCAAGCGGTAGTACCGTGTCGCGTTTTGTTACTACCGTTTTCCCTGCGGATGTAGCCGCGGATGTAATTTATTTCATCCGTGGTTGTCAATCATCTCGCATGTTTTTGCCTAGCGGTAGTACCGCTCCCGAAGCGGTAGTACCGCTCAGTCAGCGGTAGTACCGCAACTTACGTGTGGTACTACCGCGCTCTGCGGGCTGAAAACGCACATAACGGTTATATTTGATCTCCCACTATATATAGGGGGTCTTCTTCCCCAAGAAGACTTACCTCTTCCCCCACTACTCCATTGTTGCTCCAAAAGCTCCATTTCCGCCCGATCTCTCTCCCTAGCCAATCAAACTTGTTGATTTGCTCGGGATTGCTTGAGGAGGCATCGATCTACACTTCCACCAAGAGATATTTGATTCTCCCCACTAATCCCTTGCGGATCTTGTTACTCTTGGGTGTTTGAGCACCCTAGACGGTTGAGGTCACCTCGAAGCCATATTCCATTGTGGTGAAGCTTCGTGGTTTTGTTGGGAGCCTCCAAGTTGTGGAGATAGCCCCAACCTTTTTTGTAAAGGTTCGGTCGCCGCCTTCAAGGGCACCACTAGTGGAATCAAGGCACCTTGCATCGTGTGAGGGCGTGAGGAGAATACGGTGGCCCTAGTGGCTTCTTGGGGAGCATTGTGCCTCCACACCGCTCCAACGGAGACGTACTTCCCCTCAAAGGGAAGGAACTTCGGCAACACATCCTCGTCTCCACCGGTTACACTTGTGGTTATTTCTTACCTTTACTTGTGCATGCTTTACTTGTTCAACTCCTATAGCATGCTTGTGTAGTTGTTATCCTTCTTTCCTTTAGTTGTCATCTTAGTAGAATATCTAGACAACTTACTTTGTCGTTTAATTTAAAGTGGTTAAGAAAAGTTAAAAATTGTTAGTTGCCTATTCACCCCCCCCCCTCTAGTCAACCATATCGATCCTTTCAACAAGGTTGCTTCTTCATGAACCCTTCGTGGGTGGAGCCCTCCGTGGACTCGCACAACCGTTACCCTTCGTGGGTTGAAGTCTCCATCAACTTGGATGTACGATAGCACCACCTATCGGAACCAAGACAAAAAACATCGTTGTCGTCACTTGCGTTTGCTCCCTCTAAACTCCTCCCTTTACCTTCATATGCAATTGTTTACTTTCCGCTGCTATACTCTTAGAATTGCATGTGTAGGTTGATTGCTTGACTTGTGCTAAGTTGCTAAAATCTGCCAAGAATTAAAATTGGGAAAAGGCTAGATTTTTATTTGGTCAAGTAGTCTAATCACACCCCTCTAGACATACTTTCGATCCTACACCCGTTCATTATAGAGGAAGTACTCGCAGGAGGAGCAGATCGCCTTCGCCTCCCATCCAATGGCCGCCTCAAACCAAACTCGTGGAATGCAGATCGGCTACGGCGCTTCTACGCATAGTCCGGCATTGTCATCACCACTCTCTCCCTTCCTTCGTTTTTTACCTTTCTTTTCACGGAGTTGTAACCTCCCATTTCAAGTGTTCGGATCAACTGAACCACGCTAGGCCCGCATTGTACACATCTTCGAATGTCCTACCCAGCTTTGCCTGGGGGCTCTTTCTAAAGAGGCCGAATAATACAATCAATGCAAATAGCGTTCAACTTGTTTGCAACCTTCCCATATCTCTCAAGCCACTATAGGCACCTATTTGACTTAAGTTCTTTGACAAGCTGGGTTGCCTGGCTCATGTGCTTACCCCTATGTTCCCGATTGTTTGACTAGGGAGTAAAGGGAGTACCTCTGTGATTGTTATGACCGGGTCACCTGGGGCCGTACCTTAGATGGGTGAAGCCAAAAGCTGGTGTTCTTACAGAAAATAATAGGTCGGCCTCAAGGAGAGTGAGTATAACCATGCGTTCACCGCCACCTTCTTGCTCATGGTTCTTAAAAAATCACTAGTATATGTCGATCATACATATCCGGACTAGCGGTTTATGGTCAACGTACTATACCCAGAGAAAGTAACCCTTGGAGGAATTATTTTCATCAAAATACGTTTCTTACGTCAAAAAGTAATATAACATGACTCTCCGCACATGTTTCGTCTGTTCGCACCAAATGGCCGGATTTCCTTGTTATCGGATGTGTTTCCCTTTTCCCAGGGCACACAGTACGGAACACTTCTCGATCACTGGTCGGGAAGGTTGAAGCCAATGGCCGGTTAAGACAACATTTTGGGCTCGGATTGAGATAGTTCAATCTAAAGTACATAGATACATAGAATTGCAAACACTAGTCTTGATCGACATTGTCTACCAAGTTGTCCAAAGCACAATCTTTTTAAGAGTACCGAGGAGCAGGTATCACTTGATCTGACATTTGGATAGCCACCATCTCCATATATGGCTACCATCTCCATTTCCACCACAGTTCTTCCTCCACTATATCATACTTGTAATTATCACACATGACATCCATTGTAAGACATATTATCAATCAATCTACCTTCATTATGTGTTCTTCGTGTGATCTGATCTCCATGTGTGACTAGTCCGGTAAGGTATGGGTTAATGCAAGGGCCTTGCAACTCGATGTATTTGTTTTGGGGATAAATGAAAGGGCTTTAAATTAACGCCCCGTATGTGTGAAATAAATTTTTAGATGCCTCTTGTCTCTTCCGCATTCTTCATCCCTGCAGGTACCCAGGATCATGGAGAGCGGGTCACGGAGAGGCTCTGGGCAGGGAGTTCGTGAAGTGTTATTCTAATAACAGTGACAAAGAGGTTTAGTGTGGTAACACGGATCCTATCTCTCTGGGTTCAAGCGGTATAGTCATTAAACGCCCAATGCTCTTGTCAGATTATTGCAATCTTAATTTTTGAGACAACCCTGTTGGACAAAGGGGGCCTTCGGTTGGACAACTGACTCTTGATGCAGGACGTGTGCCGGTCAAGACGTAATTTGGACCCCCCCCCCCCCACTTCGGTTCATAGCAACCACATCTCGATGGGTGACTTATAGCGCACAAATTAAGATCATATTTGGTCCCAACACAAATATATGGTTGTAAGCATTAAGACCTCATAGCCATGCCTATGTTTATTATAAGTGTTCTCCTTCATTTGTTTGATTTTGATCCGGCCAAAAGCTTAAATTATTTCTTTAACAAAATTTTGCTTGAAACCCTAGCTTCAAGGGGGGCATCCTCCCATGGGTTCGATAACTTAGGGTCAACCTTTGAGGGAAAAGGCGATAATCCTTTCTGCTTCATTTCCGGAATACCGAAGGAAGTAATCATCCAACCACATGTGATGGCGAGTGCACCATGCTTGTGTCATTCGTCATCCACAGTATATCTCTTCCAATCCATGTTTTTTCGTCGCTTTATGTACTTATACAACCTCCAAGTACACCACTTTATGCTCAACGGAGTTCTTCACATGGTGTATTTCATTATGTTTTGTGAATGCTTCCTGGGAACCCACCCTCACTTCGATCTGTGGAGCTGTATTTCTGGGTCAAGGCGCAAACAAACGTGGATGAGATATGTGAATGCAGTGGAGCCAGAATCATGTTGGCACCGTTAGCCGATTATCTTTGGGGAAAGCTTCCCTACGCTGTGAAGAAGTGGCAAGCATAATGCTTCTATAGCATGGACGTGCTTCTAAATCCCTTATTTAGCCGAGCTCCCCAGCAAGCGTTAGTTGTGCAGCCGAAAGTGCGATAGATTCGACCCTCAAGAGGCAGTAGCGCCTCACGAGGATGTTTGACGCCTCGCCGATGGTGGGCTCACCATGGTAGATGGGATGTTGATGTGTCCAGGGAAGTAGATTCAACCACTCAAGGCAAGGGATCACCCATGTCCTATTTCAAATAAAAACTAGAGTTGAACTAGCTCACATGGCCTAGTTAAAATAATTATTCACTATAGTTGAACTAGCTCACACACTATTTCAAGATAATTTTACACTATAGTTGAACTAGTTCTTTGTCTTACGGCCAATAATTTCACACTAGAATTGGACTAGCTCCTTGTCCTATTACTCCTACAAGATGACCCATTGCGCCAATTGGCAAATTTAGAGAATATATTTTTACTGCTCACATGGTAAATCTAGGATTTTTTGTTCTCCGCACATGGCATATTCTACAATTTTGCTTTTATTTTCACATATCAATTTCAAAACAATTTCCCCCCCACAACATGACAAATTTTAGAAGCTTTGTAATGCTCACATCGCAACTATACGATTTTGTTCCACACACAAGAAACTTTTAAAATTTGTTCTTGCGGTCACATGGAAATTCTGCAACATTTTTCTTCCAAAAAGTAGCAATTTTTACAAAAATATTGCTCACTAGGCAGCTCTATGAATGTTGATTCTACGCATGTGCCAAATTTTGAAAACTGATCGTATGTTCACACGTTGATTTCAAACACGTGGCAAATTGTAAAAATTACTAATTCTCACACAAAAACTCACATGAAAATTTAGGGAAGTTGTTAATGGGAAATTTTTCTAAATTAGTGGACCCCAAAGTTTGAATTGTAAAAGCAAACTAGTGTGCCATGCCAATCAAATTTGCCATAAGTTTTGTAGAACATGGCAATTTTTTTCTTTGCGCCATGGTAGATTTAGTTTATGGAAGATACAAATGCAATTTACAAACCATGGTGATTTTATTTTTTAACCCTTTAAATTATTATTTTTGGATCATGGAAAAATGGTTGAACAATCCATGGTAATTTTTTATATATTATGTTTTTAACGCTCCATGGCAAATTTATTTGAACAATCGTGGTACATTTCTTTCTTTTGACCACGACACATTATTAATTGTTCTTTACCATGGCAAATTTAATTTTGGTACAAAGATAAATTCATTATTTGGACCATGGTCAATTATATCTTCAGAACATTCATTTTTTTCTTCAAAAAACCATTATAAATACCTATTTTTATCATGGAAAAATTAGTTTGTGGACGATAGAAAATATAATCCACGAACCATGGCAAATTTACTCTTTCAGCCATGCAAATTTATTTTTTGGACCACGGCAAATTATTAAACAATCCATATTAATTTCTTTTTTGATTATGTTTTTAATAACCCATGGAAAATATATTCAACAATCCATGGTAAATTTCTTTTGTTGGACCATGATACATTGTTTATTATTCTCTACCATGGAAAATTAATATATTTGGCCATGGCAAATTTAATTTTGATACCAATGCAAACTCATGTTTTGGAACATTCCAAATTTGTTGAACAAACCATTTGTAAATTCGTGCACATCTTGACATATCTATTTCTTTAACATTCCATGTCAAATTTGTCTCATGAGTCTTTTTTTTCCATTAATATATATATATATATATATATATATATATATATATATATATATATATATATATATATATATATATATATATTGTCATCATCTTTAGAAAACAATGGCAATTTAGCTTCAAACACAATTGTTAATTTTCTATAATGTTTTTAAGAATAGCATATTTAGTTTCTCATGCATGACATTTCGATAAGGCAACTTATGCTCAAACATACCCCCACTATCAATGCAAACTTACGCTGTTTTGTGTTTCTTTTTTTAGATCTATGTCATGTCAAATTTTACCCCATTTTATACTAGTCCTTTTCTCTCTAAATTTTGCGTGGCATTTTTATTATACATGATTTTTGGGTAATGTACTAGACGTTGGCAATTTTTTTGTACATATAGCACCACAATTAATTTGGTGTACACTCCATACTTACTACATTTGTCATCGTGAATTTTCTACTCCCTCTATCCCATAATATAAGAACATTTTTGACACTACACTAGTATAAAAAACGTTCTAATATTATGGGAGGGAGGGAGTATATTTTTTATATAATAGTTTTTTTTCAAAAGGGTATTGTGTTGGGCCACATTGCATAGGAAAGGGCCTGGCTGGCGTGGTGTTCACTAGGGAGGGTTTTTGTATCATGGGATGAAGAACTCGTCTTCACGAAATCACTAATTAAGGAGTACCCTTTGCAAAGATCATCCCACCTCCCAGGTTGCTACAAGTGGTGCATTGTGCGCCACTTGTCGCAACCTGGGAGTTCCATTTTTCATAGATTTGTTTATTCAAAATGGTTTATCTCTTACGCCGTGCCTCTAAATTTTGAACCATTTTCACTGTTTGATTCCTCGCGTTGAGATATTCAAAACTACATCTCATATTGATAGGATTCGATGAACTTTTTTCTCATGAAAAGACAGGATGAAAAAACCCAAACCGAGAGCACGATTTTTTCATTTCTGAAGAGGTACAACTCGCGGAAGCAAATCCATGCCTTCACGTGAAGTAAATCTGTGTCTCTCGCGGAAGGAAAAAACATTTTTTTTTTATTTTTCGAGAGGCACAACTCACGAATGCATATCCGTGCCTCCACGCGAAGTAAATATGTGCCTCTCGCGGAAGGAAAAAGAAAAAACATGTTTACCGCTTTTCCGAGATGTACAATTGTGCCTCTCACAGAAGCAATCCGTGCCTCCACGAGAGGTAAATCTATGACTCTCGCGGCAGAACAAAAACATGTTTTTCCCTTTTTCGAGAGGCACGATTATGCCTCTCGCGGAAGCAAATCCACGCATCCATGAGAAGTAAATCATGTCTCTCCCAAAATAAACACGTTATCCTTTACCTTTTCCGAGAGGCACGACTGCGTCTCTCGCGGAAGCAAATCTGTGTCTCCACAAGAAGTAAATTTCTTCCTCTCCTGGAAGGAAAAACATGTTTTCCCCTTTTTCGAGAGTCATGAGTGTGCCTCACGCGAAAGCAAATCCATGCCTCCACAAGAAGTAAATTTGTGTTTCTCGCGTAAGGAAAAGAAAAAAGAGAAGGCGTTTTTTCGCGAAATATTTTTTTGTCCAAAACCTAGGAAAAACCGGGAGAAAGCAGGAAAACCCAGGAAAAAATTATGTAAAAGCCGAAAACACGTACATAAAAAAATTCCGAATGAAGTGTGCTCCCAGTCCACCAAAAGCGACCCTCGCGGGGGCTCGAAAAAAAGTACTCGCCGATTTGTTGCCCTCTCCACTTCAGTACCTTATGCGGTTAGGAGGAGTGCTTAAGCGCGTGCATCACGTGGGCCAGCCCAACACACGTACATCTGCTCGGTCGCCTAGTTCGCCAATCGCCACCATGCTGCGTTTGATCAATGGGCAGCACTGGGCGTCGGTGCGCCGGCCGAAAGTTTCGGCCGGTCTACCCCAGCCGCCCGGTCTGGCTGCACCAGACCATCATTTCACAGCTCATTTTCTAAAAAAAATCCTTATCTTATCCTCTCCAGCACACAAAGAAAGGAGCGAGCCAGTAAAGGCTGCCATGGATGCGCGACCACGAAGCCCGCACTTGCCGCCTTGGCACCGCCCGTGCTCGTCGCCCTCGCCACCTATGGCGCTTGTCGCCCCGGCCATGGCGCCGCTCGAGCTCGTCGCCCCAGCCGCCCACTGCATCGCTCGTCACCACGGCAAGGGCGTCGCCCGTGCTTCGTCGCCCCGGCCATGGCGCCGCCCCGCGCTACTCGCCCCGGCCGTCTGTGCTCGCCGGAGATCCCCGAGCTGACCCGTGGTAGGAAATCTACTAGTGTTTTCTGGTTGACCGATGCTGAAGCTGGTTCTAGAAAAAAACATGTGAGTTGTAGATTTTTTGTCATGGATGCAGCTCCGCATCACCAATGATTGACTGGTTCCAGCAAAAAACAGAGATGTCCGTTGTAGCATTTTTCCATGTCGGTTGTAGCAAATGAAGACAACGGTTGCAGAAAAAAAAAATCCTCGTCACCGCCGTCAAGCTTGCAGCTCCACGAGGAAAAAAGGGGATGTAGCAAAATTCGTCGACGGGTGTAGCAAAAACTACAACGGTTGCAGCAAAAAAAGTCGTTGTCTTCACGGGACTCAGCTCGAACATGAATGAATGTAGAAAAAAAATGAGACGGGTGTAGCAAAACAAATCACCAGTTGCAGCAAAAACATTCACCAGTTACAAAAACAACAAAAATGCATCATGGTCACCATGGTCGCCGTCGAAAAAGAAGCCCGTTTTGGCAAGCATTCTCTATGGTTGAAGCTTTTTTAGTCAACGGTTGTAGCTTTTCCCTTTTCACATTGCCTGTTTGGTGCTTTTTTCATCTACGGTTGAAACTTTTCTATCACGGTTGCAGCATTGGCCAGCCCCTAGCTTCTGCCATCTCCGGTTTAAACTTATTTCATAGTCGGTTGTACCTTTCTCAGGTGTCGGTTGCAGCTTTGCACATTGCACAGAACTGGTTATATCACCATGCAGCAAAAAGTGAACACTGTTTCCAGCAAAATTTACCATGCTTCCAGCAAAAAATATGTCCCGTTGTAGCATAGGTGGGAGAACAGTTTGAGATGCATGGGAGGTGGCGAGAGGAAAAAGTGACAGCACGAGAGAAGAATAAGCTGAGAAAAAAAGAAAAAAAATGTGACGCGGAAGAGATGAGGTTCAGGCCCACCAAACAAATACATGTGCCAGTAATCCTCAAAAAAAATACATGTGCCAGTATGTTCTCGCGGTGCCCCGGCACCAAACGTTTACCTTGATCAATTGATCAGTCAACCATTGACTGGTTGACTAGTCAACCATTGAGTATTATGAATTTATAAGTTTTAAGAAAATTTAATGGATTTTAAAAAACTTTGAAATTTCAAAAAGGTACATGAATTCAATTTTTTTAAAGAACCACAAATTTCAAAAAAGATTGTGGATTTGAAAACAAGTTCATGGGCTTGAAAAAAGTTCATCGGTATTCAAAAGAGGTTAGGAATTTGAAAAAAAGTTTGTGTAATTTGGGGAAAAGTTTGTGGGGTTGAAAAAAGTTCATGAATTTGAAATGTTTTGCGGATTTTGAAAAGAAGTTCATTGATTTCGAAAAGAAAGTTCACTAATTTAAAAAAAATGCATATATAGAAAAAAAATCATTGTTTTCGAAATAAAAATCATTGATTAAAAAAATTCATAAATTTTGAAAATAAGAGTTCAGAGAAGCAAATATATTCATGCATTTGGAAAAGTTCACAAATTTAAAAAAATTTCACGTGTTTTGAAGTAACGGCTAAAAAAATAGTAGAATGTTTTCGTATTTGAAAAATGTTCATGTATTTAAAAGGAATAAAATAAATAAAATAAAATTTTTGCAAATTCCATAGTAGTTCATAATTTGATAAAGAAATATAAAAAAAAAACCAAAAATAGAAAAAAAAACAAGAAAAGGAAAAAGGGGGAATGTGAGAGAAAACATATAAAAAATGACTAAAAAGCCGTACTAGAAGCTTCCAGAAGCTCTAAAAACGGCATGTAAAGCTTTTGGAAGCTTCCTAAAACTGGAACTGATAAAGGCAAAGGTGTCCCGTCTTTCGATGAGATGGTGGCTATCGTTTTGGAGGAAGTCGACTTTGACGATCCGACTACGAAAGTGCGAGGACGTCGCGCCTTAGCAATCGCTAAACCAACTCCGAGAGGTTATTGACCACACCGGAGCACGATCAACCTGACCACAAAGGTCTGTTTCCTGCAGGCAAACGAAGAACAAATAAGAAACTAAGATTGCAATCTGGATATTGCGAATGTAAGAGGAAAGCTTTATTGATCAAGGTGGGGTTCTGTGATGCATTTGTCTGGTCGTTGAACACAAACGAAGTACGCGAAGTTGCAGCTATGGCGAACTTTTAATCTAAACAAAACCCAAAGTCTAAACGACGCCCTAAGGGCTGTATATATGGGGGAAAGGGGGGGAATTTCATGGCCCTTGGTGGAGGGGTCCGAAACCAACCCTAACTCTTGTTTCCCCACACATACAGACTCTAAAAACAGCCTATACTCAAGTATTTCGAAATTACATGGGCCTGGCCCAATAATAAGGTGACGCAGCATCTATAATAGTCTCTGGACGAAATTTATGAAGTGACATCTTGTATATTTCGTCCAAGGCTTCTCGCACTCATTATGGTGGCTTCAAAGTCCTGAAATCATCACTTGTAACTCCATTCTTGTTCCCCTTGCGCATGCCATCATCTCCATGCTTGATCTTGCTCCCATGTTCATTCTTCTTGTCCAAGCTAGGCCCTTCATTTGTAAGCAAGACAAATGTATCCAATTTAGGCAGCATCATATTCTCATGAACATTAGAATCATTACCAAGAAACGAAAGTACCTGGTAATTTAATTGGCGTGCGCGAGCTCTAGTAATTGGTCCTGTATATGTGTCAGTTGGGGCTGTGTGTGTAACCTTGTTAGTGATGTCCTCATCATCCTCCCCTTCTTGAATTGAAGTCGTCCTCGACGTAAGCTCATCTTCCTCACCCAAGTAAGGCTTCAAATCTGCAATGTTAAATGTGGGACTAACCCCAAAATCTGCAGGCAACTCAAGTTTATATGCATTATCATTTATTTTCTCTAACACCTTGAAAGGACCATCAGCACGTGGCATTAGCTTTGACTTGCACAAATTTGGAAACCTATCCTTACACAAATGTAACCAAACAAGATCTCCAGGTGCAAAAACAACACGTTTTCTACCCTTATCTCCAACAAGTTTATATTTAACATTCATGCGCTCAATATTTTCCTTAGTTAACTCATGCATTTTTAAGATCAATTCAGCATGTTGTTTAGCGTCAAAATTAACCTTCTCCGAAGATGGAAGAGGCAACAAATCAATATGTGCACGAGGTAGGAAACCATAGACAATTTCAAAATGGCACATCTTAGTAGTAGAATGCAACGAACAATTATAAGCAAATTCAATATGAGGCAAGCATTCTTCCCACATTTTCTTGTTATTCTTCAAAACTGCCCTAAGCATAGTAGACAAAGTTCTATTGACTACTTCAGTTTGTCCATCAGTTTAGGGGTGACAAGTATTAGTAAAAAGCGGTTTCGTCCCCAACTTAGCCCATAAACATCTCCAAAAGTGGCTAAGAAATTTAGTATCACGATCTGAAACAATAGTATTTGGCACACCATGCAAGCGAATAATTTCACGAAAGAACAAATCAGCAACATTAGCAGCATCATCGCTTTTATGACATGGTATAAAGTGTGCCATCTTCGAGAACCTATCCACGACAACAAATATGCTATCCCTCCCCTTCTTTGTTCGAGGTAAACCCAAAACAAAGTCCATAGATATATCTTCCCAAGGAACACTAGGGACAGGCAAAGGCATATATAAACCATGAGGATTTAGTCGTGACTTAGCTTTTTGACATGTAGTGCAGCGACCAACAAAACGCTCAACATCCCGTCGCATCTTTGGCCAAAAGAAATGTGTAGCAAGTATGTCCTCCGTCTTCTTCACGCCAAAGTGTCCCATTAATCCTCCTCCATGCGCCTCATGCAACAACAAAAGACGAACAGAGCTAGCTGGAATGCATAGCTTGTTAGCACGAAACACAAATCCATCATTAACGACGAACTTGTTCCATGTTCTCCCTTCTTTACAATTCTGCAATAGATCTTTAAATTCAGCATCATGCACATATTGATCTTTGTTGGTCTCCAAACCAAATATTTTAAAGTCAAGTTGTGAAAGCATAGTATAACGACGAGACAAAGCATCAGCAATAACATCTTATTTTCCCTTCTTGTGTTTAATAACATAAGGGAAAGTCTCTATGAATTCAACCCATTTAGCATGTCTACGATTAAGTTTTTCTTGACTTTTAATGTGCTTCAAAGATTCATGATCAGAATGTATAACAAATTCTTTGGGCCATAAATAATGTTGCCATGTTTCCAAAGTCCGAACAAGAGCATATAATTCCTTATCATAAGTAGAATAATTCAGACTAGGCCCACTCAATTTTTCAGAAAAGTATGCAACAGGTTTACCATCTTGTAATAACACACCTCCTAACCCAATTCCACTAGCATCACATTCAAGCTCAAAAGTCTTATTAAAATCAGGAAGTTGGAGTAAAGGAGCATGTGTCAACTTATCTTTCAATACTGTGAATGCTTTTTCCTGTGCAGTACCCCAAACAAAAGGCACATCCTTCTTTGTAAGCTCATTGAGAGATGCAGCAATGGTGCTGAAATCTCTCACAAAACGCCGATAGAATCCAGCGAGGCCAAGGAAACTCCTCACGTGTGTGACCATTTTGGGCTGCGGCCAACTCTCAATAGCTTCAATCTTGGCTTTATCAACCTCAATTCCCTGTGGAGTAACAACAGAGCCAAGAAAAGAGACTCGGTCGGTGCAAAAGGTGCACTTCCCAAGGTTACCAAACAAACATGCATCACGTAGAGCAATAAAAACAGCACGTAAATGTTCCAAATGTTCCTCCAAAGATCTGCTATAAATCAATATATCATCAAAGTATACTACCACAAATCGTCCAATGAAAGCACGTAAAACTTCATTCATTAATCTCATGAAAGTACTAGGTGCATTAGTTAACCCAAAAGGCATGACTAACCAATCATATGATCCAAACTTAGTTTTGAATGATGTTTTCCATTCATCTCCCAATTTCATACGAATTTTATGGTATCCACTACGCAAATCAACTTTGGAGAATATTGTAGAGCCACTCAATTCATCAAGCATATCATCTAGCCTAGGAATAGGATGACGATAACGAATAGTAATATTATTAATGCCTCTACAATCAACACACATACGCGATGTACCATCCTTTTTTGGTACTAGAATAATAGGAACAGCACAAGGACTAAGGGATTCGTGTATATAACCTTTGTCGAGTAGCTCCTGTACTTGACGCATAATCTCCTTCGTCTCCTCTGGATTGGTATGGTATGGTGCGCGGTTGGATAGCGATGCACCGGGAATTAAGTCAATGTGATGCTCAATCCCTCGAATAGGTGGTAATCCCGGAGGCACGTCTTGTGGAAAGACGTCCGGGAACTCCTGCAAAATATTAGTAACAGCAGGAGGCAAAGAGGAAGGCACGTCCTCGAATGAAAATAATGCCTCTTTGCACACAAAAGCATAGCAAACATATTTGCTTAAATCTAGATCATCAATATCAGATTTGGTGGCAAGTAAACATCCACTTTTTAATTTAATTTCAGATGCAACATGAGATGATGGTGTGTTATTAGGCTTCATTTGTTGCTCAAATTATTTTGCCACAATCTGATTTTCACTCTTATTTTGCTCCTGTTTTGCTTTATTAGCTCTATTAATATCATCTTTCAAAATGGAATCAGGAGTCATAGGAAGCAAAGTAATATTTGTATCCTTATGAACAAGAGTATACTGATTGTTTCTACCATGGTGTACATATTTTTTATCAAATTGCCATGGTCTACCAAGTAATAAGGAACATGCTTGCATAGGTACCACATCACAATCAATATAATCAGCATATGTAGAGATACTAAAATACACACGAACAGTACGTGTTACCTTAACCTTGCCACTGTTGTTGAACCATTGGATGTAGTAAGGATGTGGATGTGGTCTTGTGGTGAGAGATAGCTTCTCCACCATCTCCATGCTAGCCAAGTTGTTGCAACTCGCTCCATCTATGATCACGTGAACAGAATGTTCTTCACAACTCCCTTTGTATGGAACAAATTATGCCTCTGATTTTGCTCAGCTTGTGTAACCTGCACACTCAAAACACGTTGAGCAACTAAACATTCATACCTGTCAGCATCTTCAGGAGCCATGTATTGCGTCTCATGATCAGAATCGTCTCCACTGTGTTCTTCACGTGTAATAAGAGCCAAAGTCTCCTCATCATAGTCACTAGCGGACTCATACCCACCATCCTCAGTAGCAATCATCACACGCTAAGATTTGCATTCTCTCGCAAAATGTCATCTTCCCTTACAACGACGACAAATAATATCACTGGTGTGCCCTGTTGATGCCATGGAAGAAGAAGAACTCTGTGCAGGCCCAATAGGTGTGCTCTTGGCAGATAATGGTGGTTGTGCCTACTTCCTTGTATCACGGCTGGAGAAAACAGCTGATGGAGGTGTCGGTGCAGTAGAATGTGTGGAAGTAGAGGATGCACGCGGTGTCCATGATGAAGGTCGACCTGCAGAAAAGTTAGTCCGCGCCAATGCGTGTCGATCCTGCACTTCACGTTCAGCTTTACAAGCAAGATGGAATAAACGAGTGATATAATTATAATCCTTATACTCTAGAATGGTCTAAATCTCTTTATTTAATCCACCCATAAAACGTGCAAGCATAGCTTCATTCTCCTCAACAATACCACATCTAATCAGGCCAGTTTGTAATTGCTGATAATATTCTTCTACAGAATTTTTTCCTTGTCTTAAGCGCTGCAATTTTTGAAGTAATTCACGTTGATAATATGGTGGAACCCAACGAGTACGCATAGCAGTTTTCAAAGCAGCCCAAGTAGCTGGAATAGGATATAATCTACAATGTTCAGACCACTAAACACATGCAAAACTAGTGAAAGCACAAACAGCAGCAGGAACACGTCTCTCCTTGGGATATTGTAAACATGTAAAACGTTGTTCAGTTTCTAACTCCCAAGTAAGATATATATCAGGAACATATCTACCCTCAAGTGGTGGAATATTCAATTTCAGTTTAGGAAGATGGTCATTGATGGGCCTCTAACCCCTCGTTGGTTACCCCAAGTGGAAGGTGAAAGATGCAGTGTTGTGGAAGTGTTTTCCCTTAGCAAAGATGCCAAGGATCGAATCCCCAGAGACTCCTAGGTTCAACAAGTAGGTGTCAACTGCTAACGGCGCGTATTAGCAATCAACGTAGACCTGCACACAGATACAAATAACTTTGCTCCCAACGAGTACAGAGAGGTTGTCAATCTCTCCGGCCTTGTAGTTCACAAAGGGTTAAACGCAAATGATAGTAGTGATAGATAGTGTTTGCAATAGTAAGTAATAGCGAAAAGTAAATATCGGATGTGATCAATGATGGTAATATGGACCGGAGTCTCATGATGTTCACTAGTGATGTCTCTCTCCCAAAAGACGATAAAACAGCTATGTGAGGTAAACAAATTACAGCTGGGCAATTGACAAGACCACGAACGCAAACCAATGCAGACTACATTGCAAGAAAGGTAGAGGTTCAAAGCATGGGCGGTACGCCAAAGTAAGTAGACCGAAATCCATCAATGCCTACTACTAATCATCCACCTTGAGATATCTATCCAGAACATCTCGCTGGTATTAAGTTGCGAGTCCCACCCATAGTGTAAACTCAAAGCAACAGACAACTGCATTAAAAGAACTTTGCGTAAAGTAAACAATCCTTGCACCCGCGGGCACAAGCACCGTTGTTTTCCCCCTTGTGGCAACAACACATCCCCTAGACTCATGTTTCTGTCACTCAAACTAGTCATCGAGGGGCATGAACCCACAATCAAGCATAACGTTCCCTCTTGGAGTCACTACCTACTACTTGGCCAAAGCAATAAATAACAACGGAGAACATGCAAGAATTACTTATGAACATAAATATAAAAGAGGTGAATCAAATATATTACTCAAGATCAATTTGAACATAATCTCATAATCCATCGGATCCCAGCAAACTCAACATAGCAACAGCATAAGGATTACATATGTGCCTCGATCATGTAGGGCAGCTCACGAGGACTAATTAGTGAAGCACAAGAACGGGAGGAGAACATCACATAGCTACTGGTCATGGACTCATGGTCCAAGGGAGACTACTCACGAGTCATCCGGGAGGCGTCCATGGTGGTGGAGAAGCTCCCGGTGGTGATCCTCCCCTCCGGCAGGGTGCCGGGAAGAGTTCTCCTGGTGCTCCCGATCTTGGAAGCGGCGGCGGCGGCGGAACAGAGATGGGATCGCGAAAAGAGTTCCTGTTCTGAGGGTTTCGGAGGACGCTTTAAATATATGCCAAAGTGTTCGCACACGAACACGTCACCGTGTACCCTCGACGCCGGGGGTGATGCACCGCAGCTCACGTCGAAGGAGACCCACCGGAAGCGCGGTACGCAAGACAATCCGGCGGGCGCTTTTGTAGACCCGGAGCCCCGCTTGCCCGGGAGGGACCCCGTCAGGGCGCGCGGCGGCTAAGGGCTGCCCTAGGTCGGCCTGACCGCCCCTAGGGCCTCGAGGTTCGCCGCCCTGCAAAAGAAGAACAGACGAAGAACGAGGAAGAAGAAGAACAAGGGAGAGAGATAAAGGTAAAGGGTAAAAAGTGGTAGATGAATTGATCGATTGTGTGTTGTTCAATCGGCCGTCACCCCTTAGATATATAAGAGGCGGCTGGACTTCCCGTGCAAGGAAAAGGCTTGGATCCACGTCCAAAACCCTAGCCAAATTCGGATTGGTTTTGTCCGAACTTTCCAAAGCTGTTCGGTTTAAACTGGCTGTACCTTGCGGGTAATGTTTGAGGTGGTAAACAACCTCGGATGGAAAAGAGCCCAAAAGCAATCTTGACCGTTTCGACGAGACGAACAACTTTCATGTTGAACGTTTTTCGATTTGAAGTCATCTTCTAGGCCAAAACGGTCACGCAATACAGGCTGTTATTCGCGCTACCCATCAGACACGTGGCTGGTGGGGCGCGCCACTTATGGCTCTGTGACAGGGCTGTGTTCGGATGGCTGTAACTTTTGCATATGAACTCGGGTTGGGACGATTTTTATATCAAAATCGACCGTTTCGACGAGACGCACAACTTTCATGTTGAAACTTTTTCCATTTGAAGTCATCTTAATTGGGTTTCAAGCTATTCTTTAATCTGGTGTCATCATGAGCATCTCTGAACTTGTCATAACTTTTGCATCCCGACTCCGTTTTAGACCACTTTCATATCCATCTTGATCTTCTCAAAGAAAGCCATCTCATGGTAACTTTCAATCATAAGTTTGAAGTAATCTTGACATAGATTAAAGCAACTTTTACGATTGTGCCACTTTTGAGCGTCAACACATGCCCCCCTGTTTTTCGGCAAAGCAAGCGTGCCGAAAAATAATTTATACCGTGTTGGTTCTAAGGACGATGTCAACACCCCATCGGCCATTTATATGCTTAGGACGATAATTATATATCAGCCATTATTGTTCTTGAACCCTTGATGCAAACTTGGGCGAAACCTTCTCAACTTCGTAAACAATCCGATGATAAAGTTCCATAGATATGTATCTCAAGGTCATCCTCCGAACCATATTGTTCCCCCTTTTGCTAGGATTTTGTAGATAATCAACAATAAACTCTCTCCAATCCTTACTATCATCTGCATCAAAAATCATTTGTGGCCGAAGCTGTGAACTTCGGTTCGGCCTTACCTATGTTGACGAGACGAAGCATCGGCTATTGAGAGAAATGCAATACACCATGATTAATGTAGTAGCCAGATGCTTGCTGTGCCAACACTTTTGAATTGTCATGTCTAAATATAAGAACAATTTTAAAGCAACCCAAGGTAAATTTTGCATCTAGACATATCTCAAGATAAACTATAAGTGATTCGTCAAAACATTGATAACCCTTGGATATTTGTTGCACTACTCATAACGAATCATCGAAAGCCTCAAGATGTATATCACCTTGTCTCGCTCTCCATTCGAACTAAGGACGATGCTAGAATACTACACCGGCCATGCATTGACATATTCTTAGGACGATAGATAAATATCGGCCATTACCATGTAAACTTCATTCAAAGCACATATAGCCGAAACAAATAAATGAAATGACAAACTAAGTATTTCGGCCCTTTGGATCAGCAACAAACTTGTAACTAATCAAATGTATAGTGACTTGGTAATACCCTTTCATGATGTAAGAAATTATATGGCATCCATGGATTAAAATAAGCCCATTGAGGGTTACCAATCATACCTGATGACGAATTCCATGACATGGGCGTTAATGGCATAGTTGAAGAATATGGATAATGTGTAGACCGAAGATGCTGAAACCTTCGGCTTTGTCCTTCATAGTTTTCACTCTTTTCCTTCTTCACCTTTGCCGCACTTCTTGTAATGGAAGCTTGCACATAATTCTTATTTTGATCACTTCCTTTGGGAACCCATGCCATGTTTCTTTCTTCAAGTTCTTGTGCACTAAGTTTTTGTATTTTCTTCTTTTGCCAATATGATAAGCCGAGTGGGCACCCCGGCTGCGATTTTGTCTTGGCCAATGGCAATCCTTTTTTGGCCTTGTGCACTCTCAACTTCTTTTCTTCAGATTTGGCACTTTGACTGTCAATAATTGGTTGCTTCATCTCATTGCCTTTAGTAGCCAATGTCAACACTTTAATTGGCTCTTTTTCATTTGAGATCAAATCTGAAGTTGCACTCTTACGACCATCTCTTTTAACACGGTAAACTTGCTTGACCACCTTTTTCTTCTCCCTTGAGCTCCGGACCGATTCCTTATGATCGAAACGGTCTTTAACATGTGATTGTTCAAATGTTGATCTTCTCGGAGCTGCATAATATTGGTGAGATGGTCTAAAATAAGATGGAGAATGCGCCCTTGTATCATACCTGTCCCATGATGGATATGGATCTACTTGAGCATAGGGAGGCATCCACGGCATTGGCATTGGCGGCCCAAAATAAGGATATGAATATGTTGCATAAAAATTGTCACTTTGCCAATACCGATCCTCATACTTGCGCCTTGGGGGTGATCTTGGTTTCTTTGCATGATTTGGCCGATAAGCATTCTTCTCTTCACTCTTCTTTTGATATTTATCCAATAGTTCAGCGAAGGTGATTTTTGATCTCTTACACTTGCGCTTATTCCGGCCTTTGTTTTCTTTTGGTTTGCTTTCATCAATCATTGGATTTGCTTGCTGCCCCCCAGTCCTTGGCGTCTTCATTGTAGATTCGATGGAACTCTCGCCCTCAAGATTATGCTCGTTATGCTCTTCAACAACTTCTTTACTTGAAAGCTTGATCCCATCACCTGCCGCTTTTACATTCTCTTTAAATGGATCGGCTTGAAGCAGCCGATGCAAAAACTTTTTGCCATCGGGACCAATCGGAATAGACTGGTCATCTCTTGGTATTTCAACAAACTTCAATCGTCCTTTTTCAATGGCCGATTTAACTATTTGACGAAACATGTTGCAATCCTCAAAATTATGCTTGGATGAATCATGCAACTTACAATACATTCGTCCTTGGATTGATGGCTTAACATGTTGATCAAGAATTGTAATATAATTATTTTTCAGCAACAAGTCAAATATTTGATCACACATGCTTGAATTGAAGGTATACTTCTTGTTTTCTAGCCGATCTTGCTGTTTGAACGGCTTTGTAGATAAGCAAACGAATGGTTCAGATTTGTAATCTGCCCATTCGGCTATGCATTGTGTTTTCCACTCTATCTCCGATGTCTTTGGATAAGATATTATATTAGCATCAGTTTTCTCAATAGAATTTAACCTTGGCTTTAAATTTCTGAAACGAAGATATTTAGAACATACATGTCTCAGTTGAGACCAAGTGCAAGCCAAGTACGAAATAAGCAAAGCTACCCAACTAGATATGAACTTTACATAAAGCAACGGGGAAAGCTTTGGTTGTAACAATAAGTCAATATCGGTCTTTATAAATGGAATAATGGGTTGACCGATATGTTCTATAACGATTTTATTGCTAACAAGTAAATTACCCTTCTTCATTGGTCTTTCAAAATTACTTAAGATGATTTTTCTAATAGATGCATCAACAATATAGTTTTGACCAAATCTGAAAATAGGTAAATTACTCTCTATGCATACCTCTTCAAATATGTTGGGAGAACATGATGGTGATGTCACTTGAAGAACATCTTGCTCCATATTTGGATGGCTCCCCAACACCCTTTCATCATCTTTTTCTTGATTCTGTGCATCATTGCTTTGAATATCCATGTCAGCCGAACTTTGTTCGGCTACTTGTTCTTGTCCTTGAGGCTTGTCAATTTCTATGGCACGGAACTCATAGGGCAGGAAGTAGGTTCCATTGACTTCGGAAAAATCAAGTATGACTGTTTTGCTATGCTTTCCATGCCCTTTCTCAATAATGTTTGCCTCTTTGGTTTTGATGGACTCAGAATATATACTACTTGATTCGGCTTTTCGAATAACCGAATTTTCTTTGTTACCTGAATCAACAACTTTATCTTTTTGAATTTGCAAGGCTTCTCGCTCACGTCTAATTTTAGCCCACATCTCAGCTTGGCGAGCTTTAAACTTTTTCATCTCAATTTCCATCCACTCATCATGAGATTGCCCCCCAATACTTTGAGACTCTTTCGGCAATGAGGTGCCGAAACTTTGCGATTGTTTAGGTGGTACAGTGGATGGTACAACACTGGGCAACTGCATCATTTGCACAACTCTAGCTTTTACAGCAGCAAAATCATGAGGCTTCCCGCCTTCTATTAGTTCCTGGCGAATAGAGTTGCACAAATCCCAAAAGAATGTAAGCTTGTTCTCAATTACCCAGTCTGGATATGGTTGCCCCCCAATGCTTTTAGACTCTTTCGGCAATGAGATGTTGCCAAAATTCTGTAATTGTGTAGGGAGGACATGATATGCCACGGTAGTAGGTGAAGGCATTTCTGCTCCTGCAGAAGTTTCACTTATTCGGCCATGACCATTAAGGTGCGGAGCCGAATTATGGACATCAACAGTTGCGTATGGTGCCAAAAAACTAGTAGCATGAGATGTAGCATATGATGTTTGAGGATAATTGGCCGAATAACTAGTAGTAGCATGGCCAATTTCCCTATCCACCAGCATGTTTGGATTAACATGTTGCAAATTAGTTGCCGATGAATAAAAAGATGAAACACTATGTTGCATGCCATTGAAAGATCCTACATGAGGTGTTTCAACTTGATTAACCGAACTCATCATGTTGTTCATCGGCATATGGATTTGTGGGGTTGCCGATGCATGGGAGTTGGAATACATATGTTGCATGTTGCTAAAATTATATGAAGTAGAATCATGGAGATTTTGTTGCATCGGCCCTTGCACATAATTAGATGCATGATTGATAAAGCTAGGGCTAGCCGATACATTATGCTCATTAGATGATCTAGCAACAACATATGCATTATTTGCATCTACATATGTGAATTGGGTATTCATATTACCTTTGTAGATCGCAAACCCTAGATGACGATCTCTTCGTAGCAAGAACGGGCCGGAGACCGTTCAAAGCTTCGTCCCCAGCGGAGTCGCCAAAAAGTGTGTTCGCACACGAACACGTCACCGTGTACCCTCGACGCCGGGGGTGATGCACCGCAGCTCACGTCGAAGGAGACCCGCCGGAAGCGCGGTACGCAAGACAATCCGGCGGGCGCTTTTGTAGACCCGAAGCCCCGCTTGCCCGGGAGGGACCCCGTCAGGGCGCGCGGCGGCTAAGGGCTGCCCTAGGTCGGCCTGACCGCCCCTAGGGCCTCGAGGTTCGCCGCCCTGCAAAAGAAGAACAGACGAAGAACGAGGAAGAAGAAGAACAAGGGAGAGAGATAAAGGTAAAGGGTAAAAAGTGGTAGATGAATTGATCGATTGTGTGTTGTTCAATCGGCCGTCACCCCTTAGATATATAAGAGGCGGCTGGACTTCCCGTGCAAGGAAAAGGCTTGGATCCACGTCCAAAACCCTAGCCAAATTCGGATTGGTTTTGTCCGAACTTTCCAAAGCTGTTCGGTTTAAACTGGCTGTACCTTGCGGGTAATGTTTGAGGTGGTAAACAAGCTCGGATGGAAAAGAGCCCAAAAGCAATCTTGACCGTTTCGACGAGACGAACAACTTTCATGTTGAACGTTTTTCGATTTGAAGTCATATTCTAGGCCAAAACGGTCACGCAATACAGGCTGTTATTCGTGCTACCCATCAGACACGTGGCTGGTGGGGCGCGCCACTTATGGCTCTGTGACAGGGCTGTGTTCGGATGGCTGTAACTTTTGCATATGAACTTGTATTGGGACGATTTTTATATCAAAATCGACCGTTTCGACGAGACGCACAACTTTCATGTTGAAACTTTTTCCATTTGAAGTCATCTTAATTGGGTTTCAAGCCATTCTTTAATCTGGTGTCATCATGAGCATCTCTGAACTTGTCATAACTTTTGCATCCGGACTCCGTTTTAGACCACTTTCATATCCATCTTGATCTTCTCAAAGAAAGCCATCTCATGGTAACTTTCAATCATAAGTTTGAAGTTATCTTGACATAGATTAAAGCAACTTTTACGATTGTGCCACTTTTGAGCGTCAACACAAAGGGGGCATCGGGGAAGCTTCGGGGGGCCCAGGCGCCCCCCGGCGCGGCCCAGGGGGGGCGCCGCCAGGGCGCCTGGAGCCCTGGTGCCCCCCCCCCCCCGGCTGTCCTTCGGACGCACGGTAGTTTCCGAAACGCTGATTTTTTATATAATTTTTCTGGATTTTTCCTGGCAGTTCTCGTAACGTGAAAACCTGAAATACAAAAACAGCCGAAAACAGAAACTGGCACTGGGGTGCACTGGATTAGTAGGTTAGTCCAAATATGATCAAAAGTGTATGGAAGTGTATGAATATCATAGCAATATCACCCAAAAGTGGCATGGAGCAAGCAGAAATTATAGATACGTTTTGGACGTATCAACATCCCCAAGCTTAATTCCTGCTCGTCCTCGAGTAGGTAAATGATAACAAGAATAATTTCTGTGGTGACATGCTATTAACCATATAGGACTTTTTATAGTCATATGACAAAAGCTTACTGAGACAATGAATTTGTAGTAATAAAGTTGCCTCATGAGAAAATCACAAATGACTGAAAGTTTAACAACATGAAACTGAAACATCAAAAAGATTTGCAATGAATATGATGTGCAAATATGATAAAGTGATATCTAGCTTGCCCCCTTTAGTGAAGCAAAACATAAATGCAAGGGGCACCTTCAAGGTTTAAGTGATGACTAGATACAATGATTTCAAAATAAACGATATCACAATCATGCAAAAGACAATGCTACTTTGGGACAATGCACATTACACTCAGAATGACAATCATGCTCTCAGTAGTTGGTGCTTTAAAAAGAAGGTGGAGACTTATAAAAGTAAAAGAATAGTTAAGTGCTAGAGCTTTTTATTTTGAAAACATGGAAGCAATTTTGTCAACGGTAGTAGTACTTCATATGTGTCATGTATAAGACATCCTATAAGTTGCAAGCCTCATGCATCGAATACCAATAGTGCCCGCACCTTGTCCTAATTAGCTCGGATTTCCATGGGTTATCATTGCATTACATATGTTTCAACCAAGTGTCACAAAGGGGTACCTCTATGCCACCTGTACAAAGGTCCAAGGAGATAAATCGCATTTGATTTCTCGTTTTTGATAGATCTCAACTTGAGGACATCCATACCGGGACAACATAGAAAATAGATGATGGACTCCTCTTTAATGCATAAGCATATTCTCATAAGAGATTGAGGATCAATGTCCAAGCTAAAACTTCCATCATGGTACATGGCTTTGGTTGGCGGCCCAATGTTCTTCTCTAACAATATGCATATTCATACAACCCACGGCAAATCACCCTTCCTTCAGACAAGACGAACATGCATAGCAACTCACATGATATTCAACAAAAGTGTGACAGTTGATGGCGTCCCCAGAAACATGGTTACCGCTCAGCAAGCAACTTATAAGAAATAAGATACATAAGCAACATATTCTTTACCACAGTAGTTTTTAAGCTACTTTCCCATGAGCTATGTATTGCAAGGTTAGTTTGCTTAGTACAGGTGGAGGTTAGCAAAAGACTGGGAGCGACCAACTAAGAGAGCAATGACGGTCATAATCATGCAGAGCGACAAAGCAACATTGAATCTGGCATGGTAGTTATATCGCTACTCAGAAATAAAAGATCATCAAGGCTTGACAGACTTTCTTTACAGTCTTAAATATGCGTGAGCATACGCCAAGTCAATCAAAATAAATTCTCGAAGGAAGATATTACTAAACCATACCACATCATAGGCAGACAAATCATGTTGGTACTCCAATAACACATTGGGAACCCCCCAGCTATTTGAGATTAACCATAAGAAAACCTGAACTACTAAGCACCATTATGCAAGTAGCATCTTTATCATAGACACATTAACCAATGCAACGGAAGCAAACTCTCTTAATAAGGTGAGCATGATAATTAAAGAGAGTTCAAGCAACCAACTAAACAAAAGCTCTTTGAAAAGATAAGCATGAATACTAAGAGCAAAGCATGATAGTAGCTATTAAAAGATAAAGAACACACATAGCGAAGATAGACATGAAAATTCTATGTTATGTTCTAGGTAGAAGTGGAGCGTGTTTCTCTCCCACATAAAGAATGCTGAGTTCCGACTCGTTATGAAAAACTAAAAAGAAAACTAAAAGCAAGACGCTCCAAGCATAGCACATAACACATGAAGTGATAAAAATATAGCGGAACGAAAGACGAACTGATAATGTTGATGGAGAAGGGGATGCACGGGGGCATCCCCAAGCTTAGACGCTTGAGTCTCCTTGAATATTTCTTGGGGGTGTACGGGGGCATCCCCAAGCTTGAGCGCTTGACACTCCTGAATCTTTTTTATCATCTTCCCTCGCACACTTGAAAACTCCCTTCATACATAACTCATCATAATCTGATTAGCGAGGTTAGTACCCTTAATAAAATAATTATACCTTGCTGGAAATAAAGATATTCTTGAAGTTCTACTGTTTCTCAAGATTGCCAAAAGGTTTTTGCAAAGAAAAATCAAGTTCTTGATTTGCAAAGTGAAGGAAAGGCAAAACAGGACAGAATCTGTGAAAAACAGAACAGCAGGTAGTAATTGATCTGTTCGGGATACTTCTGCAACTCAAATCAAAAAACTCAGAACAGACGCACGAAAGAAAATTATGTAGAGAACGCTGTCGAAAAGATTCAGACCAAAAAGATGATCTGGTGATTTTATACGAATTTTTCTATCCAAGGACAGAATCTGTTTCCTGGACAGCACCTCACAACTTTTGAACTTTCTAGCAATCAGAGGCTATACTTGGCACAAATATGAAAAGCAAAGATACAATGATGATGCTACAGCAGTAGACAACATCAAGACACAACAAAAGCAAAAAATTTATTCATGTGGGCTGCCTCCCAAAAGCGCTTTCTTTTATGCCTTTGAGCTAGGCATAATGCATAGACGAATCAATAACCATCATAATAATCGGAGTTATAAATTGCTTCAAATGGTTCCTCAACAAGTTCATTCTTGTTCCTTCTAGGAAAGGGGTACACACCTTTTGCCTTCCCACGTAAGCGGATTTGTTCCTTACCTATATCAATGAAGCCTTTAACTGCTCGGAGGAAGTCTCTTCCAAGCACTATATTTCCTTGGTTTGGCTCCATGATGAAGAAATCAACCATTGCAATCCCTTTAAGGAATTTAACTAGCACATCTTTTATTCTTCCCTGGATTTCAGAAATATCTCCATTAGTATGTTCATGATAAGATGGTAATCTATCCATGTTAAATTTTAAAGAATCATGAACAATTTTTGGCATAGTAGAAACCATAGATCCAATATCACAATAAGCAAGGAAGTCTTGATTAGAGATGCTAATCCTAACAAGAGGCTCCCAGTCATTATCTATTTCCAAAATATCTCTCTTATTGGGTTTGGGTTTCTCTACCTTCATTAAGTCTAGAGCATCCATTCTCTTTTCAATAGTAGCAAGTCTATCTATGATAGTATCAAAGTTGTGATCATAAACAAAGTAACTAGATAGGTCATGTATAATTTCAAGAGCTCTAGCTTCATCACATTCTAGGAAATCTCCCTCAGCTATAATGTCAAGGGAATGTTTACACCATTTAAAAAGACCCTGGTAAAAATTCCTAAGCACAATTTTTATAGGTATCCAGGGCATAATTCTCCTATGTGCATCAGAAATTCTGTCCCATGCCTTCTTCATATTTTCTCCATCCCTTTGATGGAAATCTAGAACTTCTGATTCCCTCAAAGCACCAAATCCTAACATGTTTGGCTAAACAGAAAGGACTACTAATAAAAAAAAGCAGATAATTTTTTTGTGATTTTTGATAAAAGAGACTAAAGCAAAAACAGGAAGGTAAACTAACAAGACTAAAAAGCAAAGGTAAAAGATAGCATGCAACTCCCCTATCCTGAAGAGTGGAGTCCCCGGCAACGGCGCCAGAAAATACTCCTTGATGGGCCTCTAACCCCTCGTTGGTTACCCCAAGTGGAAGGTGAAAGATGCAGTGTTGTGGAAGTGTTTTCCCTTAGCAAAGATGCCAAGGATCGAATCCCCAGAGACTCCTAGGTTCAACAAGTAGGTGTCAACTGCTAACGGCGCGTATTAGCAATCAACGTGGACCTGCACACAGATACAAATAACTTTGCTCCCAACGAGTACAGAGAGGTTGTCAATCTCTCCGGCCTTGTAGTTCACAAGGGGTTAAACGCAAATGATAGTAGTGATAGATAGTGTTTGCAATAGTAAGTAATAGCGAAAAGTAAATATCGGATGTGATCAGTGATGGTAATATGGACCGGAGTCTCATGATGTTCACTAGTGATGTCTCTCTCCCAAAAGACGATAAAACAGCTATGTGAGGTAAACAAATTACAGCTGGGCAATTGACAGGACCACGAACGCAAACCAATGTTGACTACATTGCAAGAAAGGTTGAGGTTCAAAGCATGGGCGGTACGCCAAAGTAAGTAGACCGAAATCCATCAATGCCTACTACTAATCATCCACCTTGAGATATCTATCCAGAACATCTCGCTGGTATTAAGTTGCGAGTCCTACCCATAGTGTAAACTCAAAGCAACAGACAACTGCATTAAAAGAACTTTGCGTAAAGTAAACAATCCTTGCACCCGCGGGCACAAGCATCGTTGTTTTCCCCCTTGTTGCAACAGCACATCCCCTAGACTCATGTTTCTGTCACTCAAACTAGTCATCGAGGGGCATGAACCCACAATCAAGCATAATGTTCCCTCTTGGAGTCACTACCTACTACTTGGCCAAAGCAATAAATAACAACGGAGAACATGCAAGAATTACTTATGAACATAAATATAAAAGAGGTGAATCAAATATATTACTCAAGATCAATCTGAACATAATCTCATAATCCATCGGATCCCAGCAAACTCAACATAGCAACAGCATAAGGATTACATATGTGCCTCGATCATGTAGGGCAGCTCACGAGGACTAATTAGTGAAGCACAAGAACGGGAGGAGAACATCACATAGCTACTGGTCATGGACTCATGGTCCGAGGGAGACTACTCATGAGTCATCCGGGAGGCGTCCATGGTGGTGGAGAAGCTCCCGGTGGTGATCCTCCCCTCCGGCAGGGTGCCGGGAAGAGTTCTCCTGGTGCTCCCGATCTTGGAAGCGGCGGCGGCGGCGGAACAGAGATGGGATCGCGAAAAGAGTTCCTGTTCTGAGGGTTTCGGAGGACGCTTTAAATATATGCCAAAGGGGGGCATCGAGGAAGCTTCGGGGGGCCCAGGCGCCCCCCCGGCGCGGCCCAGGGGGGGCGCGCCACCAGGGCGCCTGGAGCCCTGGTGCCCCCCCCAGCTGTCCTTCGGACGCACGGTAGTTTCCGAAACGCTGATTTTTTATATAATTTTTCTGGATTTTTCCTGGCAGTTCTCGTAACGTGAAAACCTGAAATACAAAAACAGCCGAAAACAGAAACTGGCACTCGGGTGCACTGGATTAGTAGGTTAGTCCAAATATGATCAAAAGTGTATGGAAGTGTATGAATATGATAGCAATATCACCCAAAAGTGGCATGGAGCAAGCAGAAATTATAGATACGTTTTGGACGTATCAGTCATGTACCTCAGGTGGTGGTGCAGCCCTACCGTTGCGATGATATGCATGAGGACGACCTGGTGGTGGTGGTGGTGCTGGTGGTTGCACGTAGTTCTGATTTTGGTCAACCTCATCCTCGTAATGGTCCTCCACCTCTGCAGTAGCAGCAGGAGCTACAGAAACATCAACAGCGGCACCAGAAGTTTGACCAGGCTCAAGGGGAACGCGCTGTGCTCGTCCCACTTGATTTGGAAGGCAATGTTGTTGTTGTTGTTGTAGAGGTGCGACAGCTGCAGTAGCCGGTGATGGTGGAAAGCGTGAAAGCAATTCAACAAACTTGTTATCGAGCTTTGTTTCAAACGTCTTCTCCATGCCATCTATCTTCTCCATGGCCTCATCAAATCTGTTTAGCACATCTTGCACCTGTCCACTCATCATTTGCTGAAACTTATCATGAAGCTCCTTGTTCGTCAAGTTCTCCCAGTCAGTCTCGTCGGCTTGTGATCCTGGCATGGTTAGTAGCAATAGAAACACACAAGAATATGATCCTACAGACTACTAAAAAATGGTGGTGGTCGGGCGTCACAAATCCGTCAAGCAAATCTCAAATTCTTACCAGTTCTTACCCAGCAGCAGGTGGTGATCGGCAACCGTGGTAGTCAAAACTCTCAAAGGTTGGATAAAGCAATTACTAGGGAGAGTCAAACGCATGACCTAGATGTATGTGGAGCTGGGAAGGCTTATAGGATGGTAGGAAAAAGGGTCACCAATAATCAATTTAGAGATGCAAAGTTGAATAAACGCTCAACGACGGTACTGTGCTGGTCCTAGGCTAGACCGTACTAGAGACGCGAGCCTAGAACACTAACAAAAACACGGCACTGCACATAATCAAGGGGAAAGCACACTCTGAAAAAAATTGCCTCTTTTTTTTCGCTCTTTTTTTGTGCTCCTTTTTTTTGCCGAAAATCACTATAATGGCGAGTGTCTCAAAACACTTCCCAACTCAAACTAAGATGATAGGCACGAAATTTTTTTGACTAATTTTTTTTCGGAATCAGGGCAGTGACGATGAAAAAGTGCGGTAAAAAAGGGTATGGTGGCACGTGTCTCAAAAGACTCCGAAAAGCCCAAAAATAGGATAGGGAAAAAATATTTTCACCTGCCGAAATTTTGGCCTAAAAACTGCATGGGGGTCTCCAGACTCCTTTTTTTGAGACCTACTCAGGCAAGGAAACACGAAACCGAAACTAGATGGATCTCGAAAGCCAATCGAAAACGAAAACAACTTGGATTGGTGGTGGATATGTGGTGGTAGAATATGGCATCGGTGGTGGTATATGGATACGGATTGATGGTGGTATATGGATACGTATCGGTGGTGGTGTGTGGCAGTAGCGATGAAGATGTTGCGGCGGCGGTGTGACAACTTATGACCAGAACTCGAAACTCTAAAAGACTAGACGCTAAGACCAGCAACTTGACACGACGATGCAACCGCAAATTCAACTAAGCAAACACAGAAAAGATTATGCAATGGCTCAGACTGGTTCGGATATGATGAACTAACCCTAATTTTTTTTGGCTTTTTCGTGGACTGTAGGTATGAAGAACAGACTCGATCTAATCTATGAAAACTGTAAAATCTCACCGAGCAACCTGGAAATCTGATACCACTGGATAGAGGCAAAGTTGTCCTGTCTTTCGATGAGATGGTGGCTATCGTTTTGGAGGAAGTCGACTTTGACGATCCGACTACGAACGTGCGTGGACATCGCGCCTTAGCAATCGCTAAACCAACTCCGAGAGGTTATTGACCACACCGGGGCACAATCAACCTGACCACAAAGGTCTGTTCCCTGCAGGCAAACGAAGAACAAGCAAGAAACTAAGATTGCAATCTGGATATTGCGAATATAAGAGGAAAGCTTTATTGCTCAAGGTGGGGTTCTGTGACGCCTTTGTCTGGTCGTTGAACACAAACGAAGTACGCGAAGTTGCAGCTATGGCGAACTTGTAATCTAAACAAAACCCAAAGTCTAAACGATGCCCTAAGGGCTGTATATATGGGGGGGAAAGGGGGGGAATTTCGTGGCCCTTGGTGGAGGGGTCCGAAACCAACCCTAACTCTTGTTTCCCCACACATACGGACTCTAAAAACAGCCTATACTCAAGTATTTCAAAATTACATGGGCTTGGCCCAATAATAAGGTGACGTAGCACCTATAATAGCGTCTGGACAAAATTTATGAAGTGGCATCTTGTATATTTCGCCCAAGGCTTCTCGCACTCATTATGGTGGCTTCAAAATCCTGAAATCATCACTTGTAACTCCATTCTTGTTCCCCTTGCGCATGCCATCATCTCCATGCTTGATCTTGCTCCAATGTTCATCCTTCTTGTCCAAGCTAGGCCCTTCATTTGTAAGCAAGACAAATGTATCCAATTTAGGCAGCATCATATTCTCATGAACATTAGAATCATTACCAAGAAACGAAAGTACCTGGTAATTTAATTGGTGTGCGCGAGCTCTAGTAATTGGTCCTATATATGTGTCAGTTGGGGCTGTGGGTGTAACCTTGTTAGTGATGTCCTCATCAGGAACGAAGTTGTTGTTCAAAAAATTGTAACAGCCCGGCCCAATTGGATTGAACGCGAAGGGGAGAGTGTGCGCCAATTGGCGAAAACACTAGCGCTAAAGGCGTCAAATAGGGTTTGTCCGCGAGATGGCTGGGGAAGGGGTTGTATTCCTATCACCGGCGAAGCCACGTGATGGCTTCTCGCCCCTCGTTGGTTACCCCAAGTGGAAGGTTTGAGATGCAGTGTAGCGGTAGTTTTCCCTTGGCAAAGATACCAAGGATCGAATTCCCCTGAGACTCCAAGGTTCAACAAGACGGTGTCAACTACTAACGGCGCCAGATATTAGCAATCAACCGGACCTGCACACAGATACAAATAACTTTGCTCCCAACGAGTACAGAGAGGTTGTCAATCCCTCCGGCCTTGTCGTTTACAAAGGATCAAACGCAAGAGATAATAGTGATAGGTATAATTGCAACTAGTAAGTAAAGACTGAAAGTAAATAGCGGATGTGATCAGTGATGGTAATATGGACCGGGGTCCCATGATGTTCACTAGTGATGTCTCTCTCCCAAAAAGACGATAAAACAGCTATGTGAGGTAAACGAATTACAGCTGGGCAATTGACAGAATTATGTGCGCAAACCAATGCTAACTATGTTGCAATAAAGGTAGAGGTTCAAAGCATGGGCGGTACGCCAAGGCAAGTAGACCGAAATCCATCTGCATCTACTACTAATCATCCACCTTGAGATATCTATCCAGAACATCTCGCTGGTATTAAGTTGGGAGTCCCACCCATAGTGTAAACTCAAAGCAACAGACAACTGCATTAAAAGAACTTTGCGTAAAGTAAACAATCCTTGCACCCGCGAGTACAAGCACCGTTGTTTTCCCCCTTGTGGCAATAGCACATCCCCTAGACTCATGTTTCTGTCACTCAAACTAGTCATCGAGGGGCATGAACCCACAATCAAGCATAACGTTCCCTCTTGGAGTCACTACCTACTACTTGGCCAAAGCAATAAATAGCAACGGAGAACATGCAAGAATTACTTACGAACATAAATATAAAAGAGGTAAATCAAATATATTACTCAAACACAATCTGAACATAATCTCATAATCCATCGGATCCCAGCAAACTCATCATAGCAACAGCATAAGGATTACATATGTGCCTCGATCATGTAGGGCAGCTCACGAGGTCTAATTAGTGAAGCACAAGAAGGGGAGGAGAACATCACATAGCTACTGGTCATGGACCCATGGTCCAAGGGAGACTACTCACAACTCATCAGGGAGGCGTCCATGGTGGTGGAGAGGCTCCCGGTGGTGATCCTCCCCTCAGGCAGGGTGCCGGGAAGAGTTCTCCTGGTGCTCCCGATCTTGGAAACGCGGCGGCGGCGGAACAGAGATGAGATCGCGAAAAAGGGTTCCGTCCTCGAGGGTTTCGGGACGCGTGTTAAATATATGTCAAAGAGGGGCATCAGCGGAGACCTGGGGGGGCCCAAGCGCCCCCCCCCCGGCGCGGCCAGGAGGGGGGCCGCGCCACCAGGGCGCCTGGAGCCCTGGTGGCCCCCCTCCGGCCCTACTTTGGCCGTCTGGAAGCTTCCGGAACTCTGATTTTTTATATAATTTTTCCGGGATTTTTCTGGCAGTTTACGTGATGGGAAAACCTGAAATACAAAAACAGCAGAAAACAGAAACTGGCACTGGGGTGCACTGAGTTAATAGGTTAGTCCAAATATGATCAAAAGTGTATGGAAGTGTATAAATATCATAGCAATATCACACAAAAGAGGCATGGAGCAAGCAGAAATTATAGATACGTTTTGGACGTATCAACATCCCAAAGCTTAATTCCTGCTCGTCCTCGAGTAGGTAAATTATAACAAGCATAATTTCTGTGGTGACATGCTATTAACCATATAAGGACTTTTCATAGTCACATGACAAAAGCTTACTGAGACAATGAATCTGTAGTAATTAAGTTGCCTCATGAGAAAATCACAAAGAACTGAAAGTTTTACAATATGATACTGAAACATCAAATAGATTTGTAATGAGCATGGTGTGCAAATATGATAAGGTGGTATCTCGCTTGCCCCCTTTAGTGAAGCAAAACATAAATGCAGGGGCACCTCCAAGGTTTAAGTGATGACTAGATACAATGATTTCAGAATAAACGATATCATAATCATGCAAAAGACAATGCTACTTTGGGACAATGCACATTACACTCAGAATGACAATCATGCTCTCAGTAGTTGGTGCTTAAAAGAAGGTTGAGACTCTCGAACCGTGGCTTTTGTTGGCAAGGTTGAAAGCCCATGGTCGGAAACAAAGACAAAGCATGTACCAGAGCTCTTGGTTTTAAAAACAGAAGTAAAAATTATTATTTTTTTGGATATGCATGTTTCGTCAACGAATGCTAGCAGATAACTCAATTACTTCTCGAGATGGACAAGTTTCGAGGAACGAATCCCGAATGAGGACGATCACATCCTCTTAATCTCCTTTGTTTATCACTGCCAAAGTTTTATGATTTCTCATGAACAAAGCGTGAAGGAGGGTTTGTTTGTTGTATTATTTTTTAATGAGCCGGGCGCACTCTATGCCAGTTCCTTCTCGTATTATGGGTTTGCACATTAGACATGCAATCCCGGGGTGAAGCTTGTCCAACTTAAAAAGATCATGAATTAACTACTACTTCCTCATGAACTAAAACAGAGGCACAAAATAGAAATGCTTTTTTGAATAATTTCGAGATGGTACATGAAAGTCTTCGTTAGGAATGGCAGGTAAATACCATGTATAGGAAGGTATGGTGGACTCATATGGCATAACTGGTTTAAAGGATTTTGGATGCACAAGCAGTCAGTCCGCTTTGTACATGCGAAGGTTAGCAAAAATAGAAATGCTTTTTTGAATAATTTCGAGATGGTACATCCAAAATACTACTTCCTCATGAACTAAAACAGAGGCACAAAATAGAAATGCTTTTTTGAATAATTTCGAGATGGTACATGAAAGTCTTCGTTAGGAATGGCAGGTAAATACCATGTATAGGAAGGTATGGTGGACTCATATGGCATAACTGGTTTAAAGGATTTTGGATGCACAAGCAGTCAGTCCGCTTTGTACATGCGAAGGTTAGCAAAAATACTGGGAGCGACCAACTAAGAGAGCAATGACGGTCATAATCATGCAGAGCGACAAAGCAACAGTGAATCAGGCATGGAAGTTATATCCCTACTCAAAAATTAAGGATCATCAAGGCTTGACAGACTTTCTTTACAGTCTTAAATATGCATGAGCATACGCCAAGTCAATCAAAATAAATTCTTGAAGGAAGATATCACTAAACCATACCACATCATAGGCAAACAAATCATGTTGGTACTCCAATAACACATTGGGAACCCCCCATCTATTTGAGACTAACCATAAGAAAACATGAACTACTAAGCACCATTATGCACGTAGCATTTTTATCATAGACATATCGACCAATGCAACAGAAGCCAACTCTCTTAACAAGATAAGCATGATAACTAAAGAGAGTTCCAGCGACCAACTAAACAAAAGCTCTTTAAAAAGATAAGCATGAAAACTAAGAGCTAAGCATGACAGTAGCTATTGAAAGACCAAGAACATACACAGCAAAGATAAACATGAAAATTCTATGTTGTGTTCTAGGTTGAAGTGGAGCGTGTTTCTCTCCCACACAAAGAAAGCTGAGTTCCAACTCGTTATGAAAAGCAAGCAAAGCTAAAGAAAACTAAAGGGAAACTAAAAGCAAGACGCTCCAAGCATAGCACATAACACATGAAGTGATAAAAATATAGTGGAACGAAAGACGAACTGATAATGTTGATGGAGAAGGGGATGCACGGGGGCATCCCCATGCTTAGACGCTTTAGTCTTCTTGAATATTTCTTGGGGGTGCATGGGGGCATCCCCAAGCTTGAGCGTTTGACACTCCTGAATCTTTTTATCATCTTCCCTCGCACACTTGAAAACTTCCTTCATACATAACTCATCATAATCTGATTAGCGAGGTTAGTACCCATAATAAAATAATTGTTCCTTGCTGGAAATAAGGATATTCTTGAAGGTCTACTATTTCTCAAGATTGCCAAAAAGTTTTTGCAAAGAAAAAGCAAGCTCAAGGTTTGCAAAATGAAGAAAAGGCAAAACAGGACAGAATCTGTGACAAACAGACAAGCAGGTAGTAAATGATTTTTTCGGGGCACTTCTGCAACTCAAATCAAAAAACTCATAACAGATGCCCGAAAGACAATTGTATAGGGCACGCTGTCGAAAATATTCAGACCAAAAAGATGAACTGGTGATTTTATACGAATTTTTCTGTCCAAAGACAGAATCTGTTTCCTGGACAGCACGTCACAACTTTTGAACTTTCTTGCAATCAGAGGCTACACTTGGCACAAAGCAGAAAAGTAAAGATACAATGATGATGCTGCTGTAGTAAAAACATCAAGACACAACAAAAGCAAAATAAAATTTTATTCATTGTGGGCTGCCTCCCAAAAGCGCTTTCTTTTATGCCTTTAAGCTAGGCATAATGCAAAGAGGAATCAATAATCATCATAATAATCGGAGTTATAAATTGCTTCAAATGGTTCCTCAACAAGTTCACTCTTGTTCCTTCTAGGAAAGGGGTACACACCTTTTGCCTTCCCGCGTAAGCGAATTTGTCCCTTACCTATATCGATGAAGCCTTTAACTGCTCGGAGGAAGTCCCTTCCAAGCACTATATTTCCTTGGTTTGGCTTCATGATGAAGAAATCAATCATTGCAATCCCTTTAAGGAATTTAACTGGCACGTCTTTTATTCTTCCCTGGATTTCAGAAATATCTCCATTAGTGTGTTCATGATAAGATGATAATCTATCCATGTTAAATTTTAAAGAATCATGAACAATTTTTGGCATAGTAGAAACCATAGATCCAATATCACAATAAGCAAGGAAGTCTTGATTAGAGATGCTAATCCTAACAAAAGGCTCCCAATCATTGTCTATTTCCAAAATATCTCTCTTATTGGGTTTGGGTTTCTCTACCTTCATCAAGTCTAGAGCATCCATTCTTTTCTCAATAGTAGCAAGTCTATCTATGACAGTATCAAAATTATGATCATAAACAAAGTAACTGGATAGACCCTGTATAATTTCAAGAGCCCTAGCTTCATCACACTCTAGGAAATCTCCTTCAGCTATAATATCAAGAGAGTGTTTACACCATTTAAAAAGACCATGGTAAAAATTTCTAAGCACAATTTTTATAGGTATCCAAGGCATAATTCTCCTATGTGCATCAGAAATTCTGTCCCATGCCTTCTTCATATTTTCTCCATTCCTTTGATGGAAATCTAGAACTTCTGATTCCCTCAAAGCACCAAATCCTAACATGCTTGACTAAACAGGAAGGACTACCTGCAGAAAAAGCAAATAATATATTTTTTTTTGTAATTTTTTATAGAAGACACTAAAGCAAAACTGAAGGGTAAACTAACAAGACTAAAAAGCAAAGGTAAAAGATAGCGTGCAACTCCCCTATCTTGAAGAGTGGAGTCCCCGGCAACGGCGCCAGAAAACTTTGCTTGATGGCTTCTCGCTCCTCGTTGGTTACCCCAAGTGGAAGGTTTGAGATGCAGTGTAGCGGTAGTTTTCCCTTGGCAAAGATACCAAGGATCGAATTCCCCTGAGACTCCAAGGTTCAACAAGAAGATGTCAACTGCTAACGGCGCCAGATATTAGCAATCAACCGGACCTGCACACAGATACAAATAACTTTGCTCCCAACGAGTACAGAGAGGTTGTCAATCCTCCGGCCTTGTCGTTTACAAAGGATCAAACGCAAGAGATAATAGTGATAGGTATAATTGCAACTAGTAAGTAAAGACTGAAAGTAAATAGCGGATGTGATCAGTGATGGTAATATGGACCGGGGTCCCATGATGTTCACCAGTGATGTCTCTCTCCCAAAAGACGATAAAACAGCTATGTGAGGTAAACGAATTACAGCTGGGCAATTGACAGAATTATGTGTGCAAACCAATGCTAACTATGTTGCAAGAAAGGTAGAGGTTCAAAGCATGGGCGGTACGCCAAGTCAAGTAGACCGAAATCCATCTGCATCTACTACTAATCATCCACCTTGAGATATCTATCCACAACATCTCGCTGGTATTAAGTTGCGAGTCCCACCCATAGTGTAAACTCAAAGCAACAGACAACTGCATTAAAAGAACTTTGCGTAAAGTAAACAATCCTTGCACCCGCGAGTACAAGCACCGTTGTTTTCCCCCTTGTGGCAACAGCACATCCCCTAGACTAATGTTTCTGTCACTCAAACTAGTCATCGAGGGGCATGAACCCACAATCAAGCATAACGTTCCCTCTTGGAGTCACTACCTACTACTTGGCCAAAGCAATAAATAGCAACGGAGAACATGCAAGAATTACTTACGAACATAAATATAAAAGAGGTAAATCAAATATATTACTCAAACACAATCTGAACATAATCTCATAATCCATCGGATCCCAGCAAACTCATCATAGCAACAGCATAAGGATTACATATGTGCCTCGATCATGTAGGGCAGCTCACGAGGTCTAATTAGTGAAGCACAAGAAGAGGAGGAGAACATCACATAGCTACTGGTCATGGACCCATGGTCCAAGGGAGACTACTCACAACTCATCCAGGAGGCGTCCATGGTGGTGGAGAGGCTCCCGGTGGTGATCCTCCCCTCCGGCAGGGTGCCGGGAAGAGTTCTCCTGGTGCTCCCGATCTTGGAAGCGCGGCGGCGGTGGAACAGAGATGAGATCGCGAAAAAGGGTTCCGTCCTCGAGGGTTTCGGGACGCGTGTTAAATATATGCCAAAGGGGGGCATCAGCGGAGACCTGGGGGGCCCAGGCGCCCCCC
>LR738711.1:936492024-936633187 GCA_902687465.1 Secale cereale | reverse complement strand
CCCCCCCCCCGGCGCGGCCAGGAGGGGGGACGCGCCACCAGGGCGCCTGGAGCCCTGGTGGCCCCCCTCCGGCCCTACTTTGGCTGTCTGGAAGCTTCCGAAACGCTGATTTTTTATATAATTTTTCCGGGATTTTTCTGGCAGTTTACGTGATGGGAAAACCTGAAATACAAAAACAGCAGAAAACAGAAACTGGCACTGGGGTGCACTGAGTTAATAGGTTAGTCCAAATTTGATCAAAAGTGTATGGAAGTGTATAAATATCATAGCAATATCACACAAAAGAGGCATGGAGCAAGCAGAAATTATAGATACGTTTTGGACGTATCACCACGTGAGGGCAAAATCAGGTAGTCGCCCACCAGACCATGAGAAGAAAAAATTGTGCAGTCCAACACTCGACCACTGGCATGCAACATTGGCTCACTCGTTTCCTCGCATGTATCACTGGATTTTTCTTCGCTTGCTGTGCACTAGTCTGTCAGGTAGGCTAGTGGCTAGCTAGCTCCGAAGCTCAACCCTACATGCAGCTGCAAGACTGTATTACCAGCTAAACATCAAGAATTATTACTCTAGCAACCAATTTTGCATAGACACATGCAACCAACTAATGCCTGCTGAATAAGTCTGGTTAAGAATTTAAATTTCTTTTGTGTTCTCCTCTAGGATGGCCCGCCCAGCTTTTTCCTCCTAGCACCGCCACTGATTTATATAGAATGTTTTCGTTTGCGCAGGTGGATTCTGGATAGGATGTGACGCCCGAGACCGACGTCCCGGAAGATTCCAGAAGATTCCAGATGTTCCGGGTTGCCCGTGTGTTTCTTTTGTGCTTGTGTTATTTATTTTTGCATTGCATCATGTCATCATGCCATCATGTCATTTTTTTATGCATCTCAACCTAAATAAATCGTGTGGACCTTCGGTTCATTTAAATCGAGGGAAGAATGACTTCTCTTTATAACATATAAAAGTCTCTCAATATTTAGGGAGCTATATTAATAAATATTCCATTTGTTGGAATTAACCCAACACACTTGCATATTTTCCTCATGTCTTTTTCACTTCGAGTTTCTCCTTCAAAAACCTTGCCAATAATTCTTTCCGTTGTTTCGAGGTTCCTCCAAAATTTGAACATTTTTGGACACCTCAATAATCAAGTCTTAGTTCAAACCCATTTGAATTAAATTCAAATATGTTTGAATTATTTTCCGATCTGGCCTTTTGTATTTTTCTCCGGTCGTGCTCATTTTCACGAGCCCGAGAAAAATTAACCTTGTCCTCATTCTTGCCCTAACCCCCCTCCTCTTTTTCATTTCTTCTCTTTTGTTTCTGCTAAAGAAATAAAAAGAAGTAGTGCAGCCGCAGCCTCCTCCAACCTGCAACCTTCCCTCCCGCGGCCCAGCCGGCCCATCTCCTCCTCCCTCCTGGCCCAAGGCCATCCCAGCCTCCCTCAGGCCCGCGGCCCATCTTCCCTACGAACCCTAGCTCCAGCTCGCTCCTCCCTCTTTTCCTAGCCGCCGCCGCACCTCTCACCCTCGACTCTCTCTCTGCCCGATCCCATCGCCCGCTTCCTCCTCCCATCGCTCGCCCGAACCCCCGTTTTCTCTCGATCCCAGCGCCCGTCGCCCCTCCCGTGCGCCTCGCCTCTTCCCCGCTCGAGGCCGCGGCCAGCCAGCGCCCTCCTCCAGCCGAACGCCGCGCCCCTCCACTCCTCGCCCTGGCTCGCCCGCAACCAGGGGCCAGCGGCTCGCCTCTCCATCGCCTCCAGGCCGAGGGCCCTGGCCTTGTCTCCTCCCGCGCCTTGGAGCGTCGCCCTGCCTCTCCAGCGCGCCCCTCGGTGGCCTCCCTTCGCCCGCTGCCTTCGCGCCAAGACCAGCCGTGACGGCTCCCTCCGTTCCCTCAGCGCCGCCGCGCCAAGGCGTCGTGCCCTCCGTCGTCCAGCACCGGATCCCGCGGCCCTGCCTCTGCCGTGTGGTCTCCTTGCTGCTGCTCCAAGACCGTGACCGTGCCGCGCCTCTTTTGCTGCTGCCGCTGCCACGAACACGTCGCCCCGTCGTGCTGCCTTTCGTCGCTCGTCGTGCCGCTGCTCTGCCTTCATTTCCCGGCGCCGCTAAGACCGTGCTGTCGTCTTGTTTTTGTTTTGTGTTGCTTGTGTTGTTGACCTTGACAGAGAACCGTGTGCGCCTACACGCCAAAGACCGCAACGACCCGAACATCTACGGAAAAACGAACATGTACCACTACTTCCACTACCGTCGCCGGAAGCGCCAAGTACCACGACGACCGAACGGCTACGATGACGAGTACATCTCCGAACGTGAACAACTACCCTCGCCGTGTACCCCTACCGTCGCCGAGACCCCAAGTACCACTACCGTCGCCCCGAAGATGTCCGACGCCGCAAGTACCACGACACGTAACGTGAACGTCTACCATTGCCGAAGACCCGTGAACAACTACTTCCCCTTCGGCCGTGTACCACTATGTCGGTGTACTAAGGTAGGGGTACCTCAGTACCCCAACTTGTGCACGGGCAGTTGCAGCTTCCCGCGGCAGGGTTTACCACGCGCTCGCCGGAGACCTTCCTGCTCCATATCAAACCATTCAAAAACAAAGTATACAAGACAGAAGATCGAGACCCCGGCAAGTGGAGCTTGCCGGGAAGGCCGTACCAGGCTCAAGATTACCTCACTGGCACGAGGCCCTGGCAAGAGGAGCTTGCCAGGAAGACTAGAAGATTCCATCATAGAAGACACGCCTCGGCGCTGTATGCGTCCCGGCGAGGGCCCGGGGAGCGGCAAGCTCCCGGGCCCGGCAAGATCAAGGCCCCGGCAAGGTGCTTGCCGGGAGAGTGGCGCTGTGTGCCCGCGCTCCAGCTCATCGGCCCACGCGTCGCCCTGGGGCCTAACCAGGGACGCGTGGCGGATGGCTGTGCAGCCTGGGGGACACGGTGGCACTCCACGGTGGTGGATCCATCGCCGTGGCAGACGGAGACGCAAGGGCGGGAGCTTTTGGGGTCGACGGCGACGGGCATTAAATGCCCTTGTCCCCCACTGTCAAAGTAGGTAGCGACCACTGTTCACGCACTGTAGCTCCACTGTTCCCGCACTATTACAACTACCACCGCTTTTACGTTTTTACCCCTTTCTCCTACGTTGACACCTGTCGGTGACCCCTTGCACTATAAAAGGAGGCCCATGCACAACGTAGAAGGGGTTCGGAGGTTCGGAACCTAGATCACTCATACGCTCGGTGTAGCTGCTTCTTCAAGCTCCCGAGCTCTCCAACTCAATACACAACTAAGCAGGAGTAGGGTTTTACGCGTCTACCGCGGCCCGAACCTGGGTAAAACTGCCCGCGTGCTCGCTACGATCTGCTCTTCGTGCTCCCTCCGCCCTCGTACCGCACAGACAAGGGGCTCCGGTCCCATAGGTGTTCGTGGCGGACAGTTTCCCCCGACATCTTTGGCGCGCCAGGTAGGGGGCGTCGAGGTTGTGCGAACCTGATCCGGCGTTCGCGCGGGCGCATTCTTCATCAACCTCTCCAGTTTTGTTAGCGACTTCACCAGCAGCAGCTCCATGGCCCCGAAGAAGAAGGCTTCGGAGGTCGGAGGCCCGTCTGCGTCTCATCCGCCGCCACCAGAGCCAACGGTGGGCGGGGGAGACGCCGTCGGAAGGGTGGTCGCCGGCGAGGACACTCACGGTGCCACCAGATCCAAGAACAGGACGGACGACCGAACCTCGGTCTCCGTGGACGCACCGCGTCCATCTCAGCACACAACAACCCAGCAGCGCCATGTCACAGGAGGTGGCATCCGTTTGCTGAGCCAAGGACAAACCGGAGGCTCGCGGGACGCCCCGGACCACCGTCCGGGCACAAGCAAAGCGAAGGCGCCGGCGCGGGACCCCGCTCCTTCTAACGCCGTTAGAAGTCCGAGCGTATCCCGCTCCTCGCACCGCTCGCCCGCGTTCCCCTCCACTCCAGCAGAAGCGCTCGCGAGGGCGCAACTGCTCCTCGATTTCCCTCCAGCGGCAGACAAAGCCGAGGACTGGAGGGCCACCATCCAGAGTCTGATAGCCTTCGCCAACAACGATTCTCCACAGCAGCCGTCGGCCTCGCGGCCGCGGCAAGCTGAGAAGACGAAGGCCGACGGCGACAAGACCGCCGGGGGTGCGACAAGCGTGCACTCCCCGTCGCGGAAGCAGAGGACGCCGCCCCGCCGGAACAATGCCGACGACGGCTCCACGGCCTCGTCGGATCCGCAGGCTCGTCGGGATCAGCGTCAGGTCCTCGACGACCGGCGACAAGAAGACGCTCGCACCACAATCGAGCGCCGCCGAGAAGCCCGGCGACAATCAGATCATAGAGCTGGGAACGCTGTCGACGCGCGCGCGCCCGGTGAACCAGGCGACTTGCCGTACGCGGCAGGCTGCCCTGCGTTTACCCGTGAGCTGCGGCGCGTCCAGTGGCCCAGCATGAAGAATTTCAAGCCCGACGTACCGGAGAAGTACGACGGCAAGACGCACCCCTCGGAGTTTCTCAGCGTCTACACCATCGCGGTGCAGGCTGCCGGGGGGCGCGACGAGAAGATCTTGGCGAACTACTTCCCGCTCGTGCTAAAGCCGAACGTTCGTTCGTGGCTTATGCACTTGCCGGAAGGCTCCATTTCTTCTTGGGCCGACCTTTGCCACCAGTTTGTTGGCGCCTTCACCGGCGGCCACAAACCCCACGGCCAGGAGAGCGATCTCCACATTCTGGCCCAGAAGGAAGGAGAACCCCTGCGCAAGTACATCCAGCGTTTCAGCCGTGTACAGCACAACATCCCTGATGTCCACCCTGCCGCGGTTATCAGCGCGTTCCACCAGAACGTGCGTAACCGCCGCATGCGTGAGGAAATGGCGATGACCAAGATTCGGGATGTCAGCGAGCTCTATGCTCTGGCTGACAAGTGCGCACGCGCAGAAGAGGGGAGGAGACTCCCCGGGGAGGATGCTGGCGCAGGAGGAAGCGACAGCGACGACGCCGCCCCGGCAAAGAAGAGCCGGCGGCGGAATAACCGAAGGAAGGGCAAGAAAGTGGTGCTTGCCGCCGAGAAGTCCGGCAAGGAGGCTCCCGCCAAGCAAACGCAGGCTGGCGGCTCCGGCAAGGAGCCTGCCCCTGTAGCGGCAGCCGACAAGCAGGACGGCTCCGACAAGCAATACTGCAAAATCCACCGCACCAAGGGTCACGACCTCTCCAACTGCAAGCGCGTCGAGTACCTCGTCGAGCAGCAGAAGGCTGAGTACGAGAGGCGCGACAAGGAGAAGGCCCAGGGTGGCGGCGGAGAGCCAAGCAAGAAGCGACCGTTTAATGGCCGGGGAGGACGCCGCGGCAAGGCCAAGCAGCGGCAAGGTGATCGACCTCCCCGGGGCCGCGACAAGGACGAAGAGGACGATGATGAAGACATGGAGGACGAGGATAACAGCGAGCAGGAGTTCCAGAAGGCCACGGAGGTCCTGTGCGTCGACGGTGGCGCCTCTCTGCACACCTCCCACCGCCAACTCAAGCAGTGGGTGCGTGAGGTGAATGCAGCAGAGCCGCCCGTGGAGTCGCGCAGGCTCCTCAAATGGTCCAGCACGCCCATCATTTTTGATCTTGAGGATCACCCCGACCGCACCACTGCGGTCGGGTGCTTGCCGATGCTGGTCTCACCCACCATCCGCAACCTCAAGGTCACCAAAATGTTGGTTGACGGCGGGGCCGGGCTGAACTTGATCTCCTCTGCTGTGATCAAGAAACTCCAAATTCCAGATGGCGAGCTCGAAGAAACCGGTTCTTTCCAAGGAATCAACCCGGGAAGGAGCAAGCCCAAGGGAAAGATCACTCTGCCGGTGACCTTTGGCGGGGAGCTCAACTTCAGAACCGAGCGCATCACTTTCGACGTCGCCGATATTCCATTGCCCTACAATGGAATACTTGGCCGTCCTGCCCTCGCCAAGTTCATGGCAGCTTCCCATTATGCCTACAATGTACTTAAGATGCCGGGGCCGATAAGCGTCATCACTGTCCACGGCGACAAGAAAGATGCGCTTGTCTGCGCCGACAAGATCTACCGGGATGCAGCAGCTGCGGCCGAGAAGGACACACTTGCCGCTGAAGCTCCCGGGGGGAAGAAGACGAAGACCAAGTCCGGCAAGTGCTCTGGGGCCCACTCCGGCAACCGCACCTCTTCGGAGTGCTGCGCTGCCGTCGAGGACGTCCCATCGAGCTCCACCGGCAAGTGTAAGAAGGGAATGGCCGCTCCTCCGGCAACCAAGAAGGTGCCCGCCAAGGAGGACGGCACTGGTGGTACTTTCACCATCAGTGCCACGCTTGACAGCAAATAGGAAAGCGCGCTCGTTGCCTTCCTGCGGGCGAATGTCGATGTGTTTGCTTGGCAACCATCTGACATCCCCGGTGTTCCCAGGAAGGTAATTGAGCACAAGCTTGCTGTTTGTCCTCATGCGCGGCCCATCAAGCAAAAAGTGAGGAAGCAAGCCGTGGAGCGCCAAGAATTCATCAACGAAGAGATCAAGAAGCTAGAGGTAGCAGGCCTAGTTAGAGGTGTGATCCATCCGACATGGTTAGCAAACCCAGTCGTCGTGCGCAAGGCCAATGGGAAGTGGAGACTGTGTATAGACTTCACCGATGTGAATAAAGCATGTCCCAAGGATCCATTCCCTTTGCCGCGCATTAACCAGATCGTTGACTCCACTGCCGGATGTGAGCTACTCTGCTTTCTTGATGCATATTCAGGCTATCACCAGATTTTCATGGCCAAAGAGGATGAAGAGAAGACTGCATTTATCACTCCATGTGGCACTTATTGCTTCATACGCATGCCATTTGGATTGAAGAATGCAGGCTCAACCTTTGCAAGGGTAGTATACACTGCTTTTGAGCCACAGATCCACAGAAATGTAGAAGCTTACATGGATGACATCGTGGTGAAGAGCAAAAGCAAAGAAACCCTAGTTCAAGATTTGGAATTGACATTCCAGAACCTGCGCAAGATCCAGCTTAAGTTGAACCCCGAGAAGTGCGTCTTTGGAGTCCCCTCCGGCAAGCTTCTCGGGTTCTTTGTGTCACAGAGGGGGATCGAAGCTAACCCCGACAAGATTAAAGCCATCGAGCAGATCGAGGCCCCGAAGCGCGTCAAGGATGTCAGAAGGCTTGCAGGTTGTGTGGCTGCCCTCAGTAGGTTCATTTCAAAATCTGCAGAACGCGCCCTACCCTTCTTCAAAATCTTGAAGAAGGCAGGTCCCATGAAGTGGACTCCGGAAGCGGAGGCAGCGCTGCAGGATTTGAAACGATACCTGTCCTCCACTCCAATACTTGTCGCACCTAGACCACAGGAAAAGTTGTTGCTATATCTAGCGGCAACCAACCAAGTGGTTAATGCTGCGTTAGTAGCGGAGAGGGAGTCCGACGAGGAGTCAGCACCACCGGCAAGCGAATCCAGCGACAAGCAGGGGGCTGCTCCGGCAAGCTCTGGCCCCGACAAGGACAGCTCTGCGCAGGAACAGGAAGAAGTGCGAAAGAAAATGGTGCAGCGCCCAGTGTATTTTGTAAGTTCCCTTCTCCAGGGGGCTAGATCAAGATACTCTGGTGTGCAAAAGTTGCTTTTCGGCCTCCTCATGGCCTCGAGAAAGCTGCGCCATTACTTCCAGGCACATGAGATAACAGTGGTCACTCGCTTTCCGCTGAAGAGGATATTGCACAACCCAGAAGCAACAGGCAGGATCGTTGAGTGGGCACTGGAGCTGTCAAGCTTTGGACTCAAGTTTGAAAGTACTTCGACCATACAGAGCCGAGCTTTGGCAGAATTCATAGCTGAGTGGACCCCAACGCCCGATGAAGAAGTCCAAGAAACAAGTGCACCCGTACAAGAAGCGACAAGTGAATGGGTAATGTATTTTGACGGTGCCTTCTCGCTGCAAGGCGCCGGTGCTGGCGTGGTACTCATCGCGCCCACCGGAGAGCACCTCAAATATGTTATCCAGATGCACTTTCCCAGGGAGCAAGCGACAAACAACAATGCTGAGTATGAAGGTTTGCTCGCCGGCCTCAGGATTGCGGCCGAACTTGGGATCAGGAAGCTAATTGTGCGGGGAGATTCTCAGTTGGTGGTCCGGCAAGTTAACAAGAGCTATCAGAGCCCTTTGATGGAAGCTTATGTCGATGAAGTGAGGAAGCTTGAGGAGCACTTTGAAGGTCTGCAGATGGAGCACGTCCCGAGAGCTCAAAATGAAATTGCAGATGGCCTTTCAAAGTGTGCTTCGATGAAGTTACCTGTGGAAACAGGGACCTTCTTGCTCAAGCTGACTCAACCATCCGTTACACCATCAATTGGGCAGTCCAAAAAGAGAAAGTTGGTCTCCGGCGACTACTTGCCGGCGGATCTTCCAGAAACCGCCGCCAAGGTCCCCAAGATCAACAACCAGAACGCTGAGGCACAGTTTGCTCCTGCAGATCTCCGGGTCTGTACAGTTGAAGCAAGTGTTCCCGACAAGCCTCGCCCCGGCGAGCTTGCCGGGGGACCATCAGCTCCGGCAGAACCAGAGGTCCTTGCCGTAGAAGCTGAGGTTCCCGCAGCGGCCCTCGAGCCTTTAGTCCTTGCCGTCGAGCCTCAGGCTCCGGCATGGGCGCAGCAGATCATCCGTTTTCTTCAAACTAGAGAACTTCCCGACGACCCAGAAGAAATAGAAAAGATAACCAGGCAGTCAAGTATGTACCAGTTCGTGGATAACGAGCTGTACAGAAGAAGGCTCAATGGTGTCAGATTGAAGTGCATCTCCAGGGAAGATGGACAGAAGCTGTTGGCAGAAATACACGGAGGCATATGCGGCCACCACATTGGCGCAAGGGCGCTTGCCGGGAAAGCTTTCCGGCAAGGGTTCTTTTGGCAAGAAGCCCTCCAAGATGCAACTGCACTAGTAACCAAGTGTGAAGCGTGCCAGTTCCATGCGAAGCAGATTCATCAGCCAGCTCAAGCTCTCCAAACAATCCCTTTGTCCTGGCCCTTCTCGGTCTGGGGACTCGATATCCTCGGCCCCTTCCCCCGAGCTGTCGGGGGCTTTGAGTACTTGTACGTTGCAATCGACAAGTTCACAAAGTGGCCAGAAGTGGAACCAGTGAGAAAGGTGACAGCACAGTCAGCAGTCAGGTTCTTCAGGTCGATTGTTTGCCGTTTCGGGATCCCTAACAGGATCATCACCGACAACGGTACACAATTCACTAGTCGCACCTTCATGCAGTACGTCCAAGACCTTGGCGCCAAGGTCTGTTTCGCTTCGGTTGCTCACCCGAGAAGCAACGGTCAAGCGGAAAAGGCCAATGCTGAAGTGCTGCGCGGACTCAAGACAAGGACCTTTGACAGGCTGCGCAAGTGCGGAAGAAATTGGATAGAGGAGCTACCGGCGGCTCTTTGGTCAATCAGAACGACACCAAGTCGAGCCACCGGACAGACACCCTTTGCTCTAGTCTATGGAGCAGAGGCAGTTCTCCCCACGGAACTCGTATACGGATCTCCTCGAGTGCTCGCTTATGATGAGCTCGAGCAAGAGCAACTGCGACAAGATGACGCGTTGCTCCTCGAGGAGGGACGTCTCCAGGCTGCTGTACGAGCTGCTCGATACCAGCAAGCCTTGCGCCGCTATCATAGCCGCAAGGTCAAGGCCAGGAGTCTCGAGGAAGGCGACCTTGTTCTTCGGCGTGTTCAGTCCGCCAAGAATTCAAACAAGTTGACGCCGAAGTGGGAAGGCCCTTATCGGGTGAGACAAGTTACGAGGCCCGGCGCTGTCCGCCTCGAGACCGAAGAAGGCTTACCGGTGAGCAACTCCTGGAACATAGAGCATCTTCGCAAGTTTCACCCATAAGGCGCGGTTGCCGTGATCCGCTCCGGCAACCACCTTTTGTACAAGCTTTGCCGCTGTTGCATGTAACCCTTTGTACAAAGCCGGGCGCAGACCCCGTGCATCAGTAAAGTTTTCGTGTTTCGCGCTGATTGCCTTTTGCATGCCTTTCTTTGCTATTTGCATGTTTTGTTTGGCATTTGGTGCAACACTCAAATAACCGGTAAGCATTAGCACGCCGAAAGGCCATATACTTGTTTCCCTCTTCTTTTTCCTTGCCTCTTAAGCAGAAGGAACGTTCCTCGCGCACAAGTTTGCCGGGGGGGAAGGAGATGGAAGAGGAACCAAGTGCTGTTCAAGAAAGAGAAGCCTTACCGGCGAGCAAGCAATATATGAAAGCTAAGTTATTAGAATTTGAGCAGTTCAAATTTTTAACTTTAAGTTGTCTTCCTTGAACAATCACACTTTGTATGGAAAACCTGTGCGCGGAGGAACCTACCCGTAGCTTGCCGCACCCTTATCTTGTTTCCGAGTTCGCTCAACGATTTAAGTGAGCTGCGACAAGTGTCGCGCCCTTGCTTCGTTTCCGAGTACGCTCAGCAAGTTAAGTGCGTTGCGACTAGCCGCGGCGAGGTTGCTTGCCGGTGAGACCTTGGCCAGCAGGCTGCTCAGAGTCCAGCACTTAGCGCTCGCGGCAAAGGCCCCTTGCCGGCAAGCTCCCCGGGAGCGTAGGGTGAAAAACATACAAAGTCAAGGATTAAGACAAGGAAGATAACATTGCACTGATTGATCAAAATAAAGTAAATATCTTACAAAAGATAACTTGTCGCAATGGACTAATGGGTTCATAACAACTCTGTGCAGCAATAAAAAGAGATAAAGATAATGGAGGCCTAATCTACGCGGTCGCCCTCAATCCTGGAGATCTTAGCCACCTTGGCTATGATGTGGGCGACCTGCTCCTTCAGAGCCTCCATGTTCGCGTCAGCCGGCAAACTGCGAAGAACGTTGGTGAGATTTATACCGGGATTGCGGTATACGATCTTCGTCAGCACGCGCTCCAGAGTTCCCGTGCAGAGTAGACGCGTCTCCTCGGCCAGTTGCGCGGGGATCTTCTTCCGCAGATCTGCAAGGGCCGGCGCGATTCCCCTGAAGAAGAGGCTGAGCTTGGCGCTGTGAGGGAGGTTTGGATCCGGGGAGTAGATGAGGTGCTCCAGCTTCAACGCCAGCAGCTCCTGGTCGATGTTGGACGCGCAAGATACTAAGTCCTCGGTCCATACCTCAACGGTTTTGCGGAAGAGCTCAGCCGCTTGGTTGGCGCTGTCCACCAAGGTCCGCTCCTTGCGGAGCTCCTCCTTCAACTTGGTCTCCCGAGCCCGGGCAGCGTCGAGTGAATCCTTCAGTGTAGAGACCTTCAACTCCAAGTCCTCGATGGAGTCCTTGGCGGCCTTCAACTCGTCGCCCCTCTCAGAAAGACGCACCTGGAGTTCTGAATTGGTGTGGGCGTCCTTCTCACGCTCCGTGATGAGCGCGGCGACCTTCTCCGCGCTCACCTTCAGCGACTTCTCCAGCTGCACGACCTTGGCGGCGAGCTCCTTCTTGGCGGTCTCCGCGGCAGCCGCGGCGGCTTTCGCCTCCTTCAGTTCCCCGCCAAGGGCCTCCTCCCGAGCGGCAAGGTCCTCCTCATGCGAGTCGAGGTTGACCTTGCGCTGGGCGAGTTCTCCTTCTCGCCGGGACAGCTCCACCCCGGCGAGCCGCTGCTGTTCCTCGGCTTCAGCCTTCTCCAGCACCCACTCCTGATATTCGCCGGCGAGTCGCTCGCGCTCCTCCGCCACCTCGCGGAGGGCCGCCTGGTTGGCGGCGCTGAGCTCCGCCGCGCGCTTCTCCATCTCCGCGGCGGCCTTGGCGGCGAGGGCCTCCCGACAAGCGAGCTTCGCCTGCCTGGCCCGGTAAAGGGCCAGGAGCTGGTGAAGCAGCTTCTCCTCCTCGGGCCCTTCACTCCCGCCGGGCGCCTCGACAATCTTCAAGCCCGCGGAGGCGAGGACCTCCCCGTCAAATGCCTCGCCCTCCGCGGGAGCTCGCGACGAAGAACCCCACGGCACCTGGATGAAGACGCCGTTGGGGGCTTCAAGATAGTAGCCCTGCTCCTTGCCGGCGGAGGGGTCGGCGGCCGGCGCAGCACTTGATGCTCCCGCTGCCTCCGGGTCGGCGGTGCGGTCGCCGTCCCCCTCCCCGGCCGCTGCGTCCGCAGCCGGAGCGGTCTCCTGCGCGGCCGGCTCGGCGGCTCTCGCCGCGTCCTCGGCGACAGGAGCGTCGCCGCCGCCGCCCTGCGCGCCCTCCTCCTCGAGGTTGATGACCTCCGTCTCCATCGGCTCGGGGGGAGGAAGATCTAGAAGAAGAAGAAAAAGAAGTTCAAGCAAAAATCCAAAAAGAGACAACGCCAAGAAGACAAAATTACAAGACATACCTTGGCGAACGTCGTCAGCGGCGGGCTCCCTCGCCGGGGAGCTCTGCCTTGGCGGAGTGACCGCCCTCGCCGGGCTGCTCGCCCTTGGCGGGGTACTCGCCCTTGGCGGAGTACCCGCCCTTGGCGGAGCGCTCTCCCTTGCCGGGGAGTTCGGCCTTGGCGGGGACGGCGGGGCCTGCGGCTCCTCGGGGGCGGTCTCCGGACGCTCCTGCCGCTGTGGCTCCACCTCTGCACAAGTCAAGACAAAGACATCAAGATATTGAAGCAAGATAAAATCCCCAAGCGCGTCCCGACAAGCGGAAGGATGGAACCCAGACTTACGCTGGGGGCTGCGCTGGGGGCTGCTCCTCGGAGCAGCGCTCGGATCCGGCAGGCTTGGCTCCGGCACGTCCCCAGTTGCCGCGGTGGCTGAGTCTTCCGCGACCTCGACCACAGGCGCCTTGGCTTTCTTCGCCACGCGCTGAACCAAGGTCCTGAAATCAAAGCAACAAACAAAATTAGCATCAACAATCATCAAGACGAAACTTGAGAAAGTGTAAGATCTCGGGTTCTTACTCCTGATCCTCCTCGTCATCCTCGCTCAAGGCGGAGAAGTCATACTCCACCTGGGGCGCGTCTGCACGAGGAGCGGAAGAAGAAGATTCCCTCGGGCGCTTAGCGATCCCTGGGGCTGGGGGCTGCGAAGACCCAGCCCCGGTGGTAGCCGGAGCCCTAGGAGCGGGCGGAGCTGCTGCTCCGCTCCGAGAAGACCCCTGTCGGCTCGACGCCTGCTTGTGGGGCGCCTCCGTCGTGGCCCGCGCGCGGGCCGCCTCCGCTGCGGCTGGTGCGCCGGTCGCCCCCGGCGCAGCTTGGCTCCCCCGGGGAGCTGCCCGGCGAGCTGGTTGTTGCCGGGGCGCCTGCGCCCTCTCTCCCGTCGCCGTCTTGCGGAGACGCTTCGGTGGAGACCGCCTTGGGCTTGCCGGGGGCGGGGAGGTCTCCGACGAGGAAAGGTCGTCGGCGTAGAGCTCCGTAGATCCGTCGGAGTCTTCGGCCTCCTCCTCCTCCTCCTCCCCGGCTGGCTCGCTGGGCCCAGCGCCCTGCGCTGCGGCCTCTTTTCCTCTGGCGCCTCCGCTCCCCGCGGCGCCTCTGTTCCCTCCGGCAGCGCCATCCCTTGCCTCGGCCATGATCCCGTGGATCCCGGAGTGCCTCAGAGAGGGGACCCCGGCGAGCGCGTCGGGAGGAAGTTGCAGCAGTCTGCGGATCTCCGCCTCCTCCGCCTGGCTGGACGCATCCGCAGCCTCCGCCTCTTCAGGCGTATATCCAAAATCTCCTGCCGCTGCGGCTGCAGCGGCCTCTTCAGCCCGAGAAGCCATGTATGCAAGCTCCTGTTCGGTGGTGTCCCGCGTGTGCTCCTTGATGTCATCCTTGTTCTTCGCCACCTCCACGAGGTTGTCGAAGAAGGTGAGGACGTCTATGGGCTTGGGCGGAATCCACGTGCGGTCCATGCCGTGCGAATCACAAGCGGGCATCATGGCGCAGAGACGGTCCCGGACTGTGCTGTTGCAGAGGGGCACCACTCCCCAGGGAGGTCTGAACCACTCAGGGTGGGCCGGGTCATATTTGAAGAGTTCCCGGACCATCCCCTTCAGCTCCAGCGTCGTGAAGTTGAAGTTTAGCCCGGGGCGCAGCCTCATTATATCCGCCGGGCCGCCGTACTCCCAGGCCGGCCTTTTCCTGTCTTGGAGAGGGGCGATGCGGCGGCGGAGGAAATCTGTGCCTACCTCTGCAACGGACAGCCTGGCGGACCGAAGACGAAGAATCCGGACGAGGGCGACGTCGAGCTTGATGTCGTCCGAATCCAGCTCGCTCCAATCCCTGTCGCGCACGATGGGCGTTGTGCGCGGCGCGGTGAAGGGCTGCGGCTCGTCCTCAACAATCCAGCACCACTCCGCACGCCATTCCTCCCACTTGCCGCGGAGCTCCCCCGGCAAGTAGGACTCCTTCTTGTTCAGACGGAAAACCCAAGAAATTCCTCCGGAGAGGGGGGCGCCGGCCTCTGCTCTAGGAGTGAAGAAGTGCCTAAACAGCGCTACGTTTGGGTGTAGTCCTATGAAGTTTTCGCACATGTGTGCGAAAACCGCCATTGTGAGGATGGCGTTGGGGGTGAAGTCAAGAAGGTGGAGGCCGTAGGTGTGCATGACGTCGCAGAAGAAATCAGAGAAAGGAGGGCAAAGACCGCAGTGAAAGAAGGCTGCGAAGAAGTAGTACCCGCCGGGGTAGATGTCCTTGGCGGCGGCCGGATAAGCTTGAGTGCGGGGGTGCGCCTTGGTTTCCTTGGCCCAGAACAAGTAATACTTGTTCCAGAGCTCCCGCGCGCCGAGCTTCGGCGGGAAGACGAGGTTCCGCTTCCGATACGCGGCGAGCTTCACCGCTTGCTCCGACTTCTCCCTCTTGGCCTTCTCCGCCTTCGCCTTGTCGGTCTTCGGGGCCATGGCGGACGCGGCGGAGGAAGGGGGACGAAGAGCCCGGCGACGCCGGAGATGCAGACGACGGCTGCGGAGGTGTGGTGGCGGAGCACAAAGGGATCTCTGGAGGAAGAAGAAGATGCAATGAAAGCGCAAGGAGGGGAATCGCTCCTGCTTCCTCTGCTTTTATGGGGAAGTGGGGGGGCGTTTCGCTCTTTCCATTAAGAGAACGTGGGCACGTCCCATCCCACGACGCCGCAATCGACGCGTGCCGTTACGGGGGGATGCGGCGGATACAGAGGTGGATTCGGCGCGCCATGGGCCGCGTGTGCCCGTGCACTGTTTTGGGCCTGGCCCAACAGCGCTCGGCACCGTGTGTGGCCCAGGCCCGGGGGCTCCTGTCGGTGTACTAAGGTAGGGGTACCTCAGTACCCCAACTTGTGCACGGGCAGTTGCAGCTTCCCGCGGCAGGGTTTACCACGCGCTCGCCGGAGACCTTCCTGCTCCATATCAAACCATTCAAAAACAAAGTATACAAGACAGAAGATCGAGACCCCGGCAAGTGGAGCTTGCCGGGAAGGCCGTACCAGGCTCAAGATTACCTCACTGGCACGAGGCCCTGGCAAGAGGAGCTTGCCAGGAAGACTAGAAGATTCCATCATAGAAGACACGCCTCGGCGCTGTATGCGTCCCGGCGAGGGCCCGGGGAGCGGCAAGCTCCCGGGCCCGGCAAGATCAAGGCCCCGGCAAGGTGCTTGCTGGGAGAGTGGCGCTGTGTGCCCGCGCTCCAGCTCATCGGCCCACGCGTCGCCCTGGGGCCTAACCAGGGACGCGTGGCGGATGGCTGTGCAGCCTGGGGGACACGGTGGCACTCCACGGTGGTGGATCCATCGCCGTGGCAGACGGAGACGCAAGGGCGGGAGCTTTTGGGGTCGACGGCGACGGGCATTAAATGCCCTTGTCCCCCACTGTCAAAGTAGGTAGCGACCACTGTTCACGCACTGTAGCTCCACTGTTCCCGCACTGTTACAACTACCACCGCTTTTACGTTTTTACCCCTTTCTCCTACGTTGACACCTGTCGGTGACCCCTTGCACTATAAAAGGAGGCCCATGCACAACGTAGAAGGGGTTCGGAGGTTCGGAACCTAGATCACTCATACGCTCGGTGTAGCTGCTTCTTCAAGCTCCCGAGCTCTCCAACTCAATACACAACTAAGCAGGAGTAGGGTTTTACGCGTCTACCGCGGCCCGAACCTGGGTAAAACTGCCCGCGTGCTCGCTACGATCTGCTCTTCGTGCTCCCTCCGCCCTCGTACCGCACAGACAAGGGGCTCCGGTCCCATAGGTGTTCGTGGCGGACAGTTTCCCCCGACACACTACTTCCACTATGATCTCGAACGCTTCGAAGGTATAACCCCGAGACGTAATCGTGAGATGCTTGTTGTGTTGTATGAAATGTTTCCTTTTGTGCACCGTGCCGGTTCATCTTTTGTCGTCTTCCTCGGTTGCCTCGTCACCGACTCGTGGGAACCCGGTGACGGGATCACCCCACCTTCATCTCGTTTGACTCGCTCTCGCCATCTTTCCTTTTGCACCGGACTCTCGACGAGTTACCGGAACCGAGATGTTGCCGTTGCATCATTTTCGGATCGTTGCCGTGGCACCCTTTTCCTTCCACCACGGTGACAAATGCTTCTTATCTTCTTCATGTCAACTTTTAATAAATTGCATAAACTTGATCATGTCATCCGCATCACGTTAACAACATTATATGTGTGAATTGTTGTTGCTTTATAATTATAAAACATGCTCATGGGGATTTTCCGGATATGTTGTTGTTATTTCCGGCCTCATGTAAATTGCCTAGTTAGTATAGTTTTTTTAAGCTTCACCTCTTGCCATGTTAAAAACGTTTAATCTTGTCTTGTAAATAAACGAGAGTCAACTAAATAATTAAATGTGGTGTTTCGTCAATATGCAACTCGTTGCATATTGAGCTCCACTTAACTTGTAGTATTTGTTTGTGCACTTTGCCATGACATGCATATTTAAACTGGACATGCATCATATTTGGATGTGCATCGTATGCCATGTTAATGCTTGCGTGTTTACCGTGTTGTTTGCTTCTTTCCGGTTGCTTCTCTTGTTAGCTTCAGTTTCGTTCCGGAGTTGTGAGGATTCGCTCGACTGTGTTGCTTCGTCTACTTCGTGGACCCGTTCTTCTCCCTTGTGGAATTCCAGGCAAGATGACCGAACCCGGATACCATTACTATCTTTGCCTATTGCTAGTAGATCCGCTCTATAGTTTTGCCTCGATGCCCATGATCTTCTTGTCAGCCTCCTACTTGTAACCATTGCCCTGTTTAACCAACCTACCTATGCAAACCGTTGCTTGGCTAAGTATGCTTCGCTCAGCCCTTCTTATAGCATTGCTAGTTGCAGGTGAAGATTGAAGATGCTTGCTTCATGATGAAGTTTGGTTGGGTTATATCACACTATATAAATGCTTAAAATGAAATCATCTATATACTGGCAAGGGTGGAAGGCTAATCCTTTTGCTTGGTGATTTGTTCCACTCATGCCGTTAGGAACCGTATAAACCGGTGTTTTGTTCCTTGATTATGCATTCCTAACACGGTTGGGGTGTATGGGACCCCCTCGATAAACCGCTAAGTGCTAAGTCTTTTCCAGCAAATCCCAACATTGGTACTATTTGCCTCATAATAACAACTTAAAAATTAATTAATTGCATAGGGGGTCATGTCCCCGAGGATTCTTAATTCTACATAGCAGGGGGGGCCAGTGCTGATGGTGTTGGTCCCAAACGGGGGTTCTGCGGGGTCACCGTGAGGAAACTCGAGGATTGATATAAACCTGTAGAATCGCCCATCCGGTCGTGTCCTGAGACTTAGATACGCGCGGCTACTATCAGGGTGTCGACACGCCGGGAGGATTTGCTGGATTAGCCTTACCTTAGTTCGGTTTAACTTGAGCACGGGATTCCGTGAATACTCGGGTCTTCCCACCTTGGAGTTGCGACTCCGCGGATCGTGGGCTTGTAATGGGTCAAGTTGGAACACCCCTGCAGGGTTTGAACTTTCGAAAGCCGTGCCCGCGGTTATGTGGCAGATGGGAGCTTGTTAATATCCGGTTGTAGATAACTTGACACAATGTTCCAATACACTACCAGCGTGTGTACCGTGACTGTCAATTTCCGAATAGGGATTCGGGAGTTGAACACGGTGGGGTTATGTTTGGCGTGCTTTAGTTAGGATCACTTAGTGATCATCTCTCGACCGAGGCACTTCTCTTCTCGCTCTCTATTACGTAAGCTAGTGCTAGTTGCTGCTGCAGACTCTTGTTTTTTCCTTCACCTCATATTCTTTTCTTCAGCCTTGTCCACACCCAAGGCTTAAATAGTCGTGTTACCCGGGAACGGGATTGCTGAGTCCTCTGTGGCTCACAGTTACTTCACCACCCCAGATGCAGGTTCAGCCGCGTTTGATGCAGGAGTTGGATCAGTTCTTCACTGGGAGCTCGATGAAGTTTGGCCGTATGCTTGTGACGTTTCGACGATCAGTAGTGGTTTCTACTAGGATTCGATCCTGACCTGTGGCTTTATGTTGTTTTGGTATCTTTCTTTTGATCCTCGCCCGTAGTCGGGTTGTGATGTTTTGAATGATGTTATGCTTATGTAATGTATTGTGTGAAGTGGCGAGTGTAAGCCAACTATCTTCTTTTGCAATTTAATCCCTCTTTTACATGAGTCGTGCAAAGATACCAAACTTGAGATCATTCTAGGATGGGCTTATACCTTTAAGTCGTGCCTCGACACGTAGGAGGTATAGTCCCATCCTGGGCATTACAAGTAGGTATCAGAGCCTTCTCCGACCTAGAAGCCCCCACTGATTGATCGAATCGTTGACGGTTGAGTCTAGGCACACACTTGAAAATGTTTTGAGTCCTATATTTATATCGGAGAGTAGGATTTCTTTTGCTCCTCATCTCTTTTCACTCTGGTGAGGACTCCTGACGTTTACTTTTGCCTCTTCTACTTTCAAAAATTGCACCAAATTTTTTTTAGGATCTCGCGAGTATTGTTTGGATTGTTTCGATGTCTTTGTGACGAGAACATTGTTCTCGATGCCTCCTGACATTAGGGGTTGTGGCAGTGTCCCGGTGAGTTGAGCTCCGAGGTGTTGTAGTCACAAATCCATCGCGGCAGTACTAGAATACTTAAGACGGCCGACATCGAAAATCTCTCCTATACGGCCAGTGGCAAGATAACCCCGACATCATCCAGTACTGGGGAGGTAGTTCGGGAGTATTGCCATAGCTTGTTATAGTGGATGCTTTTCGAAGGTCCGAGGTAAACAGTTTCCGAGAAAGACTGGTTATGTGTTGAAGGATGGATACACCTGGATGTAGGTTTAGAGTTGATTGCGCGGTGCTTCCCGTGTATCCCCAACACCTGATTGCATAACTGGAAACTTTCAGAAATCTATAGGTGGGTTCATCTAGTAGTTCTAGGCATTCTTCCAACGGATGCACGATATGAAGTTTGGGGTTCTACATTGAGTGAAGTGGTTTTATGGACTTGTTCTGATCGGGAGTTGCATCTTAAAGGGTCCTTGGCTATGCTGATCCGGGGATTGCAAAACCCTTTTTTAACACGTTCCATGAGCTTTCAGCACGAAGATGTCGAACGAAGCTTCTATCTTGTATTTGTTCTATCTGCTCCTTGTTCCTTTTTATTTATCTTTTGTTCTCCAAGTGGCTTCTCGTCTAGTTGATGTACCTGCGTAATTCATTCGTTCAATTCTCTGTTCGAATGATATTATGAAGACTATGCTGCAACATCTATCCTCTGTTTTTATTTGGATTCTGGTATTCGAGTTGCTTCGATATCAAATGTTGATTCCATACCTTTACTAATCGGTATTCTCATATTTCTATGGGAGTGCAGGTCCTTCTTGATCATTGAGCTTGTCTTGTTAATTCTTTCAACCGGTGTGCCTTCTCTTCAAGTTATTCCATACGGACGTCGTTGAGAAATCTGACGGTTGTCTGTTTCATTCATCCCAAGTTGTCTTTGTTTTCCCGCCCTCCCACCCTTCTTCTTCTTGGAGCCAGAAATTCTCACATGAAGTATCCATTTTATTCATGTGATGTTTCTTCATTCTTTTCCTTCAATGTTAATATCCGGTGATTTCTCAGGATGATGCTCACGAGTTTCAGTTCATCATTCTTTTGTTCTCAGATTCTGCCGGTGGATGGAATTCAAGATTTCGGTGTTGATCTTATCATTTTCCTCATTTCACAATGCTTCCTTATTCCGGTGCTCCAATTAATCATTCTCCTCTTGCTATTCTCCTCAGAAGATTCGTGTTTCAATTCTTAATCCGTTCAAGCTATTTTGAGGATTGTCATCTTATTCAAGCCATTTAATTCAACCGGTGCTATATCTATTAAGCAATCTTTCCAACGGTGATTTCTTGAGTGGGCCCTAACCCACAGGTCTTTTCCCAGGATCTTACCTGACTCTTCTAATTTTTTTCCGGAGTTATACTCAAATTCTTTTCAAGTGTGACGTAAGAATGATTTCTATCAGTCATATACCTTCTCCAAGGTCGCTCTCAAATTCTTTTCATCATTGGTTCAACCTTTTTAATTCTTCATTCCGGTGCTCAACAATTCTTATGGGTTTTCTCGTCTTCATTCTCAGCTTTTGGAGACCGGAGAAGAGTTTCTCTTAAATCTTGACCCGTTCTCTTGTTGAGTTGTGGTTCTAGCTTCATGCCATCCTCATTATTGTTTCGATTGTGAGGAATTATTTTCACACCCATCCGAAGCATTTCATGAATTCTTTTCTTTGTGTTCCTCCGAAGGCCATCATTTCAGAAGATTCCTCGTTCTCAGTTTTCAACTTTGTCCTCCAAATATTCTTCATTGATGTCTCTTCGTTCGTCTCCCTATTCTTACGGTGGTTCATTCTAGATTACTCTTCCGTTGTTATCGTATTAATTCACTCGTTCTTTTCATAATTCTACCGGTGGTTCGTTGAAGATTTATCCAAGCTTGTGCGAGATCTCTCTTTAATTCTTTCCAACGGGAATAAGTAGTATGCCAATTCCTTTGGTTGTCATCAATTTAATTGGTGAAGGATATGCATAACATAATTCTTATTCTTATTCCTTCAAGGTGATTTAATCTCTTTTTCCGGAGCTTGTTCATCATATCATATTCTCAGTCCTAAGTTGTTCATCTTGTTTTCCGGAGTTCCAAGTTATTTCAATTATATCATTTCAAACCTCCAACTAATTCATCGCAGGCCTTGAATCTTATTCTTTTCATCTTTAACTTCTCATGCTTTCATTACCGGAGTTTTCATGATGGTTCATCATGTTTTAATTCATCCTTGAAGTCTTCATTAAGATTCTTGTTGGAGCTCAAGCATTCTTCTTCATGTTTCCATTTGCAATCCTTTCTACCTTATCTTTTCAGATGGTGTTATGTCATTCTTGACAATTCCTTCATGTTTCATGATTCATGAGTTATCAAGAATGAGATATTTAAACCCATCATTTTCCTTGATCTGGAGATCCTTTCAACCCCTCATTTTTTTCTCTTGGAGTAATCTTGGGTTATAATTCACCTAAAAGCTTTCCCTGAGGATTGTTGCTATTATGGTGCTTAATAATGACCCAAGTTCTTCATTTATCATTCCGATGAGATAAGTTTTTTTTTTCGTCTCCTTGTTGATCTTTATCCAAGCAATTCGTTTCTGTTAGTGGCTGGTTGTCACCTCTTAATTTTGAGATGTTTTCCATAAGTCCACAACGAGCATATTCGTTTTCGTGGTTGATTTTCCAACAACTCTGTTCAACCCTTCGTCGTAAGAATGTTTTTCATATTCATTCGTGGGAGAAGTTGTCATTTTTTCTTCTCCATTCTTTTCTTTCATTGAGTTATATGCTATTCTGTCATTCCGGAGGCTTTGTGATATTGCTCTCTCCAAACCATCATCTTGTTTTCTTTTCAAGATCATATTTTTCCCTTGCTTATCATTTTAACCGGAGTGTTGTTTTCTTCATTCAAGTTCCATCATCTTATCTAGTTTTGCCTCTCTTTTCAACCGGAGTGCTGTCTGAGTCTTTCTTAACCCTTGTGCCATTCTTTTAATTGTTCCGGAGGCTGTATGCTGTTGATTTCATCAAGTATCATCCATCTTCTCAAGTTCTTGTTCAATTCCTTCCATTTTCAGACGGAGTGCTGTCCAAATTCTGTCATTCTTATTCCTTGGCTATACCCTTGCAGTTTCATATTCTTTCCGTCCATGAGCTCTTGTTTCATGTCTTTCAAACTTCAAGGTTCTCATTATGCTCCTTGTTCCTCTTTCCGACGGAGTGTTTCATATTCCTTCATCTCCGTTGTATTCTTTCTTTCAAGATTGTTCAACCTCTCAAGGTTCTTTGGTTTTCACTCGTCTGTCAAAGAAGCAACTTTGTTATACCTCTTCCTTTTCCGTTTTTACCCGGTGATATCTCTAGGATCTCGGGTCGAGATCCTCTGTTAGTGTGGGAGAGTTGTGACGCCCGAGACCGACGTCCCAGAAGATTCCAGAAGATTCCAGATGTTCCGGGTTGCCCGTGTGTTTCTTTTGTGCTTGTGTTATTTATTTTTGCATTGCATCATGTCATCATGCCATCATGTCATTTTTTTTATGCATCTCAACCTAAATAAATCGTGTGGACCTTCGGTTCATTTAAATCGAGGGAAGAATGACTTCTCTTTATAACATATAAAAGTCTCTCAATATTTAGGGAGCTATATTAATAAATATTCCATTTGTTGGAATTAACCCAACACACTTGCATATTTTCCTCATGTCTTTTTCACTTCGAGTTTCTCCTTCAAAAACCTTGCCAATAATTCTTTCCGTTGTTTCGAGGTTCCTCCAAAATTTGAACATTTTTGGACACCTCAATAATCAAGTCTTAGTTCAAACCCATTTGAATTAAATTCAAATATGTTTGAATTATTTTCCGATCTGGCCTTTTGTATTTTTCTCCGGTCGTGCTCATTTTTACGAGCCCGAGAAAAATTAACCTTGTCCTAATTCTTGCCCTAACCCCCCTCCTCTTTTTCATTTCTTCTCTTTTGTTTCTGCTAAAGAAATAAAAAGAAGTAGTGCAGCCGCAGCCTCCTCCAACCTGCAGCCTTCCCTCCCGCGGCCCAGCCGGCCCATCTCCTCCTCCCTCCTGGCCCAAGGCCATCCCAGCCTCCCTCAGGCCCGCGGCCCATCTTCCCTCCGAACCCTAGCTCCAGCTCGCTCCTCCCTCTTTTCCTAGCCGCCGCCGCACCTCTCACCCTCGACTCTCTCTCTGCCCGATCCCATCGCCCGCTTCCTCCTCCCATCGCTCGCCCGACCCCCCGTTTTCTCTCGATCCCAGCGCCCGTCGCCCCTCCCGTGCGCCTCGCCTCTTCACCGCTCGAGGCCGCGGCCAGCCAGCGCCCTCATCCAGCCGAACGCCACGCCCCTCCACTCCTCGCCCTGGCTCGCCCGCAACCAGGGGCCAGCGGCTCGCCTCTCCATCGCCTCCAGGCCGAGGGCCCCGGCCCTGTCTCCTCCCGCGCCTTGGAGCGTCGCCCTGCCTCTCCAGCGCGCCCCTCGGTGGCCTCCCTTCGCCCGCTGCCTTCGCGCCAAGACCAGCCGTGATGGCTCCCTCCGTTCCCTCAGCGCCGCCGCGCCAAGGCGTCGTGCCCTCCATCGTCCAGCACCGGATCCCGCGGCCCTGCCTCTGCCGTGTGGTCTCCTTGCTGCTGCTCCAAGACCGTGACCGTGCCGCGCCTCTTTTGCTGCTGCCGCTGCCACGAACACGTCGCCCCGTCGTGCTGCCTTTCGTCGCTCGCCGTGCCGCTGCTCTGCCTTCGTTTCCCGGCGCCGCTAAGACCGTGCTGTCGTCTTGTTTTTGTTTTGTGTTGCTTGTGTTGTTGACCTTGACAGAGAACCGTGTGCGCCTACACGCCAAAGACCGCAACGACCCGAACATCTACGGAAAAACGAACATGTACCACTACTTCCACTACCGTCGCCGGAAGCGCCAAGTACCACGACGACCGAACGGCTACGGTGACGAGTACATCTCCGAACGTGAACAACTACCCTCGCCGTGTACCCCTACCGTCGCCGAGACCCCAAGTACCACTACCGTCGCCCCGAAGATGTCCGACGCCGCAAGTACCACGACACGTAACGTGAACGTCTACCGTTGCCGAAGACCCGTGAACAACTACTTCCTCTTCGGCCGTGTACCACTACTTCCACTACGATCTCGAACGCTTCGAAGGTATAACCCCGGGACGTAATCGTGAGATGCTTGTTGTGTTGTATGAAATGTTTCCTTTTATGCACCGTGCCGGTTCATCTTTTGTCGTCTTCCTCGGTTGCCTCGTCACCGACTCGTGGGAACCCGGTGACGGGATCACCCCACCTTCATCTCGTTTGACTCGCTCTCGCCATCTTTCCTTTTGCACCGGACTCTCGACGAGTTACCGGAACCGAGATGTTGCCGTTGCATCATTTTCGGATTGTTGCCGTGGCACCCTTTTCCTTCCACCACGGTGACAAATGCTTCTTATCTTCTTCATGTCAACTTTTAATAAATTGCATAAACTTGATCATGTCATCCGCATCATGTTAACAACATTATATGTGTGAATTGTTGTTGCTTTATAATTATAAAACATGCTCATGGGGATTTTCCGGATATGTTGTTGTTATTTCCGGCCTCATGTAAATTGCCTAGTTAGTATAGTTTTTTTAAGCTTCACCTCTTGCCATGTTAAAAATGTTTAATCTTGTCTTGTAAATAAACGAGAGTCAACTAAATAATTAAATGTGGTGTTTCGTCAATATGCAACTCGTTGCATATTGAGCTCCACTTAACTTGTAGTATTTGTTTGTGCACTTTGCCATGCCATGCATATTTAAACTGGACATGCATCATATTTGGATGTGCATCGTATGCCATGTTAATGCTTGCGTGTTTACCGTGTTGTTTGCTTCTTTCCGGTTGCTTCTCTTGTTAGCTTCGGTTTCGTTCCGGAGTTGTGAGGATTCGCTCGACTGTGTTGCTCCGTCTACTTCGTGGACCCGTTCTTCTCCCTTGTGGAATTCCAGGCAAGATGACCGAACCCGGATACCATTACTATCTTTGCCTATTGCTAGTAGATCCGATCTATAGTTTTGCCTCGATGCCCATGATCTTCTTGTCAGCCTCCTACTTGTAACCATTGCCCTGTTTAACCAACCTACCTATGCAAACCGTTGCTTGGCTAAGTATGCTTCGCTCAGCCCTTCTTATACCATTGCTAGTTGCAGGTGAAGATTGAAGATGCTTGCTTCATGTTGAAGTTTGGTTGGGTTATATCACACTATATAAATGCTTAAAATGAAATCATCTATATACTGGCAAGGGTGGAAGGCTAATCCTTTTGCTTGGTGATTTGTTCCACTCATGCCGTTAGGAACCGTATAAACCGGTGTTATGTTCCTTGATTATGCGTTCCTAACACGGTTGGGGTGTATGGGACCCCCTCGATAAACCGCTAAGTGCTAAGTCTTTTCCAGCAAATCCCAACATTGGTACTATTTGCCTCATAATAACAACTTAAAAATTAATTAATTGCATAGGGGGTCATGTCCCCGAGGATTCTTAATTCTACATAGCAGGGGGGGCCAGTGCTGATGGTGTTGGTCCCAAACGGGGGTTCTGCGGGGTCACCGCGAGGAAACTCGAGGATTGATATAAACCTGTAGAATCGCCCATCCGGTCGTGTCCTGAGACTTAGATACGCGTGGCTACTATCAGGGTGTCGACACGCCGGGAGAATTTGCTGGATTAGCCTTACCTTAGTTCGGTTTAACTTGAGCACGGGATTCCGAGAATACTCGGGTCTTCCCACCTTGGAGTTGCGACTCCGCGGATCGTGGGCTTGTAATGGGTCAAGTTGGAACACCCCTGCAGGGTTTGAACTTTCGAAAGCCGTGCCCGCGGTTATGTGGCAGATGGGAGCTTGTTAATATCCGGTTGTAGATAACTTGACACAATGTTCCAATACACTACCAGCGTGTGTACCGTGACTGTCAATTTCCGAATAGGGATTCGGGAGTTGAACACGGTGGGGTTATGTTTGGCGTGCTTTAGTTAGGATCACTTAGTGATCATCTCTCGACCGAGGCACTTCTCTTCTCGCTCTCTATTACGTAAGCTAGTGCTAGTTGCTGCTGCAGACTCTTGTTTTTTCCTTCACCTCATATTCTTTTCTTCAGCCTTGTCCACACCCAAGGCTTAAATAGTCGTGTTACCCGGGAACGGGATTGCTGAGTCCTCTGTGGCTCACAGTTACTTCACCACCCCAGATGCAGGTTCAGCCGCGTTTGATGCAGGAGTTGGATCAGTTCTTCACTGGGAGCTCGATGAAGTTTGGCCGTATGCTTGTGACGTTTCGACGATCAGTAGTGGTTTCTACTAGGATTCGATCCTGACCTGTGGCTTTATGTTGTTTTGGTATCTTTCTTTTGATCCTTGCCCGTAGTCGGGTTGTGATGTTTTGAATGATGTTATGCTTATGTAATGTATTGTGTGAAGTGGCGAGTGTAAGCCAACTATCTTCTTTTGCAATTTAATCCCTCTTTTACATGAGTCGTGCAAAGATACCAAACTTGAGATCATTCTAGGATGGGCTTATACCTTTAAGTCGTGCCTCGACACGTAGGAGGTATAGTCCCATCCTGGGCATTACAAGTAGGTATCAGAGCCTTCTCCGACCTAGAAGCCCCCACTGATTGATCGAATCGTTGACGGTTGAGTCTAGGCACACACTTGAAAATGTTTTGAGTCCTATATTTATATCGGAGAGTAGGATTTCTTTTGCTCCTCATCTCTTTTCACTCTGGTGAGGACTCCTGACGTTTACTTTTGCCTCTTCTACTTTCAAAAATTGCACCAAATTTTTTTTAGGATCTCGCGAGTATTGTTTGGATTGTTTCGATGTCTTTGTGACGAGAACATTGTTCTCGATGCCTCCTGACATTAGGGGTTGTGGCAGTGTCCCGGGGAGTTGAGCTCCGAGGTGTTGTCGTCAAGTACTTATCGAAAATGCTGCAATAGATCCCTTACGGTTGTGGGTCATCAAGTACCGTTTTCTGGCGCCGTTGCCGGGGAGTGTACCGCTATTGGTAAGTGAAGCTGGTAAGGAAGTTTTTATATTTCTGTTTTTATTTTGCTGTTGCTGCTCTTTGTCCTTATGGACAACCTTGCTATTGGATCGTTGTTTGTGGGAAGACGCCCCACATCTGTGGTGGTTGCTCCTCCCCCTACTGAAATTGTGCCCTATAAAATACCAGCTGGTATTATCGATTATGTTTTGGCTAATCGTTATGCAGGAGACAGACATCCCGGTGAACACTTGCTATATTTGTCACAACTATGTTCATTATTTAAGCTTGCAGGTGTATCAATGGAGTTTGTCATGAGGAAATTGTTCTCCGTATCGCTTATAGATAAAGCTTCAGATTGGTATAAGCTTCTCGATAACTCACACTTGCTTGATTGGCAAGAGCTTATGTCTCTCTTTTATACCAAGTTTTATCCTCTTCATGAAATTCATCAAGACAGGAACTATATCTATAACTTTAGGTCTCGTGACGGAGAAAGCATTGCTCAAGCTTGGGGGAGATTGAAGTCCCTAATGCTCAAATGTCCTATTCATGAGCTCCCCAAGAAAATTATACTTACAAATTTTTATGCCAGGCTTTCTCGTCAGGATAAGGAGATGCTGGATGCCTCCTCTAGTGGGGTATTTCAGACAAAGAGCGTTGAAGAAAGGTGGGATCTCATTGAAAGGATCCAGAGAAATACCGAAGATTGGGAAATCGATAAAGGTATTGAACCCGCTATAAATTATGAGCATGATTATATTGAGAGCTATGTGAAAACTGATTACTTCAATACCTTTTGCTCTAAGATTGGTCTTGATTCCCATCTAATGATTGATTTCTGTAAGGATTTTGCCTCTCACGTTGATTCTTTTAAAAAGAAGAGAGATCAGCATCATGAACCTTTCAAAGAGTTACCTGTTGATATTCATGTTGTTGACCCTATTTTGCCTGCAGTTATATATGAAAAGCCTCCTTTTCCCGAAAGGATAAGGGAGCACTCTCTTGTGACAGGCATAATAAATAAAAGTGAGAGAAGAATTGATGAGCCTGAGGACCAGATCAAGGTCGATCCTCAAGTTGCATTGGTTAAAGACCTTGTTACTAATGATGTTTTGGATTCCAATGTAAATTTTTGTGCTGTTTCCACTAACCTTGTCACAGCCAAGAATAAAGGCCCAATTTCAGGTACTCCAGTAGTATCTGTTAAAATAGGAGATCACAATTATTATGGGCTATGTGATTTGGGATCGAATGCTAGTGCTATCCCCTATCCACTTTATCAAGAGATCATCGGTGAGATTTCACCTTGTGAACTTGAAGAAGTTGATGTTACCATTCATCTTGCAAACAGAGCAACTATCTCTCCTATCGGAATTGTGAGAGACGTTGAAGTCCTATGTGGAAAGGTAAAATACCCTACCGACTTTCTAGTACTTGGTTCAGTGAGGGATAATTTTTGTCCTATTATTTTTGGTAGACCTTTTCTCAGAACTTGTGGAGCTATAATAGATTGCAAGAAAGGTAAAGTTTCTGTTGAATTCAATGGTGAGCCATATGAATTTAACTTTTCTAAGTTCTCTAAGCAGCCTCGTGGTATCGATATACCTAGTGATGATAAAATTATTGAAAGTATTGCTTCTATTGCTATTCCCCCTAATGATCCTTTGCAGCAATATATGGAGGACCACGAGAATGATTTGCATATGCGGGAAAGAAATGAACTAGATGAAATATTCTTGAGACAACCTGCTATCCTGAAGCACAACCTTCCGGTTGAACCTTTTGGAATTTTATCAAAACCAAAAGAAGACCCGGTGTTCGATCTTAAACCTCTTCCTGATACGCTCAAGTATGCTTATTTAGATGAAAAGAAAGTATATCATGTTATTATCAACTCTAACCTTTCAGGATATGAAGAAGAGCGACTATTGGAAGTACTTCGTAAACACCGAGGTGCAATTGGCTATACCCTTGATGACCTTAAGGGGATTAGTCCATCTATCTGTCAACATACTATCAACCTTGAGCCCGATGCTAAACCAGTTGTTGATCATCAACGACGGTTGAACCCGAAGATGATGGATGTTGTAAGAACTGAGATTCTCAAGCTTCTAGCCGCAGGTATTATCTACCCTATAGCTGATAGTAAGTGGGTAAGCCCGGTACATTGTGTTCCTAAGAAAGGAGGTACAACTGTGGTTCCTAATGATAAGAATGAACTAATACCTCAGAGAATTATTATTGGATATAGAATGTGTATTGATTACAGGAAGCTGAACAAGGCAACCAGGAAGGATCACTACCCGTTGCCGTTCATCGACCAAATGCTTGAAAGGTTATCCAAAAATACCCACTTTTGTTACCTCGATGGTTATTCTGGCTTATCTCAAATTCATGTTAACACTGCTGATCAAGAGAAGACCACTTTTACTTGTCCCTATGGTACTTATGCTTACAGGCGTATGCCTTTTGGTTTATGTAATGCCCCTGCTACTTTTCAAAGGTGTATGTCTGCTATCTTTCATGGTTTCTGTGAGGAGATTGTGGAAGTCTTCATGGACGATTTCTCCGTCTATGGAACTTCCTTTGACCATTGTCTCCACAACCTTAATAAAGTTTTGCAGAGATGTGAGGAGACAAATCTGGTACTCAACTGGGAGAAGTGCCACTTCATGGTTAACGAAGGAATTGTTCTTGGTCACAAGATTTCCGAAAGGGGAATTGAGGTGGACAAGGCCAAGATCGAAGCAATTGAGAGGATGCCCTATCCAAGGGACATCAAAGGTATTCGCAGTTTTCTTGGTCATGCTGGTTTCTATAGAAGCTTTATTAAAGACTTTTCTAAGACTTCGAGACCCCTCACTAATCTTCTCCAGAAGGACGTTCCTTTTGTATTTGATGAAGATTGTAAGGAGGCTTTTGAAGTTCTTAAGAAAGCTTTAATAACCGCTCCTATAGTACAACCACCTGACTGGAATTTACCTTTTGAGATTATGTGTGATGCTAGTGATTTTGCTATTGGAGCTATTTTAGGGCAAAGTGTTGATAAGAAATTGAATGTTATACATTATGCTAGTAAAACCCTTGATAGTGCTCAAAAGAATTATGCTACTACTGAGAAGGAATTCTTAGCTGTAGTGTTTGCTTGTGATAAGTTTAGGCAGTATATTGTTGATTCCAAAGTTATTATTCATACTGACCATGCTGCCATTAAGTACCTTATGACAAAGAAGGATGCCAAGCCAAGACTTATCAGATGGGTACTCCTTCTTCAAGAATTTGATTTGCAGATTGTTGATAGGAAAGGAGAAGACAATCCGGTGGCGGACAATCTTTCAAGGATGGAAGATATACCGCATGATCCCATCCCGGTCAACGACAGTTTTCCAGACGAGCAACTTGCCGTTGTAAAAGTACAATCTCTTTCCGATCCTTGGTTTGCAGATTATGCTAATTTTATCGTTGCGAAGTATTTGCCTCCAGGTTTAACATTTCAGCAAAGGAAGAAGTTCTTTCATGATTTGAGGCACTACTTTTGGGATGACCCACATCTTTTCAAAGAAGGTCCAGACGGGATCGTGAGAAGATGCATACCGGAACATGAGCAGAAGGACATTCTCAGACAATGTCATGATAGTCCCTATGGAGGACATCATGCCGGTGAGAGGACCGCACATAAGGTTCTTCAATCAGGTTTTTATTGGCCTACTCTCTTTAAGGATGCTAGAAATTATGTTTTAGCCTGTGATAAATGTCAGAGAGTTGGTAACATTAGTAGAAGGAATGAGATGCCTATGAATTACTCACTAGTGATTGAACCTTTTGATTGCTGGGGTTTTGATTTTATGGGTCCTTTTCCTTCTTCGCACAAGTACACTCACATTTTAGTAGCTGTTGATTATGTGACCAAGTGGGTTGAAGCAATCCCCACTGAAAGTGCTGATCACAAGACATCTTTGAAAATGCTCAAAGATGTGATTTTCCCTAGGTTTGGTGTACCTAGGTATCTCATGACTGATGGAGGATCACACTTCACGCATGGAGCTTTTAGAAAAGCTTTAGCCAAGTACGATGTCAATCATAGAATTGCTTCACCGTACCATCCTCAAACTAGTGGGCAAGTTGAGCTCACCAATAGAGAGATCAAGTTGATCTTACAGAAGACAGTAAACAGAAATAGAAAGGACTGGTTAAATAAGTTAGGAGATGCTTTGTGGGCGTATAGAACTGCTTACAAAAACCCCATGGGCATGTCCCCCTATAAGATGGTTTATGGCAAGGCTTGCCATTTGCCATTAGAATTAGAGCACAAAGCTTTCTGGGCTGTTAGAGAGCTTAATGCTGACCCAAAGTTAGCTGGTGAGAAGCGTCGCATGAACTTGACTTCTCTAGATGAGTGGAGAAGTGAAGCTTACGAGAGCGCTAAAATGTTCAAGGAAAAGGTAAAGAAGTGGCATGATAGGAGGATTCTGAAACGTGAATTTAATGTTGGTGATAAAGTTTTGTTGTTTAGATCCCGTTTCAGGTTTTCTCCAGGCAAACTACTTTCCAGGTGGGAAGGGCCATTTCATATTGAAGAAGTCTATCGGTCTGGTGCAATCAAGATTAACAATTTTGAAGGCACCAAACCTCAAGTTGTGAATGGGCAAAGACTTAAGCATTACATAGCAGGAGACCCTGTCAATGTTGATGTGAATATGATATACACAACAACTCACGAAGAACATGTTGCAGCACTGTTTCAGACACCAGCAGAAGCATAATAAGAAAAGGTATGTATTACGGTAAGGAAACATCGCGAACCGCCATAAAAGTTCCATATTATGAGTTTTTGCAAAATTAGGAAAATTCTAAGCCTAAGTGGAGCCGGAGACAAGCTCCAGGGGGCCCAGGCGCCCCCCTGGCGCGGCCTACCTCCTGGCCGCGCCGGGAGGCCGCCTGGGCACCCAGGAGTCCATCTCCGACCCCACTTTAGCTTGTTACCTTCCTTTCTGTGCAGAAATTTTTGCTATATATTTGCCCGGATTGTTCCGGCAACGTATCTCGTGATTTCGTGTGTTTTCTTTTCGATCTGTTTCTGCCAGGGTAAAAAGTTATTGTTAGAGATGTCTTCTTGTGGCTCGAGCGGAGAGGACTTCTTGGGATGGCGTCTACGTCAAGTCCAGAAGGATCTTAATCAAGGGAAGCACGTTGACTGGGCTACCGAAGAAGAGATTGCCGCAAGACAAGCGGAGATGGAGCGCTCCGTGAGGGAGGAAGTCAAGACTATCACTGCCCAACAACAAGGAGGCCCAAGCAATCCCATCATGGTGGGATCTGTCCAACCTCATTATGATCTTTCTCTTAACCTTTCAGGGCCCTCTACTTCACTTGAAGATCAACGTACGCTCTCCACCATCTCCGAGGCTTATCGCATCACCAATCAGCTGTGCGAAGATTTCCGTGTACTAAAGGTACAAGTGGAGATCTTGGAGAAGGAAAACCAAACCCTTCGCCGTGTCATAAGAGATTTGAGGAATCAATGTCAACAAGAATGAGGAGTGAAATCTCCTTGGGTAATGGCATCCCCTTGGCTTGTTCCAAGCTTGGGGGAGTGCCCGGTATCTTTATCTTTATCTTTTGTCTTTTAGAGTCAAGTAGAGTCGTATCATGTCTAGGGAGGTTATTATATGAAATAGGTGTGTGCATTGAGGTCTATCACTCCTTCTGTGGAGAGATTGTATCCGTGAGTGTGGAGTCGTCTATGATGGAATATTAATGAGAAGTCTATTGGTTCCTTTGCTGCACTCGGTATTCTCTTCACGCAATCGACCTTATATGATGATTCTTATGGGGAGTATTGACCTTATATCAGGTATGGCTTTGAAAACTTTATTTAATCTTGGCAAACATAGCTTTGGTCATAACAACAAGCATGATTTTCTTAAAGTAGCGATATAGCCAAAACCTTTATGTTATTATGCTTGAAGTGTTATGCTGACAAGGAAGACAACTTGATGTGTTATGCTTATTTTAATGTTTATGCTTTATATTGCTTTGCATCTTAGTCATCATCAATTGTTTGTTCTCTCAAAGCCTTTGCTAGCCTAAACTCTGTACTAAGCGGAATTCTGCTTGTGCATCCATACTCTTAAACCAATACCTTCCATATGAGTCCACCATACCTTCCTATTCGTGGTATTCCACTACCACCTCCTAAAGTATAGAATTTATGTGTTATCCTTAAATGTTCAAAATCTTCTATTTTGTGCCCCTGTTTTAGCTCATGAGGAAGTAGTAGTTAATTCATGATCTTTTTAAGTTGGACAAGTTTTACCCCGGGATTGCATGTCTACTCTGCAAACCCCTAATACGAGGAGGAACTGGCATGAGTGCGCCCGGCTCATAAAAGATAATACAACAAACAAACCCTCCTTCACGCTTTGTTCATGAGAAATCAGAAAACTTTTGGCAGTGATAAACAAAGGAGATTAAGGGGATGTGATCATCCCCGTGCGGGAGCCGTTCCTCGAAACTTGTCCAGTTTGAGAAGTAATTGAGTTATCTATTAGCATTCGTTGACAAATCATGCACCTCTCAAAACTTGTTTTCATTCTGTTTGATTTAAGGATAGCACATGAGTTTTCCCTACTTCCCTAGAGCAGGGCCTATCTCTTAGTTTTAGGTTGAGTCAGTTATTCCTACTTCCTTCTATTCTTAAAGAGAGCAGACATTTGATGTTGACGAGGATTCATTCATATAAAGTTGCATTAACATTTGTCATATCATATCCTTGTTGACATTATCATTTGATAAGTAAGTTGTTTGTCAAGCCCAGCTAAAGCTGTGACGCCCCCGATTTGTCCGTACACTAATCATGCACGCAAATGTGTACGACCAAGATCAGGGACTCACTGGAAGATATCACAACACAACTCTAGACACAAATTAAAATAATACAAGCTTTATATTACAAGCCAGGGGCCTCGAGGGCTCGAATACATAAGCTCGAAAACACAAGAGTCAGCGGAAGCAATAATGTCTGAGTACAGACATAAGTTAAACAAGTCTGCCTTAAGAAGGCTAGCACAAAAGTAACAACGATCGAAAAGGCAAGGCCTCCTGCCTGGGACCTCCTAACTACTCCTCGAAGTCGAACTCCATGTAGAATCATCCTCGGGATCTTCTGGCTCCTGGACTCCACCATCTGGTTGCGTCATCCGAGAAGAAGGGACAGAGGGGAAAAGGAGGGAGAAAAGCAACCGTGAGTACTCATCCGAAGTACTCGCAAGCAAGGATCTACACTACATATGCAAAGATATCTATGTAAAGGGGTAATATATGTGGACTGAACTGCAGAATGCCAGAATAAGAGGGGGATAGCTAATCCAATCGAAGACTACGCTTCTGGCCACCTCCATCTTGCAGCAGTAGAAGAGAATATATGGAAGTAACAAGTATCCTCGCGTCTCGCAGCCTCCGTCTTGAAGCAGTAGAAGGGAAATAGATGGTAAGTTCACCAAGTAACATCATATAGCATAATCCTACTCGGCGATCCTCCCGCACATCACCCTGTGAGAGAGCAACCACCGAGTTGTATCTGGCACTGGTAAGGGTGTGTTTTATTAAGTATCTGGTTCTAGTTGTCATGAGGTCGGAATACAACTCCGGGTCGTCCTTTTACCGAGGGACACGGCTATTCGAATAGAGTAACTTCCCTGCAGGGGTGCACCACATATCCCAGCACGCTTGATCCCATTTGGCCGGACACACTTTCCAGGGTCATGCCCGGCCTCGGAAGATCAACACGTCGCAGCCCTACCTAAGCACATCAGAGAGGTCAGCACGTCGGTCTAAGTCCTAAGCACACAGGGGTCTGGGCCCATCGCCCAATGCACACCTGCACGTTGCGAGGGCGGCCGGTGAGCAGACCTAGCAACCTCCATTACTAAGGAAGTTACGTTATGCGGTCCAACCCGGCGCGCGCCGCTAAACCGCTGACGTCAAGAAGGCTTCGGCTGATACCACGACGTCGAGTACCCATAACTATTCCCACGTAGCTGGTTAGTGCGTATAGACCAAATGGCCAGACTCAGATCAAATATCCAAACTCGTTAAGCGTGTTATTATGAAAATCACCGCGGACAACGACCAGGGCCAGGCCACCTCTCGACTGGGTGTCACAACCTGCCCCTGTCGCTCCGCCACAAAGATCCACTCGGGGGCCGTCGGGAACTCAGGCCCACCACTGCCTGGATGGAGCCACCTGTCCTTTCAGCCCCCACATCGGAATCACTTGCGGGTACTCAATGAGCCGACCCGACTTTAGTCACATCATGTATCATGTAAAGTGTATGTATATAGTATATACCCGTGATCACCACCCGAGGTGATCACGGCCCGATAGTATAGCATGGCAGACGGACAAGGATGTGGGGCCACTGATGGAATACTAGCATCCTACACTAAGCATTAGGATGGCAGGTACATGTATCAACAGTTGTAGCAGCAATGACAGGCTATGCAACAGAATAGGAGCAACCGAACAGTAACATGCTACACTACTCTAATGCAAGTAGTAGAGAGAAGAATAGGCGATATCTGGTGATCAAAAGGGGGGGGCTTGCCTGGAAGCTCTGCAGACGAAAGGAATCTTCGGAAGCGTAGCCGTAGTCGAACATCGAAGCATCAATGGTCTCGGGGTCTATCACAGTATCGGAGTCTGCCGAAAATAAGCAACGAAGGGGAAACAAATAAATAACAGAGCAAACAATAGCATCACAAAGCATAACATGGCAAAAGGCGGTGCTACGTGTGACTAAACGCGGTGCTCGGTGATACAGGCGAAGAGGAATAACATCCGGGAAGTATTCCCGGTGTTAGGCATTTTCACGTAGATGAAACGGAGGGGAATGTTGCATGTTCGGTATGATAGAGATGGGTGGCGGACGAACGGACCACGTATTCGGATTCGTCTCGTCGTTCTGAGTAACTTTCATGTACAAAGTATTTTCATCCGAGTTACGGTTTAAAAGATATGATTTTCTAAAGTTTTTATTAATTTCTGGAATTTATTATTAACTAAATTAATTCAAAAGGATTTATGACATCAGCATGACTTCATGCTGACATCAGCATGGTTGACTGGTCAACCTGACCAGTGGGTCCCACCTGTCATACACTATTTAGTTTAATTAGGATTTAGCTAATCCAATTACTGATAGTTAAACTAACTAGTAAATTAGATTAATTAAATAGGATTAATTATCTTAATTAATTCACTAATTAATTAATTAAATAATTATTAAATTTATTCTTTCTTCTTCTTTTTTCTTAAACGTTTCTGGCCGTGGGGCCCCCTGTCATAGGGCCATAGGCTCCTAGTGGTTCGGGTGTGGTTTTGGGGGCGGATCGGGCGACGAGCGCCAGCCCACTGGGGCGCTCGCCCGCAAGAACCGCGAGGCCAGCGCGGCTGCGGCCGATGGAGGGCGCCGCCGTCGTGCAAGCCAGAGCACGGGAGGGCGCAAAGCGAGCGTGCGCGGCTCCGTGCCCGCAGCCCGCCTAGGAGCGAGGCCCGGCAGGACCGGCCGAGCGGCGCGGCCGTGTCGTAGCCGGAGCACGGGGACGAGAGGCAGGGCAGCAGCGAAATCGGGGAAGGAGCGGCAGGGGCGGGGAGCAGGGCCGGACGGCCAAGGTGACGGGCGCGTGGGCGGCGGCTGGAGGGACGAGGCGGGCTCGGCTGCTGGCCGAAGCGAGCGCAGCCGCTGGTGGCGCCGGCGAGCAGGGGCAAATGAGGCGAGGCCACGCGCGGGCCGGGCAAGTGATGGCCGCGGCGAGCACGCAACGGGCGTGGTCGGGTCGTGCGGTGCTCGCGACGACCGCGGCGACAGGTGGGACAGAGAGGGGAGGGGAGAGGGGAGCGCTCACGTGCGCTTGAAGAGAAGAGGTCGGCGTTGGCGAGGTGGCGTCGTAGGGGAGGACGAAGGCGCAGCGGGGCGGCGACGAGTGACGTAGCCCAGCGGCGAGGCGCGGGGTCGGGCGCCTCCGATCCCGATCTGGATCGAGGAGGGAGCGCGGAAGGGGGAGTGGGACTAGTGGGGGGCGAGGGCTAGGTCACGGGGTGGGGAGGAGGCCTAGTAGGCCAGGGGGTGTGGGAGTGGGTCGGTTGGGACTGCCGGCCCGTTCGGCCAACTGGGCCAAGCCCCAGTCGAGGGTGACTTTTAATTTTATTTTCTTTTGTTCATTTCTATTTATCTATTTCTCTTTTCTTTTCTGTTTTATTTTATCTTCTACTTACTATAGTTTTACAAAATATAAAATGAGTTCCTAAATTAGTGTTACTATTTATTATAATGCCACCATAGCTTGGGCACCCAAATAATTTAGCCTAATATTTTACACATTACAAAAGGCATTTAATTAATTATTTTAGTCACTACGTTTAATTATAACAGTGCACTTAAACTCTTTATAAAAGTGTGATCTCTCCACCAGTTATTACATAAGATTTATTTGTCATTTTTAGAACGTTTTAGTTTTGACTTTTGAAAACTTTAAATGTTCGACTCGATCCTAAATTTGAAACTTGAACGGGATTTGAATCGTCGCAAGATTAACAACAGTAATCCTGGTGACGTGGCATCATTAACGTGGGATTACTGTAGCTTAATTACCCGGGCGTCACAATTCTCCTCCACTACAAGAAATCTCGTCCCGAGATTTAAGCGGTGGAGTAAGGGGGAAAAGGCGCTGGTAGCGAAAAGCTAACGAGTCTTATTGGTCTTGGTTGCCCTTTCGAAGAGGTTGACCCCTTTCGTTCTTGTCCTCATTTCTATGCTTCAAGTCATCGTGATCAAGTCGTAGTCCTTCCTTCGGGATCTCCATCGTCCTACGAACGCGATCAGGGGGGAAAACTCCGGAAGAACGCATCTCCACAAAGCTGGGCATCTGACGGTGAACTCAATGGGAAATACACGAGGTACCCCACGAGTTGTATTTAAGTGAATTCGTTGAGTGCAATATATGATGGTACAAAAGTTTCAAATGGGTAGACATTCGCTCGATGCCTAAACAGAAGCTGAAACGGGGGCTTGAGCAATGAGAACAATTAATGTGTTTGATACCAGGATGAAACATGGTATAGAATTTAGCTCGTGAATCACATACGAAGCAAGGTGCAAAGGATACCATAGAATTCAGGTTGTAAAGTAGAGCCAGGTTTCGATCCAGTGGACCTGTGGGTTATGGGCCCACCATGTGGGTTGAAAGTAGGAAGGGTGGTGACATCTTGCACAGCCGCGACAGAGAGGCATGTCAGTGGATAGCTTGTCAGCTATGTCGGCAACAATGTCGATACCAAGGACGGGGAACAAAGAGAACCATTTTTTTTTTGCTCGTTGAAACGGGGCGGACTGGTAGGCAAAGTTTTCTTCCATCGATGGTTACCGGAATGTTACCAACCATAGTAACAGGGTCTTACCGACAGAGTTGTGCAACAAGGTGTTTACATAAGCAGAGAATTAGTACTGCTTAGGTTATATGTAGATCAAAGAAAGGTTAAACAAACAAATGGAAAGGAAAATTGTGATTACACACAAGTAATGGGACTATATCCTTCCCATGGACAAGCAAAACATGGCGTACAGGGTTGGAGAGCAAGTACCCAACCATTCAGTTAAGGAGGCAATGATTAATCAAGATGTTACCCATACCACGGTGTTTGGATAACTGACCAAGAAACATTTAGCAACGTGCCTCCAATGTTCTTGTTGATGAGCGGGGGTATCATAGTCATGCTTCGAGGTAGCAATGATATGGTGTTTCAATTAAGGGCTAGACCTTGGATACACAAATGATCCATCAGAAGCAACTTATAGAATAAGTCTTACAATTTCCTCCTGGAAGAATGGCTATCCTTACAAAAGAAATTATAATGACGGGTCCTCTAGCCCCGGGGTGCTAGGCATGACATCATATTACCGGGTCATCAAAGGACCAACATTATAACTACTGAAAAGTTGTCCCAACCATCATATCTGACCGAGATTGAGATCCGATTGGTGTCATGATACCTCAGACTCGGGAGGTTTGAGAAGAAAGGTGCAACACAAATCGATGAAATGACATTGCAAGATTCTCGGGAATTGAACTATGGGAGCGGTTCCTGAAACAATAGTTCATCATTAAACCAAGGAGAGGATGAGGAGGTGGCTGATGGGCTCAGCGACAATTCATCGAAAATTCCAAACGGATGGATTTCCACAATAATGTGAACAAGAAGATGACACTTGTCAATTCAAATGATATAATGTTGTATGCTCGAGGAAATCATACACCATTAATCATTAGTTGAAAGGTGTGCCCGAAATATGACCTTAGGCAGTAAGATCAATGTTAGAGTGATGATTCAATAACCAACAGTCTAAGAACGAACTGTCGATCGTTAACTTCAAAGCAATAGGGTTGCTAGAAGTACAGAACTCAAGCAGCATCGCTAGCCTATTGGTATCCCGGTTAAAAACAACACGGGGACCAATGAAGAATGGTGATGGTGAGAAGTATCATCATACCGAGAATTTCTAAGAGGTGGAGCAATTCCCACAACATTCTCGACATAAAAGACAGTAATACTACAAGGCAGAACACAACACTAGCTTGAGAGTAAGTTGTATTCATAATGTGGACAAGTCGCGATGAAAGGAAGCCAAGGGTGTTGTCGATGATAATAAAAATCATCGAGGGCAAGGAGGGCATTTCTCATCATGAACACAGTTGACATCTCGGAAGAAGTCAAGGTGTTGAAGGTGATCCAACACATTTGTCGGGAGGTTTCAGGGGGATGCAGTCAAACAATCAACGACAACAAGTAAGGGAATGACGAGGTGGCAAGTTATAGGATCAATATATAAGATGCAAGCTCGGAATCAAAGTTGCCTTACTGAACAAGCAACCAGATGCTGAAAGCTCGACGTAAGTTGTGCTCAATCTCTGAAGAATTTGTGCACCAAAGAAGGACGAGGTAGCACAGTCAAAGGTAGCTAGACTAGGGATGTACCCGATAGTCTAGGAATAAAACCAGATTGAGTTTAAAAATTTCCCGGTAACATCTACTAGGGGTGTTGAATTTTTAGAGCAGATTTGATTTACTAAACGTTGTCCTCGGTTGACGGCAACCTAGAACCCGTAGAGTGATTACGACAAGCAAAGGTATTACTTCATCAAAAGTTCAAAAGGTGTAGTGCAAAGCCATGATATCCTCGAGATATCAGAGGGTAAAACTCGAAGGTAGAACACGATAGAAGTTGAACTAGGTCATTGACCTATGACAGTAGATACTTTAACCTTGTCAAAAATTGACAAGGCCTGGAATGAATTCCCATCAGGTATATCAGATCAGGGCAGCATGGTCAAAACCATAACTGTAAGGAATCAATTCAAGAATACCGAAAGAATCTTACAGCTGGACAATCAATTAGCAAGAAGCTTCCGAGACGGTCTACATTATTTTCATGGGCATGAACACAAAGTTCAAGGTCGACTCCCACTTCTTTAATGCATATCATTTCATTCACCTCTCGCTTTGATAAAATGGTAGTGTTGGGATTTTATCTGGTAGAACACCGGAAGGGTATGACTTGTGAAAACTTTTGGGTTCTCACGGATTAGGGGAAGGCATAGGTTCAACCCATCGGGCATCTTAGTAACATATACCACGAGTTTCAAAAGTAAATACTCAAGCTCAAAAGCAGAGCATGGTTGGCCAAGCAGAGAATACAATTTACCAAAGGCATTATGTATCAGTGGAAGAACTCGCAAGGTGATTGAATATGAAGGACACTGTCGGATAACAATCCAACAATGGATCAGGCGATCCACAACGGAGCTGATGTGAGCATCGGTACTCACTCAGAGGAAGAAGGAATGCAGAGGCATTAGATTCAAGAATCATCTTATTAGTTTGATGCTTAAATGGAAAGAAATTATGGTTTCCAAAATGAAGGATCGGAAGCAGACGCTCTGATCAAGATGGATAAGTCGAAAACACTTAGTTGGACAATCAATAAAGGTTTGATTTGCCGAGAACCAACTCATGTCCGGAATGACATCTGAGCCGGAAAGATAATTTTATAAAGGATAACCTGATGACTGCGTGCATACGCACACATTGAATAGGCTCAAAATGGCTAAGACAAGGGATATTAACGAAGGCTACTAGTCATATGGAACTAACCATAATGCAAGCAGGCAAGAACTTCAAGAGTAATAGGCTGCAGAGGACTTTCAAAAGATCAAAAAGTATTCCGAAGAATTTTGTGAGACACATAAACAATTGAGAAGAACGGATCCTCGATAAATGTGAGGAAATAACCGTAAGGGTTTTCATGCGAAATAAAACTGCAAGATAGTAAACTCAAAGGATTCTCACGACAACGGAGAATATTTCGAGGCATCTTGTAACAACAAGAGCGACGAGGAATGATCATGAGAATGGCAAGTGCATGCAGATATCCATAGGGATATATCGGTGGCAGTGAATTGCAAAGGTGATGAGTATAAGTTCTCGGGTTAACAACGGAGAGTATCTTCAGGGTTTACGGAGTTCCGCCGCCGCTCCGTGGCGGAAACCTACAGAGAAGAAAAGCCATCTCCGGCGGGCAGATTCCGCCGGGGAGATCACCTCCCGGAAGGGGAGATCATCGCCATCGTCATCACCATCATCACGGGCATCATCGAGATCATCATCAACATTGTCCCCAACATCAGCACCATCTCCATCTTCATCCAATCTCATCTCACAATTGCAGCTTGTGTTGTAATCCGTACTATCTATCCTCTCTACCCTATCGGTGTTGATTACTACTTTGTGGTGAATGCTATTGAGTTTTGTTGGAGAAATATCATTGTGTCCAGATTGTTTATCATCCATCTATCTCCACTGATCATGATCTCTTTTATGTCTTGTGAGTAGTTACTTTAGTTCTTGAGGACATGGGAGAAGTCTTGTTGTTAGTAGTCATATGATGTTGAAGTAATATGTGTTGCTTGATACTTAAGTTGTGTTGTTATTTTCCTAGTGGTGTTGTGTGAGTCGAACACTCAACACTTCGCCTTATTAAGGACCTAGGGGAATACATTGTGTACAAAGAATGCTTACGGTGGGTTGCCGGAGTGACAGAAACCTGAACCCCAGTTCGCACGCTTTTGCACAAGGGAACAATGGATCATCGATCGTATTGCTATGGTTAGGCTTTTGCCTTAAATACTATCTTGTATTTGCGGATGCTTGCAAGGTGTTTAATCATAAGAGTGCACTCATCTTAGTCTAGAGGGTGTACTAGCATAGATCCACCCACTCAACACTTATCAACACATCACACAGTACCGATACGGAATATGGCGAAAGCACATGACTACCTCTCCCGTGTGTCCTCAAGAACACTTTAGCCTTTATAAGTTCAGTTGCTAGGCCTCTCCTTTGCTCAGAAAGGATTGGGCCACTTGTTACTCTCCAATGCCTTTTACTTTGCTCGCTTTTACTTTCCTGTTGCTTATATCAAGAAAACCCCTAAAAAGTTATCTTTCAGTGCTTGCAGTTATTCCTTGCTCAGAATCACTTATCAATACCTTCTGCTCCTCGTTGGGTTCGACACTCTTACTTATCAAAAACGCTGCAATAGATCCCTTACGGTTGTGGGTCATCAAAGTACAATAGCTACATCACCTCCTTAGTGAAGGAAATATGCCCTAGAGGCAATAATAAAGTTGTTATTTATATTTCCTTATATCATGATAAATGTTTATTATTCATGCTAGAATTGTATTAACCGGAAACTTAGTACATGTGTGAATACATAGACAAAACAGAGTGTCCCTAGTATGCCTCTATTAGACTAGCTCATTGATCAAAGATGGTTATGTTTCCTTACCATAGACATGAGTTGTCATTTGATCAACGGGATCACATCATTAGGAGAATGATGTGATGGACAAGACCCATCCGTTAGCTTAGCACTATGATCGTTTAGTTTTACTGCTATTGCTTTCTTCATGACTTATACATGTTCCTATGACTATGAGATTATGCAACTCCCGAATACCGTAGGAACACCTAGTGTGCTATCAAACGTCACAACGTAACAGGGTGATCATAAAGATGCTCTGCAGGTGTCTTCGAAAGTGTTCGTGGTGTTGGCATAGATCAAGACTAGGATTTGTCACTCCGAGTGTCGGAGAGGTATCTCTGGGCCCTCTCGGTAATGCACATCATAATAAGCCTTGCAAGCAAAAGACTAATGAGTTAGTCACGAGATGATGTATTACGGAACGAGTAAAGAGACTTGACGGTAACGAGATTGAACTAGGTATAGAGATACCGACGATCGAATCTCGGGCAAGTAACATACCAATGACAAAAGGAACAACGTATGTTGTTATGCGGTTTGACTGATAAAGATCTTTGTAGAATATGTAGGAGCCAATATGAGCATCCAGGTTCCACTATTGGTTATTGACCGGAGATGAGTCTCGGTCATGTCTACATAGTTCTCGAACCCGTAGGGTCCGCACGCTTAACGTTTGATGACGATCGGTATTATGAGTTTATGAGTTTTGATGTACCGAAGGAGTTCGGAGTCCCGGATGAGACCGGGGACATGACGAGGAGTCTCGAAATGGTCGAGACGTAAAGATCGATATATTGGACGACTATATTCAGACATCGGAAAGGTTCCGAGTGATTCGGGTATTTTTCGGAGTATATGTGCCTTATTGGGCCATACGGGAATAGAGGAGAAAGGCCAAAAGGAAGGAGGCGCGCGCCCCCCCTCTGGTCCGAATTGGACAAGGGGTGCAGCCCCCTTTTCCTTCTCCCTCTCCACCTCTTTCCTTCTCTCCTACTCCGGAAAGGAAAGGGGAATCCTACTAGGACTTGGGAGTCCTAGTTGGACACCCCACACTTGGCGCGCCCCCTCTAGGGCCGGCCTCTCCCTTGCTCCTTTATATACGGGGGCAGGGGGGCACCCTAGGACACACAAGTTGAATTGTTTTAGCCGTGTGCGGTGCCTCTCTCCACAGAAACACACCTCGGTCATACCGTTGCAGTGCTTAGGCGAAGCCCTGCGCCGGTAGATACATCATATCTGTCACCACGCCGTCGTGCTGGCGAAACTCTCCCGTGAAGCTCAACTGGATCAAGAGCTCGTGGGACGTCATCAAGCTAAACGTGTGCTGAACGCGGAGGTGCCGTACGTTCGGTGCTTGATCGGTTGGATCGCGAAGAAGTTCGACTACATCAACCGCGTCACTTAACGCTTCCGCTCCCGGTCTACGAGGGTACGTAGACACACTCTCCCCCTCGTTGCTATGCATCTAGTAGATAGATCTTGCGTGATCGTAGGAAAATTTTGAAAATACTATGTTCCCCAACAGTGGCATCATGAGCCAGGTCTATGCGTAGATGATATGCACGAGTAGAACACAATGAGTTGTGGGCGATACTAGTCATACTGCTTACCAGCATGTCATACTTTGCTTCGGCAGTATTGTGAGATGAAGCGGCCCAGACCGACATTACGCGTACGCTTACGCGAGACTGGTTTCATCGTTATGAGCACTCGTTGCTTAAAGGTGACTGGCGGGTGTCTGTCTCTCTCACTTTAGCTGAATCAAGTGTGCCTACGCCCGGTCCTTGTGAAGGTTAAAACAGCACATACTTGACAAAACATCGTTGTGGTTTTGTATGCGTAGGTAAGAACGGTTCTTGCTAAAGCCCGTAGCAGCCACGTAAAACTTGCAATAACAAAGTAGAGGACGTCTAACTTGTTTTTGCAGGGCATGTTGTGATGTGATATGGTCAAGACATGATGAGTTATATGGTTTTGTATGAGATGATCATGTTTTGTAAAGTTATCGGCAACTGGCAGGAGCCATATGGTTGTCGCTTTATTGTATGAAATGCAATCGCCATGTAATTGCTTTACTTTATCACTAAGCAGTAGCGATAGTCGTAGAAGCAATAGTTGGCGAGATGACAACGATGCTACGATGGAGATCAAGGTGTCGCGCCGGTGACAAAGGTGATCATGACGGTGCTTTGGAGATGGAGATCAAAAGCACAAGATGATGGTGGCCATATCATGTCACATATTTTGATTTGCATGTGATGTTTATCTTATTATGCTTCTTATTTTGCTTAGAACGACGGTAGCATTATAAGATGATCCCTTACAAAATTTCAAGGTACAAGTGTTCTCCCTGAGTATGCACCATTGCGAAAGTTCTTCGTGCCGAGACACCACGTGATGATCGGGTGTGATAAGCTCTACGTTCAAATACAACGGGTGTAAGACAGTTTTGCACACGTAGAATACTCGGGTTAAACTTGACGAGCCTAGCATATGCAGATATGGCCTCAGAACACTGGAGACCGAAAGGTCGAGCGTGAATCATATAGTAGATATGATCAACATAAGATGTTCACCATTGAAACTACTCCATCTCACGTGATGATCGGACATGGTTTAGTTGATTTGGATCACGTGATCATTTAGATGACTAGAGGGATGTCTATCTAAGTGGGAGTTCTTAAGTAATATGATTAAATTGAACTTTAATTTATCATGAACTTAGTCCTCGTAGTATTAGCATATCTATGTTGTAGATCAATAGCTCACGATGTTGCTCCCCGTTTATTTTTTATATGTTCCTAGAGAAAACTAAGTTGAAAGATGTTAGTAGCAATGATGCGGAATTGTTCCGTGATCTGAGGATTATCCTCATTGCTGCACAGAGAATTATGTCCTTGATGCACCGCTAGGTGACAGACCTATTGCAGGAGCAGATGTAGACGTTATGAACGTTTTGACAAAAGCTCGGTATGATGACTACTTGATAGTTTAAGTGCACCATGCTTTACGGCTTAGAACCGGGACTTCAAAAATGTTTTGAACGCCACGGAGCATATAAGATGTTCCAAGAGTTGAAATTAGTATTTCATACTCATGCCCGTGTCGAGAGGTATAAGACTTCTGACAATACTTTGCCTACAAGATGGAGGAGAATAGCTCAACCAGTGAGCATGTGCTCAGATTGTCTGGATACTACAATTACTTGAATCAAGTGGGAGTTAATCTTCCAGATAAGATAGTAATTGACAAAGTTCTCTAGTCACTATCACCAAGTTAGTAGAACTTCGTGATGAACTATAATATGCAAGGGATGACGAAAGGAATTCCCGAGCTCTTCGCGATGCTGAAGTCGGCGAAGGTAGAAATCATGAAAAAGCATCAAGTGTTGATGGTTAACAAGACCACTTGTTTCAAGTAAAGGGCAAAGGGATAGAAGGGGAACTTCAAGAAGAATGACAAGCAAGTTGTCACTCCCGTGAAGAAACCCAAAGCTAAAACTCAAGCCTGAAACTAAGTGCTTCTACTGCAAAGGAAATGGTCACTGGAAGTGGAACTGCCCTAGATACTTGGCGGATAAGAATAATGGCAAAGTGAACAAAGGTATATTTTGATATACAGATTATTGATGTGTACTTTACTAGTGTTCATAGCAACCCCTGGGTATTTGATACCGGTTCAGTTGCTAAAATTAGTAACTCGAAACGAGAATTGCAGAATGAACAGAGACTAGTTAAAGGTGAAGTGACGATGTGTGTTGGAAGTGGTTCCAAGATTGACATGATCATCATCGCACACTCCCTATACTTTCGGGATTAGTGTAAAACCTAAATAAATGTTATTTGGCATTGCGTTGAGCATGAATATGATTTGATCATATTTGTTGCAATACGATTATTCATTTAAAGTCATAGAATAATTGTTATTCTGTTTACATGAATAAAACCTTCGATGGTCATACACCCAATGAAAATAGTTTGTTGGATCTCGATCGTGGTGATACACATATTCATAATATTGAAGCCAAAAGATGCAAGGTTAATAATGATAGTGCAACTTATTTGTGGCACTGCCATTTAGGTCATAATGGTGTAAAGCGCATGAAGAAACTCCATAGTGATGGACTTTTGGAATCACTTGATTATGAATCACTTGGTGCTTGCGAATCATGCCTCATGGGAAAGATGACTACAACTTTGTTCTCCGGAACAATGGAGCGAGCAACAGATTTGTTGGAGATCATACATACAGATGTATGTGGACCAATGAGTGTTGAAGCTCGCGGCGGGTATCGTTATTTTCTGACCTTCACTGATGATTTGGGCAGATATGGGTATATCTACTTAATGAAGCACAAGTATGAATCATTTGAAAAGTTCAAAGAATTTCAGAGTGAAGTGGAGAATCATCGTAACAAGAAAATAAGAGTTTCTACGATATGATCGTAGAGGTAAAATATTTGAGTTAGCGAGTTTGGCCTTCAGTAAAAACAATGTGAAATAGTTTCACTACTCACGCCACCTGGAACACCACAGTGTAATGGTGTGTCCGAACATCATAACCGTACTTTATTAGATATGGTGCGATCGATGATGTCTCTTACCGATCTACCACTATCGCTTTTGGGGTTATGCATTAGAGACAGCTACATTCACATTAAATAGGGCACCATCTAAATCCGTGGAGATGACACCGTATGAACTGTGGTTTGACGAGAAACCTAAGCTGTCATTTCTTAAGTTTGGGACTGCGATGCTTATGTGAAAAAGTTTCAACATGATAAGCTCGAACCCAAATCGAAGAAGTAAATCTTCATAGGATACCCAAAAGAAACTATTGGGTACACCTTCTATCACAGATCCGAAGGCAAGGTCTTTGTTGCTAAGAGTGGATCCTTTCTAGAGAAGGAGTTTCTCTCGAAAGAAGTGAGTGGGAGGAAAGTAGAACTTGATGAGGTAATTGTACCTTCTCCCAAATTGGAAAGTGGAACATTACAAAAACTAGTTCCAGTGATTCCTACACCAATTAGTGAGGAAGCTAATGATGATGATCATGAAACTTCAGATCAAGTTTCTGCTGAACTTCGTAGATCAACCAGAGTTCGTTCCGCATCAGAGTGGTACGGCAACCCGGTTCTGGAAGTCATGTTACTGGACCATGATAAACCTACGAACTATGAGGAAGCGATGATGAGCCCAGATTCCGCAAAATGGCTTGAGGCCATGAAATCTGAGATGGGATCCATGTATGAGAACAAAGTGTGGACTTTGGTTGAGTTGCCCGATGATCGGCAAGCCATCGAAAATAAATGGATCTTCAAGAGGAAGACTGACGCTGACGGTAATGTTACTGTTTACAAAGCTCGACTTGTTGTGAAAGTTTTTCAACAAGTTCAAGGAGTTGACTACGATGAGACTTTCTCACCCGTAGCGATGCTTAAGTCTGTCCGAATCATGTTAGCTATTGCCGCATTTTATGAAATCTGGCAAATGGATAACAAAACTGCATTCTTTAATGGATTTATTAAAGAAGACTTGTATATGATGCAACCAGAAGGTTTTGTCAATCCTAAAGGTGCTAACAAAATGTGCAAGCTCCAGCGATCCATCTATGGACTGGTGCAAGCATCTCGGAGTTGAAATATATGCTTTGATAAGTTGATCAAAGCATATAGATTTATACAGACTTGCGGTGAAGCCTGTATTTACAAGAAGTGAGTGGGAGCACTACAACCTTTCTGATAAGTATATGTGAATGACATATTGTCGATCGGAAATGATGTAGAATTTTCTGGAAAGCATAAATGAGTGTTTGAAAAGAGTTTTTCAAAGAAAGACCTTGGTGAAGCTGCTTACATATTGGGCATCAAGATCTATAGAGATAGATCAAGACGCTTGATAAGACTATCGATGAGTACATACCTTGATAAGATTTTGAAGTAGTTCAAAATGGATCAGTCAAAAAAGGAGTTCTTGCCTGACTTGTAAGGTGTGAAGTTGAGTAAGACTCAAAGCCAGACCACGGCAGAAAAATATAGAGAGAATGAAAGTCATTCCCTATGCCTCAGCCATAGGTTCTATAAAGTATGCCATGCTGTGTACCAAACATGTTGTGTACCTTGCCATGAGTTTGTCAAGGGGGTACAATAGTGATCCAGGAGTAGATCACTGTACAGCGGTCAAAATTATCCTTAGTAACTGGATGACTAAGGAAATGCTTCTCGATTATGGAGGTGATAAAGAGTTCGTCGTAAAGGGTTACGCCGATGCAAACTTTGACACTAAATCCAGATGACTCTAAGTATCAATCTGGATGCGTATTGAAAGTGGGAGCAATTAGCTAGAGTAGCTCCATGCAGAGCATTGTAGACATAGAAATTTGCGAAATACATATGGATCTGAATGTGACAGACCCGTTGACTAAACTTCTCTCACAAGCAAAACATGATCACACCTTATTACTCTTGGGTGTTAATCACATAGCGACGTGAACTAGATTATTGACTCTAGTAAACCCTTTGGGTGTTGGTCACATGGCGATGTGAACTATGGGTGTTATTCACATAACGATGTGAACTATCGGTATTAAATCACATGGCGATGTGAGCTAGATTATTGACTCTAGTGCAAGTGGGAGACTGAAGGAAATATGCCCTAGAGACAATAATAAAGTTGTTATTTATATTTCCTTATATCATGATAAATGTTTATTATTCATGCTAGAATTGTATTAACCGGAAACTTAGTACATGTGTGAATACATAGACAAAACAGAGTGTCCCTAGTATGCCTCTACTAGACTAGCTCATTGATCAAAGATGGTTAAGTTTCCTAACCATAGACATGAGTTGTCATTTGATCAACGGGATCACATCATTAGGAGAATGATGTGATGGACAAGACCCATCCGTTAGCTTAGCACTATGATCGTTTAGTTTTACTGCTATTGCTTTCTTCATGACTTATACATGTTCCTATGACTATGAGATTATGCAACTCCCGAATACCGTAGGAACACCTTATGTGCTATCAAACGTCACAACGTAACTGGGTGATCATAAAGATGCTCTACAGGTGTCTCCGAAAGTGTTCGTGGTGTTGGCATAGATCAAGACTAGGATTTGTCACTCCGAGTGTCGGAGAGGTATCTCTGGGCCCTCTCGGTAATGCACATCATAATAAGCTGTAATGCCCCGGATGTAATACTTTCCCTTTTGGGTATATAATATATCTCCGGCTTCATCTATTTCCATTCCGAGTTCTTTGTCTTTCGGGTTTTCGTCGTTTTGTTGTGTGCGTGTGTGGCATTCATTCATATCATGTAGACATGTGCATCGCATTGCATTTGTGTTGTCGGTTGCATCCTGTCCCACGCGTTCCTTCCCGTTGTCCGTTTCGCGTTCCGGAGCTCCCTCACGTGTCCGTGACATCCCGTAGACCTACTTTGTTGTTTGGCCGTGTAACGTTGCCGGTGTGGCGCGAGACTTGTCGTGTGTTGTTGTTTTGTTGTGTGCAACCCGCCTCTCAAATCTCGTCGCTTTTGGACTCCGTTTGCTATCCCATCAGTTATTCGTGTGGGTCCAAAGTGCCTTCACTTTGTGTCCCAGAAACACCCCTACAGCAGCCCACTACCCTCTTCTAGGCCCATCCTGACTTCCCCCGCGATCGGATCCGTCGGATCGCGATCGGAGGGCTCCTAACACACCTAAATCCCCCCTAACCCTAAAAATCTGCTTTATAATAGACCCTATGTCTATTTTGGACATCCCTAGTTTTCTTCCTCCTCCTTCCCCTAAAACTCTGGATCTAGCCACCCCCTCCTCTCCACTTGGCAAGCCAGATCGAGCCGCCGCCGTTTCCTGTCGAAGCAGCCGCCGCGCCGCCCACTTCCTCGATCGAAGCCCGCCAGGTCAACGGCTTCGCGCGCTGGGCGTCGTCCGACCGAGCGCCTCGAGCCAGCTGGGCTCCTCCTCGCGAGGACCACTTCAACGCCAGAGAGCCCGTCGCGCCAGCCGCCTCGTCGGCCCACTCCTCCCGCGCCTCCGATCCACTCCTCCCGCAGCTTCGCCCTCGCCTCCCGCGCGCCAGATCGCCGCGCCGCACTCCGGGCCTCGCCAGCCACCCGAGGCCCAGCACTCCGCTCGCCAGCGCCTCCCTCGCTGGGCTCCCGCGCCCGCACAGGCCCAGCCCCACCGCGCCTCATCGCCAGCTCCACCGCCGCCTGGGCCGCACCGCTCGCCCCCGAGCCGGCCCGTTCCTCGCCTCTGCGGGCCGCCTCCACCAGGCCGCCGCCAAAGCCGCCACCGAGCCGGGCCACACCGCCTGGGCCGCCGCCTCTGCCAGATCTCTCCAGTCCGTTTGTGTTTTTTTTTCAGATCTGGAGGTTTACCTCTTTTCCCTCCTAGTCCCTGTTATTAATCTGTGATGCAATGTTCAAACTTCTCTAACTTTTTGTGTGGATGTCCGTTTCGCGCAAATAGCATGTCCAGACGTTCGTGGTGATTAGCACTACGTTTTATCTTTTAGTGTCATGCATGTTAGAGATCATTTAGGTGCTTGTTTTTCTGTTGCAATAGTGCTTCGTGATAAAAACTGCTGCTATGTGATGTTTTTATGCCATCTTTGCCATGTGATAACTTTTAGCTCGTTTGTCCGAATGATGCAAATGACATGTCCACGTGTTCGTCTTGCCATGCTCTACATGTTGCTTGTGATAGGTTGCATGATAGATTTATTCTTGCCATGTTTATCATCGTTGCAAAGTGCCATGTGGCTGTGATGTTATTTCACTTGTTATGAAATGCCATCTTGTTGAGCTCGTTGCTATCGTTGTGTTTATCTCCATGATGCTTGCTTGTATGTTTCGGGATCACCATCATGTGTACTTTGATGTGGTGCTTACACTTGCCATGTTTAGTTTCGAGGTGACTTAAACTTGCTCTTTTAGATGCCATGATGAAACTGCTGTTTTAGGACTTAGTGGATTTTCACTAAGTCTGAAATCTGTAACGTTCCGATGCCATGTTTGCTTGCTGCTCTAGGACAAACCATGATAGTTTTGGGGTGGATCTTGATTGTTCCTTGTAGTATATATTGTTGGCTTTCTATTCATGTTCTCACATGTTTATTTAAGTGGCTGTAGCATGTTTATCTTTTGCTCCAAAGTTTCAATAGAATTCTGCTGTCAGAATTTTATTGTCAAGTTCAATATGTCCAAGCTTGTTGCTATTGATCCGTGGCTCCTTTGGGGGTGCACGTTTGGACTTATTTGCTGTAGGATATGTCTAGTTTATGTTCATGTCCTTTGCCATGATGTTTGAGTGCTGTAGCTTAATTATTTTGTGCTCCGAAGTTACTATGTTGCTGTAATTTTCAGCTTTCGCTCATTTCTTGTTTCGGGCATAACTTTTAGCCCGTAGCTCCGATTTCAGCGAGTCTTATATGAAACTTGATTGATTTTCCGTGTAGATTCATAATCTCCTGTTCTTATCATGTTTTGAGGTGTTTTTCTTGAGTGCTATTTTCCATGCTCCGTGTGCATCCTTAGTGCATCCTTCATGCATCCATCATTTTCGAGTGCGCATTGCATCTTGTTGATTCGTTCCTTGTGTGATTGTATTGTTTAGAGCCGGAAGCTGAGGCCGAGTACGAGTACGAGAACGAGGTTACCAACGAGGTTGAGCACGAGGACCCTTCTTACGATCCGAACGACTTCTCTTCAGGCAAGATGACCGAACCCGGATACCACTACTATTTTTGCCTATTGCTAGAAGTCACGATCTATAGTTTTGCCTCGATGCCCATGCCTTTCATGTCAGCCTCCTACTTGTAACCATTGCCATGTTTAACCACCCTACCTATGCAAACCGTTGCTTGGCTAAGTACGCTTCGCTCAGCCCTTCTTATAGCATTGCTAGTTGCAGGTGAAGATCGAAGATGCTTGCTTCATGTTGAAGTTTTGTTGGGTTATATCACACTATATAATTGCTAAATGAAATCATCTATATATTGGCAAGGGTGGAAGGCTAAGCCTTTTGCTTGGTGATTTGTTCCACTCATGCCGTTAGGAACCGTATAAACCGGTGTTATGTTCCTTGATTATGCGTTCCTAACACGGTTGGGGTGTATGGGACCCCCTCGACAAACCGCTAAGTGCTAAGTCTTTTTCAGCAAGTCCCAACATTGGTACTATTTGCCTAATAACAAATTAAACTTGCATAGGGAGTAATTAACCCTCTTTCTTAATCAACAACCCCGGGCCAGTGCTCCACATGAGTGTTGGTCCGAAACGGGGAGCCTGCGGGGCCGCCTTGGGGCAACTCGAGGTATCTGGCATACACCCGTAGCTTCGCCCATCCGGTCGTGTCCTGAGACTTAGATACGCGCGGCTACTATCAGGGTGTCGACACGCCGGGAGGATTTGCTGGATTAGTCTTACCTTAGTTCGGTATATCTTGAGCACGGGATTCCGAGAATACTCGGGTCTTCCCACTTTGGAGTTGCGACTCCGCGGATCGTGGGCTTGTAATGGGTCAAGTTGGAACACCCCTGCAGGGTTATGAACTTTCGAAAGCCGTGCCCGCGGTTATGTGGCAGATGGGAGCTTGTTAATATCCGGTTGTAGATAACTTGACACAATGTTTCTAATACACTACCAGCGTGTGTTCCGAGATCGTCAATTTCCGAATAGGGATTCGGGAGTTGAACACCGAGGGGTTATGTTTGTTGATTTTGTAGCTAGGATCACTTCGTGATCACTTCTCGTCCGAGGCTTTCTCTTCTCGCTCTCACTCACGTAAGCTAGTTGCTAGTTGCTGCTGCAGACACTTATTCTTTTCTTCAGCCTTATCCTCTCCCAAGGCTTAAATAGTCTTGTTACCTGGGAACGGGATTGCTGAGTCCTCTGTGGCTCACAGTTACTTCACCACACCAGATGCAGGTCCAGCTGTGAGCTATCCAGGTGATGGCACCGAGCTGGATTGGGAGTACGACGAGGAGCGTAGTCGATACTATGTTCGTTATCCGGATGATCAGTAGTGGAGACTTCTACTAGGATTCGATCCGACCTGTGGATGTTATTTAAGTTTGGTATCTTGACATTTGGTTTTGCCCTTAGAGGGTTGTGATGTTCTTAATGTATGATGTTTGAGACATGTATTGTATTTGTGTGACGTGGCGAGTGTAAGCCAACTATTTATGTTTACAATTCCCCTCTTTTACATGAGATTTGCAAAGATTACCAAACTTGAGATCATTCTAGGATGGACTTATGCCTTTAAGTCGTGCCTCGACACGTAGGAGGTATAGTTCCATCATGGGCATTACAAGTTGGTATCAGTGCCTTCTCCGACCTAGGAGCCCCCACTGATTGATCGAATCGTTGACGGTCGAGTCTAGGCACACACTGAAAACATTTTGAGTCCTATATTATATCGGAGAGTAGGATTTCTTTGCTTCTCATCTCCTTTTCTCTCTGGTGAGGACTCCTGACGACTACTCTTGTCTCTTCTATCTTCAAAAATTGCACCAAATTTTTTTTTTAGGAATCTCGCGAGTATTCTGGGGTTGTTTCGATGTTCTTGTGACGAGAATATTGTTCTCGATGCCTCCTGTCATTAGGGGTTGTGGCAGTGTCCCGGGGAGTTGAGCTTCGGGGTATTGTCGTCACAAGCATATCGCGGCAGTACTAAATACTTAAGACGGCCGACATCGAAAATCTCTCCTATACGGCCAGTGGCAAGATAACCCCGACATCACCCAGTACTGGGGAGGTAGTTCGAGAGTATTGCCATAGCTTGTTATAGTGGATGCTTTTCGAAGGTCCGAGGTACACAGTTTCCGAGAAAGACTGGTTATGTGTTGAAGGATGGATACACCTGGATGTAGGTTTAGAGTTGATTGCGCGGTGCTTCCCGTGTATCCCCAACACCTGATTGCATAACTGGAATCTTTCGGAAATTCATAGGTGGGCTTATCCAGTAGATCGTAGGCATTCTTCCAACGAATGCAGGTTAGCGAGTTCGGGGTTCTACATTGAGTGAAGTGGTATTATGACCGATGTTCCGATCGGGAGTTGCATCTTAAAGGGTCCTTGGCTATGCTGATCCGGGGATTGCAAAACCCTTTCGTAACGCGTTCATATGCTTTCAGCACAAAGATGTTAGAACGAAACTCCTCTCTTGTGTTTGTTCCCGTCTGTACCTTGTTGTTTTTCTTATTTTTACCTTTTGTCCCCTATGTAGCTTCTCGTGAAGATTGATGTTATCATTTAACTGAGAATTTCATTCGTTCCTCTTGTTCGAATGATTCATTCGTTCTTATTGTTCGAATGATTATTGTGAAGACTTGTTGCAATTCATTCCATTGATTCAGCTTATGCCTTCTGTCAATCAATTGCTGATTCGTGGTCATCTCTTTCAGGATGGCTCCGTAAAGGGTTCCCAACGCTAACCCAGAGGGTGAAGAGGTCCCAGAACGTCCTCCTTCCCCTCCTCCTCCGCCTGAGGCTTGGAGAGCGATTATGCAGACTACAGCTCAGAACACCCAGATGTTGATGCAGATGATGCAGCAGATGCAAGCTAATCAAGCTAATCAGGGTGTTCCAGGGAATCAAGCCAACTTCTTCAACCAGCAGCACCATGCTACTCTCAACCAGTTCTTGGCCAATAATCCAAAAGCTTTCAGTTACTGTGTTGACCCTCTTGATGCTGAAGATTGGTTAACCGACATAAAGAAGCATTTTGAGTGCAGTAACGTGAAGGAAGATGATTATGTGAAGTTTGCAGCCTTCCAACTCAAAGACCAAGCAGCTGACTGGTGGCAGCAGTACAAAGACTCCAGGCCAGGTCAAGTGATCTCTTGGGAGAATTTCTGCAAGGACTTTCGCTCTCACCACATTCCTACAAGTGTCATCGAGGGTATGCGTGAGCAATTCCACAACCTGAAGCAGGGCTCTATGTCAGTCTATCAGTATAATGTCAAGTTCCAAAACCTTGCCCGCTATGCTAAGCAAGACATTCCTGATGCTAAGAGCAAAATCTACCAGTTCCGTGGAGGTCTCAAAGATGAACTTCAACTTGCTCTCACTTTGTTCGAGCCCGATGAATTCGACAAGTTCTATAACATGGCTTTGAAACAAGAGGCAGCTCAGCTCAAGATGGAGGCTTCTAAAAAGAGAATTCGAGATGCCGTTCACTCTTCCTCATCGTCTCAGTTGGCTGCGAAACAACAGAAATTCTGGCTTCCTCCTCCTCAAGTGATTCGAGCTCCTTACAACAACTCCAACAACTCCAACAACAAGAACTCTAGTGGACGTGGTTTCTCCCACCCACCCTGTAATGCCCAGGATGGAGTTATACCTCCTACGTGTCGAGGCACGACTTAAAGGCATAAGTCCATCCTAGAATGATCTCAAGTTTGGTAATCTTTGCACATCTCATGTAAAAGAGGGGATTGTAAACATAAATATTTGGCTTACACTCGCCACGTCACAGAATTACAATTCAAGTCTCAATCATCATACATAAAGAACATCACAACCCTCTAAGGGCAAAATCCAAATGTCAAGATACCAAACTAAAATAAATAAACCACAGGCGGATCGAATCCTAGTAGGAGTCTCCACTACTGATCATCCGGATATCGCACATAGTACCGACTACGCTCCTCGTCGTACTCCCAATCCAGCTCGGTGCCATCACCTGGATAGCTCACAGCTGGACCTGCATCTGGTGTGGTGAAGTAACTGTGAGCCACAGAGGACTCAGCAATCCCGTTTCCGGGTAACAAGACTATTTAAGCCTTTGGGAGAGGATAAGGCTGAAGAAAAGAATAAGTGTCTGCAGCAGCAACTAGCATCTAGCTTACGTAAGTGAGAGCGAGAAGAGAAGGCCTCGGCGAGAAGTGATCACGAAGTGATCCTAGCTACAAGCTCAACAAGCATAACCCCTCCGTGTTCAACTCCTGAATCCCTATTCGGAAATTGACAGTCACGGAACACATGCTGGTAGTGTATTAGAAACATTGTGTCAAGTTATCTACAACCGGTTATTAACAAGCTCCCATCTGCCATATAACCGCGGGCACGGCTTTCGAAAGTTCAAACCCTGCAGGGGTGTTCCAACTTGACCCATTACAAGCCCACGATCCGCGGAGTCGCAACTCCAAAGTGGGAAGACCCGAGTATTCTCGGAATCCCGTGCTCAAGATATACCGAACTAAGGTAAGGCTAATCCAGCAAATCCTCCCGGCGTGTCGACACCCTGATAGTAGCCGCGCGTATCTAAGTCTCAGGACACGACCGGATGGGCGATGCTACAGGTGTATGCCAGATACCTCGGGTTGCCCCAAGGCGGCCCTGCAGGACCCCCGTTTCGGACCAACACTCATGTGGAGCACTGGCCCGGGGTTGTTGATTAAGAAAGAGGGTTAATTACTCCCTATGCAAGTTTAGTTTGTTATTAGGCAAATAGTACCAATGTTGGGACTTGCTGGAAAAGACTTAGCACTTAGCGGTTTATCGAGGGGGTCCCATACACCCCAACCGTGTTAGGAACGCTTAATCAAGGAACATAACACCGGTTTATACGGTTCCTAACGGCATGAGTGGAACAAAACACCAAGCAAAAGGCTTAGCCTTCCACCCTTGCCAATATATAGATGATTTCATTTAAGCATTTATATAGTGTGATAAAACCCAACCAAACTTCAACATGAAGCAAGCATCTTCGATCTTCACCTGCAACTAGCAATGCTATAAGAAGGGCTGAGCGAAGCGTACTTAGCCAAGCAACGGTTTGCATAGGTAGGTTGGTTAAACATGGCAATGGTTAACAAGTAGGAGGCTGACAAGAAGATCATGGGCTTCGAGGCAAAACTATAGAGCGGAACTACTAGCAATAGGCAAAGATAGTAATGTTATCGGGATTCGGTCATCTTGCCTGAAGAGAAGTCGTTCGGATCATAAGAAGGGTCCTCGTGCTCAACCTCGTTGGAAACCTCGTGCTCGTACTCGAACTCAGTCTCGGCTTCCGGCTCTAAACAAAACAATCACACCAATCACCAATCAACAAGATGCAATGCGCACTCGAGAAAGATGGATGCATGATGGATGCACTAAGGATGCACACGGAGCACGTAAAAGATCACTCAAGCAAAACACCTCAAAACATGATAACAATCTGATATTATTAATCTACACAGAAAATCAATCAAGTTTCATGTAAGATTCGCTGAAATCGGAGTTACGGGCTAAAAGTTATGCCCGAAACAAGAAATGAGCGAAAGCTGAAAATTACAGCAACATAGCAACTTCGGAGCACAAAATAATTAAGCTACAGCACTCAAATATCATGGCAAAGGACATGAACACAAACTAGACATATACTACATAAACTAAGTCCAAAGGTGCACCCCCAACGGAGCCACGGATCAATAGCAATGATCTTGGACATATTGAACTTGACAATAAAATTCTGGCAGCAGGATTTTATTGAAACTTTGGAGCAAAAGATAAACATGCTACAGCCACTTAAATAGACATGTGAGAACATGGATGGAAAGATAACAATATATACTACAAGGAACAATCAAGATCCACTCCAAAACTAACATGGTTTGTCCTAGAACATCACACGAACATGGCATCGGAACGTTACAGATTTCAGACTTAGTGAAAAACCACCAAGTCCTAAAACAGCAATTTCATCATAGCATCTAAACAAGCATGTTTAAGTCACCTCGAAACTAAACATGGCAAGAGGTAAGCACCTCATCAAAGTACACATGAAGGTGATCCCGAAACACACAAGCATGCTTCAAAGGGATAAACACAACGATAGCAACGAGCTCAACAAGATGGCATTTCATAACAAGTGAAACAACATCACAGCCACATGGCACTTTGCAACGATGATAACAAGGCAAGAATAAATCTAACATGCTACCTAGCACATACAACATGTAGAGCATGGCAAGACGAACACGTGGACATGTCATTTGCATCATTCGGGTAAACGAGCTAAAAGTTATCACATGGCAAAGATGGCATAAAAACATCACATAGCAGCAGTTTATATCATGATGCACTCTTGCAACAGCAAAACAAGCACCTAGATGATCTCTAACATGCATGACAACAACAGATAAAACGTAGAGCAAGTCTCCACGAACGTCTGGACATGCTATATGCGCGAATCGGATCAACACACAAAAAGTTACAGCAGTTCTAATAATGCATCACAGATTAGATCATCCCAGGGACTTAGGAGAAAAAGTGGTAAACCTCCAGATCTGGAAAAAAACTCAAACGGGCGGCGGTCGCGGATCGGGCCGGAGGGCGAAGCGGGTCCAGCAGGCTTGCGGATCGGGCGGCGGAGCACGGCCGCTAACGGGCCGACGGCGGGGCCCGTTAGGGTTTCTGCAGCGGGGCGATCGGGGCTCCTCCCGATCTGGAGCACGGCGGCGCCCCGAGGCTGGAACAGGGAGCGGCGAGCTGGGCCTCGGTCGAAGCGGTGGCTGGCCCACCTGCTGCTGGCTCGGGCGACCGCGAGGCCCAGGTGGAAGCTGCTGGGAGGCGGCCGATCGGGGCCTGCGGGGCGCGGAGGCGGCTTGGAGGCGGCCCGGTGGGGATCTCGGCCCGGCGAGAGGCGAGGAGGGACGGGCGGCTGGGCCGCGGTGGCCTGGAGGGCGCCCGGCGCTGGAGCGGCGATCGGATCGGGACTCCTTCCCGATCCCGAGCGGCGGCGGGTGGCGCTGCGAAGTGGGGACCGGCCCGAACCGGAGAAGGCCCAGGAGGAGAGGCGCGGCGTGGGCCGACGCGGGGCTAGCGGGAGGCCTGGAGAGGCGATGCGTTCGGCGAAGTGGTCCTCGAGGCTGCGCTCGAGGCCCGATCGGCGGGGCGGAGGGGATCGATCGGCCGGGCGGAGTGGCCGAGGGCGAAGGGTCGTTGACCCTGGATCCTGCCCGATCCAGGGCTGGCGCGGCGACCTGCTCGGATCCTTCGGGATTCGTGGAGATTTTTCAAGTGGAGAGGAAGGGGGAGATTGGATCTGAAAAACTAGGGAAAGAAAAGAAAGGGAAGAAGAAAGGGATGCCCAAAATAGACTAGGGGTCTATTATATAGCAGATCTGCTAGGTTTAGGGTTGTGGGGGTGTTTAGAGCCCTCCGATCGCGATCCGACGGATCCGATCGCGGGGGTAGTTTAGATGGGCCTAGGAGAGAGTAGTGGGCTGCAAGAAGGATGTTTCCGGGCCACAAGTGGAGGCACTTTGGACCCACACGAATAACGGTTGGAAAAGCGACGGAGTCCAAACGCGACGAGATTTGAGAGGCGGGTTGCACACAACAAAACAACAACACACACAACAACCTCGCGGCACACCGGTAACGTTACACGCCCAAACAACAAAGTAGGCCTACGGGACGTCACGGACACGTGAGGGAGCTCCGGAACGCGAAACGGACAACGGGAAGAAACACGCGGAACCGGATGCAACCGACAACACAAATGCAATGCGATGCACATGTCTACATGATATGAATGAATGCCACACACGCACACAACACACGACGAAAACCCGAAAGACAAAGAACCCGGAATGGAAATAGATGAAGCCAGAGATATATTATATGCCCAAAAGGGAAAGTATTACATCCGGGGCATTACAAACTCTCCTCTACTACAAAAAGATCTCGTCCCGAGATCTAGGACTGGAAAAAGGAAGGGTACTCGGAACGAAGATGATCTTCTCGTTCCCAGGTAGCTTCTCGGTCGGTGTGATGTGACCACTTGACTTTCAGAAATTTGATGGACTTGTTGCGGGTCTTGCGTTCGGTTTCTTCGAGAATTGCAACTGGATGCTCTCGGTAGGACAGGTCTTGTTGAAGATCAATCTCTTCAAACAGAATCATGCGCTCAGGTGCCTTGAAGCATTTGCGAAGTTGAGACACATGGAAGACATCATGAACATTTGCGAAGTTGGGAGGGAGCTCAAGTTGATAGGCTAGGTCGCCTCTCTTGCCAAGAATCTTGAAAGGCCCGACGTATCTAGGAGCAAGTTTTCCTTTGATACCGAATCTTTGGGTGATTTTCATCGGAGAAACTCGGAGATAGACATGATCATCGATGTTGAATGCCAAATCACGATGCTTGCCGTCATAGTAACTCTTCTGACGCGACTGAGCGGCCTTGAGATTCTCACGTATGACTTTGCACATTTCTTCGGCTTCTGAGATCAAGTCATTGCCAAGAAGTTGACGTTCGCCTGTTTCAGACCAGTTGAGAGGGGTACGGCACTTTCTGCCATAGAGAATTTCAAACGGTGCTTTGCCTGCACTTGCTTGAAAGCTGTTGTTGTAAGAGAACTCGGCAAATGGAAGGCAGTCTTCCCATTTCATGCCGAAGGAGATGACACAGGCTCTGAGCATGTCTTCTAGAATCTGATTCACACGCTCGACTTGACCACTAGTCTGAGGGTGAAAGGCAGTGCTGAACCTGATCTTAGTGCCCATGGCGGACTGAAAGGAGTCCCAGAACCTTGATGTGAACAAGCTTCCACGGTCTGAGGATATAACTTGAGGAATGCCATGTAGGGACACAATTCTGGAAGTGTACAGCTCTGCAAGTTGAGCTTCATTGATTGATTCTTTGACTGGAAGAAAGTGAGCGACTTTGGTAAGCTTGTCAATCACCACAAAGATAGCATCATTTCCTCGCTTGGATTTAGGAAAGCCAGTGACGAAGTCCATTTCAATGTGGTCGAACTTCCACTCAGGAATAGGAAGAGGTTGGAGAAGACCGGCTGGACGTTGATGTTCTGCTTTCACTCTTCTGCACACATCACATTCGTTCACGAATTGGGCAATTTCCCTTTTCATGCGTGTCCACCAGTAAGACTGCTTGAGGTCTTGATACATCTTTGAACTGCCAGGATGAATGGAAAGGAGAGAATCATGAGCTTCTTCCATTATGAGCTTCCTGAGATCACCTTTGGGAACAACGAGTCTGTCCTCGAAGAACAAGGTATCTCTCTCATCAACACGGAAGCACTTGTATTTTGGAGTGCCCTTTGCAATCCCATGTTTCACTTTCTTCACCATGGTATCACTTAGCTGGGCCTCACGGACTTGATCTTCCAAGGTAGGAGCAATTTGGAGATTTGCAAGAAAACCCTGCGGAACAACTTGGAGGTTGAGTTTCCTGAAAGCTTCACAAAGCTCAGGCTGGTACGGCTTGATAAGAAGGCTGTTGCAATATGCCTTTCTACTCAAAGCAACTGCAATCACATTCACCTTGCCAGGAGTGTATTCAATGCTGGGATTATACTCTTGGATCATTTCAACCCAACGAGTCTGACGGAGGTTCAGATGCGGCTGTGTGAAGATGTACTTCAAGCTCTTGTGATCAGTGAAGATGTCGACCTTTCTGCCCAACAACAGATGTCTCCACGTAATCAGAGCATGTACCACAGCTGCTAGCTCAAGATCATGTGTGGGATAGTTCTTCTCACTTGGCTTTAGCTGACGAGAAGTGTATGCCACAATTATCTTATCTTGCATAAGCACACCACCAAGACCTTGAAGAGAAGCATCACAGAATACTTCATAGGGCTTGGATTCATCTGGAGGAGTCAGAACTGGAGCGGAGACAAGCTTATCTTTGAGAGTTTTGAATGCCACTTCACACTCTGGAGACCAAAAGTATTTGACATTCTTCTGAAGCAAGTTGGAGAGAGGCTTGGCAATCTTGGAGAAGTTCTCAACAAACCTTCTGCAATAGCTGGCAAGACCCAGAAAACTGCGGAGCTGCTTGACGTTCTGAGGAGCTTCCCAGTTGACAATTGCTTCAACTTTTTCGGGATTAACCGCAATACCGTCAGCTGAGATGATATGGCCCAGGTATAAAACCTTATCGAGCCAAAACTCGCACTTGGAGAACTTGGCATAGAATTTATGCTCTCGGAGTCGATCAAGAACCAGACGTAAGTGCTTTTCGTGATCTTCTTCATTCTTGGAAAACACCAGAATATCATCCAGATACACAAGCACAAACTCGCCCGTATAGGGGTTGAAGATGTAATGCATCATCCTTGAAAAGGTAGGAGGAGCATTGGCGAGACCGAAGGACATGACGGTATACTCGTATGAACCATTGCTCGTTCTGAAGGCCGTCTTGGGAATGTCTTCCTCGCGAATGCGAATTTGATGATAGCCCATTCGGAGGTCAAGCTTAGAGAACACTTTAGCTCCTTTGAGCTGCTCAAAGAGTTCATTGATGTTGGGGAGCGGATATTTGTTCTTAATCGTCTTCTTGTTCAATGGCCGGTAGTCAACACAGAGACGCTCCGTGCCATCTTTCTTCTTGACAAATAAGACACCACAGCCCCACGGAGACGTACTAGGCCTGATGAGACCCATACTCTCCTGCTTATCAAGCTGCTTCTTCAATTCCTTCAATTCATCCGGAGAGAGCTTGTACGGACGCCGGCATGCTGGCTCAGTACCCGGCTCGAGTTCAATGACAAATTCCACCTGACGGTGTGGAGGCATGCCTGGAAGTTCTTCAGGAAAGACGTCTTGATATTCGTTCACCACCGGGATTTGAGATATGGCATTAATTTCGCCCTTATCATTGAGAGAGAAAAGCCTGATAGTGTTATCCCTTGAGGCAAAGATAATCACATCTTCATCAGAATGAGTCATCTTGACTTCCTTCTATGCACAATCAATATGAGCATCGTGCTGAGAAAGCCAATCCATTCCGAGGATGAGGTCAATGTCAGAATTACCAAGAATCACCGGAGAAGCCAAAAATCGATAATCACCCATGCGAATAGAAACATCCGGAGCATAAACACTAGAGTGCATTCGTCTCCCCGGAGAAATAACTGTTAACTCCCTTGGCAGATTTTTGGTGACAATATCGTGCTTGGATGCAAATGGATATGACATGAAAGAGCAAGAAGCACCCGAATCAAATAACACTTTAGCTGGAAAAGAGTTAACTGGAAGGTTACCCAAAATGACATCAGAAGAATTCTCCGCTTGTGCTGCATTCATCAGATTGACCCTTGCTGCCTTTGGATCATGCCTGACAATAGCTGAACTCACAGGTGGAGGAGGTGGAAGACGCTTCGGATTCGGACAATGGTTGGCATAATGACCCTTCTGGCCACACTTGTTGCACACCACTTCAGAGAGAGGACGGAAATGAGAGCCACTTGACTTGGAGCCTTGAAACTGAAACTGCTTCTTCGACTGGTTGCTCGGGTTGGGTGGGTGGGAGAAACCACGTCCACTAGAGTTCTTGTAGTTGGAGTTGTTGGAGTTGTTGGAGTTGTTGTAGGGAGCTCGAATCACTGGAGGAGGAGGAAGCCAGAATTTCTGATGCTTCGAGACCAACTGAGACGATGAGGAAGAGTGAACGGCATCTCGAATTCTCTTCTTAGAAGCCTCCATCTTAAGCTGAGCTGCTTCTTGTTTCAAAGCCATGTTATAGAACTTGTCGAATTCATCAGGCTCGAACAAGGTGAGAGCAAGCTGAAGTTCATCTTTGAGACCTCCACGGAACTGATAGATTTTACTCTTGGCATCAGGAATGTCTTGCTTAGCATAGCGAGCGAGGTTTTGGAACTTGACATTATACTGATAGACTGTCATGGAGCCCTGCTTCAGGTTGCGGAATTGCTCACGCATACCCTCGATGACACTTGTAGGAATGTGGTGCGAGCGAAAATCCTTGCAGAAATTCTCCCAAGAGATCACTTGACCTGGCCTGGAGTCTTTGTACTGCTGCCACCAGTCAGCTGCTTGATCTTTCAGTTGGAAGGCTGCAAACTTCACATAATCATCTTCCTTCACGTTACTGCACTCAAAATGCTTCTTAATGTCGGTTAACCAATCTTCAGCATCAAGAGGGTCGACACAGTAACTGAAAGCTTTAGGATTGTTGGCCAAGAACTGGTTAAGAGTAGCATGGTGCTGCTGGCTGAAGAAGTTGCCTTGGTTCCCTGGAATACCCTGATTAGCTTGATTAGCTTGCATCTGCTGCATCATCTGCATCATCAACTGGGTGTTCTGAGCTGTAGTCTGCATAATCGCTCTCCAAGCCTCAGGCGGAGGAGGAGGGGAAGGAGGATGCTCTGGGACCTCTTCCACCTCTGGGTTAGCGTTGGGAACCATTTTCGGAGCCATCCTGTAAGAGATGACCACGAATCAGCAATTGATTGACAAAAGTTATAAGCTGAATCAATGGCATGAATTGCAACAAGTCTTCACAATAATCATTCGAACAATAAGAACGAATGAAATCATTCGAACAAGAGGAACGAATGAAATTCTCAGAAAATGATAACATCATTCTTCACGAGAAGCCACATAGGGGACAAAAGGATAAAATAAGAAAACAACAAGGTACGGAAGGGAACAAACACAAGAGAGGAGTTTCGTTCTAACATCTTTGTGCTAAAGGCATGTGAACGCGTTACGAAAAGGTTTTGCAATCCCCGGATCAGCATAGCCAAGGACCCTTTAAGATGCAACTCCTGATAGTAACATCGGTCATATAACCCCTTCACTCAATGTAGAACCCCGAACTCACTACCCTGCATTCGTTGGAAGAATGCCTACGATCTACTGGATAAAACCTACCTATAGATTTCCGAAAGATTCCAGTTATGCAATCAGGTGTTGGGGATACACGGGAAGCACCGCGCAATCAACTCTAAACCTACATCCAGGTGTATCCATCCTTCAACACATAACCAGTCTTTCTCGGAAACTGTGTACCTCGGACCTTCGAAAAGCATCCACTATAACAAGCTATGGCAATACTCCCGAACTACCTCCCCAGTACTGGGTGATGTCGGAGTTATCTTGCCACTGCCGTATAGGGGAGATTTTCGATGTCGGCCATCTTAAGTATTTAGTACTGCCGCGATATGCTTGTGACAACAATACCCCGAAGCTCAACTCCTCGGTAACAGGAGGCATCGAGAACAATATCCTTGTCACAAGAACATCGAAACAATCCCAGAATACTCGCGGGATTCCTAAAAAAAAATTGGTGCAATTTTTGAAAATAGGAGAGACAAGAGTAGTCGTCAGGAGTCCTCACCAGAGAGAAAGGGGATGAGAAGCAAAGAAATCCTACTCTCCGATATAATATAGGACTCAAAAAGTTTTCAGTGTGTGCCTAGACTCGCCCGTCAACGATTCGATCAAACAGTGGGGGCTCCTAGGTCGGAGAAGGCTCTGATACCAACTTGTAATGCCCAGGATGGAGTTATACCTCCTACGTGTCGAGGCACGACTTAAAGGCATAAGTCCATCCTAGAATGATCTCAAGTTTGGTAATCTTTGCACATCTCATGTAAAAGAGGGGATTGTAAACATAAATATTTGGCTTACACTCGCCACGTCACAGAATTACAATTCAAGTCTCAATCATCATACATAAAGAACATCACAACCCTCTAAGGGCAAAATCCAAATGTCAAGATACCAAACTGAAATAAATAAACCACAGGCGGATCGAATCCTAGTAGGAGTCTCCACTACTGATCATCCGGATATCGCACATAGTACCGACTACGCTCCTCGTCGTACTCCCAATCCAGCTCGGTGCCATCACCTGGATAGCTCACAGCTGGACCTGCATCTGGTGTGGTGAAGTAACTGTGAGCCACAGAGGACTCAGCAATCCCGTTTCCGGGTAACAAGACTATTTAAGCCTTTGGGAGAGGATAAGGCTGAAGAAAAGAATAAGTGTCTGCAGCAGCAACTAGTATCTAGCTTACGTAAGTGAGAGCGAGAAGAGAAGGCCTCGGCGAGAAGTGATCACGAAGTGATCCTAGCTACAAGCTCAACAAGCATAACCCCTCCGTGTTCAACTCCCGAATCCCTATTCGGAAATTGACAGTCACGGAACACACGCTGGTAGTGTATTAGAAACATTGTGTCAAGTTATCTACAACCGGTTATTAACAAGCTCCCATCTGCCATATAACCGCGGGCACGGCTTTCGAAAGTTCAAACCCTGCAGGGGTGTTCCAACTTGACCCATTACAAGCCCACGATCCGCGGAGTCGCAACTCCAAAGTGGGAAGACCCGAGTATTCTCGGAATCCCGTGCTCAAGATATACCGAACTAAGGTAAGGCTAATCCAGCAAATCCTCCCGGCGTGTCGACACCCTGATAGTAGCCGCGCGTATCTAAGTCTCAGGACACGACCGGATGGGCGATGCTACAGGTGTATGCCAGATACCTCGGGTTGCCCCAAGGCGGCCCTGCAGGACCCCCGTTTCGGACCAACACTCATGTGGAGCACTGGCCCGGGGTTGTTGATTAAGAAAGAGGGTTAATTACTCCCTATGCAAGTTTAGTTTGTTATTAGGCAAATAGTACCAATGTTGGGACTTGCTGGAAAAGACTTAGCACTTAGCGGTTTATCGAGGGGGTCCCATACACCCCAACCGTGTTAGGAACGCATAATCAAGGAAGATAACACCGGTTTATACGGTTCCTAACGGCATGAGTGGAACAAAACACCAAGCAAAAGGCTTAGCCTTCCACCCTTGCCAATATATAGATGATTTCATTTAAGCATTTATATAGTGTGATAAAACCCAACCAAACTTCAACATGAAGCAAGCATCTTCGATCTTCACCTGCAACTAGCAATGCTATAAGAAGGGCTGAGCGAAGCGTACTTAGCCAAGCAACGGTTTGCATAGGTAGGTTGGTTAAACATGGCAATGGTTTACAAGTAGGAGGCTGACAAGAAGATCATGGGCATCGAGGCAAAACTATAGAGCGGAACTACTAGCAATAGGCAAAGATAGTAATGTTATCTGGATTCGCTCATCTTGCCTGAAGAGAAGTCGTTCGGATCGTAAGAAGGGTCCTCGTGCTCAACCTCGTTGGAAACCTCGTGCTCGTACTCGAACTCAGTCTCGGCTTCCGGCTCTAAACAAAACAATCACACCAAGCACCAATCAACAAGATGCAATGCGCACTCGAGAAAGATGGATGCATGATTGATGCACTAAGGATGCACACGGAGCACGTAAAATATCAATCAAGCAAAACACCTCAAAACATGATAACAATCTGATATTATTAATCTACACAGAAAATCAATCAAGTTTCATGTAAGATTCGCTGAAATCGGAGTTACGGGCTAAAAGTTATGCCCGAAACAAGAAATGAGTGAAAGCTGAAAATTACAGCAACATAGCAACTTCGGAGCACAAAATAATTAAGCTACAGCACTCAAATATCATGGCAAAGGACATGAACACAAACTAGACATATACTACAGAAACTAAGTCCAAAGGTGCACCCCCAACGGAGCCACGGATCAATAGCAATGATCTTGGACATATTGAACTTGACAATAAAATTCTGGCAGCAGAATTTTATTGAAACTTTGGAGCAAAAGATAAACATGCTACAACCACTTAAATAGACATGTGAGAACATGGATGGAAAGATAACAATATATACTACAAGGAACAATCAAGATCCACTCCAAAACTAACATGGTTTGTCCTAGAACATCACACGAACATGGCATCGGAACGTTACAGATTTCAGACTTAGTGAAAAACCACCAAGTCCTAAAACAACAATTTCATCATAGCATCTAAACGAGCATGTTTAAGTCACCTCGAAACTAAACATGGCAAGAGGTAAGCACCTCATCAAAGTACACATGAAGGTGATCCCGAAACACACAAGCATGCTTCAAAGGGATAAACACAACGATAGCAACGAGCTCAACAAGATGGCATTTCATAACAAGTGAAACAACATCACAGCCACATGGCACTTTGCAACGATGATAACAAGGCAAGAATAAATCTAACATGCTACCTAGCACATACAACATGTAGAGCATGGCAAGACGAACACGTGGACATGTCATTTGCATCATTCGGGTAAACGAGCTAAAAGTTATCACATGGCAAAGATGGCATAAAAACATCACATAGCAGCAGTTTATATCATGATGCACTCTTGCAACAGCAAAACAAGCACCTAGATGATCTCTAACATGCATGACAACAACAGATAAAACGTAGAGCAAGTCTCCACGAACGTCTGGACATGCTATATGCGCGAATCGGATCAACACACAAAAAGTTACAACAGTTCTAATAATGCATCATAGATTAGATCATCCCAGGGACTTAGGAGAAAAAGTGGTAAACCTCCAGATCTGGAAAAAAACTCAAACGGGCGGCGGTCGCGGATCGGGCCGGAGGGCGAAGCGGGTCCAGCAGGCTTGCGGATCGGGCGGCGGAGCACGGCCGCTAACGAGCCGACGGCGGGGGCCGTTAGGGTTTCTGCAGCGGGGCGATCGGGGCTCCTCCTGAGCTGGAGCGCGGCGGCGCCCCGAGGCTGGAACGGGGAGCGGCGAGCTGGGCCTCGGTCGAAGCGGTGGCTGGCCCACCTGCTGCTGGCTCGGGCGACCGCGAGGCCCAGGTGGAAGCTGCTGGGAGGCGGCCGATCGGGGCCTGCGGGGCGCGGAGGCGGCTTGGAGGCGGCCCGGTGGGGATCTCGGCCCGGCGAGAGGCAAGGAGGGACGGGCGGCTGGGCCGCGGTGGCCTGGAGGGCGCCCGGCACTGGAGCGGCGATCGGATCGGGACTCCTTCCCGATCCCGAGCGGCGGCGGGTGGCGCTGCGAAGTGGGGACCGGCCCGAACCGGAGAAGGCCCAGGAGGAGAGGCGCGGCGTGGGCCGACGCGGGGCTAGCGGGAGGCCTGGAGAGGCGATGCGTTCGGCGAAGTGGTCCTCGAGGCTGCGCTCGAGGCCCGATCGGCGGGGCGGAGGGGATCGATCGGCCGGGCGGAGTGGCCGAGGGCGAAGGGTCGTTGACCCTGGATCCTGCCCGATCCAAGGCTGGCGCGGCGACCTGCTCGGATCCTTCGGGATTCGTGGAGATTTTTCAAGTGGAGAGGAAGGGGGAGATTGGATCTGAAAAACTAGGGAAAGAAAAGAAAGGGAAGAAGAAAGGGATGCCCAAAATAGACTAGGGGTCTATTATATAGCAGATCTGCTAGGTTTAGGGTTGTGGGGGTGTTTAGAGCCCTCCGATCGCGATCCGACGGATCCGATCACGGGGGTAGTTTAGATGGGCCTAGGAGAGAGTAGTGGGCTGCAAGAAGGATGTTTCCGGGCCACAAGTGGAGGCACTTTGGACCCACACGAATAACGGTTGGAAAAGCGACGGAGTCCAAACGCGACGAGATTTGAGAGGCGGGTTGCACACAACAAAACAACAACACACACAACAACCTCGCGGCACACCGGTAACGTTACACGCCCAAACAACAAAGTAGGCCTACGGGACGTCACGGACACGTGAGGGAGCTCCGGAACGCGAAACGGACAACGGGAAGAAACACGCGGAACCGGATGCAACCGACAACACAAATGCAATGCGATGCACATGTCTACATGATATGAATGAATGCCACACACGCACACAACACACGACGAAAACCCGAAAGACAAAGAACCCGGAATGGAAATAGATGAAGCCAGCGATATATTATATGCCCAAAAGGGAAAGTATTACATCCGGGGCATTACACACCCAACCCGAGCAACAAGTCGAAGAACCAGTTTCAGTCTCAAGGCTCCAAGTCAAGTGGCTCTCTTTTCCGTCCTCTCTCTGAAGTGGTGTGCAACAAGTGTGGCCAGAAGGGTCATTATGCCAACAGATGTCCGAATCCGAAGCGTCTTCCACCTCCTCCGCCTGTGAGTTCAGCTATTGTCAAGCATGATCCAAAGGCTGCAAGGGTCAATCTGATGAATGCAGCGCAAGCGGAGAATTCTTCTGATGTCATTTTGGGTAACCTTCCAGTGAACTCTTTTCCTGCTAAAGTGTTATTTGATTCGGGTGCTTCATGCTCTTTCATGTCTCAACCATTTGCATCCAAGCACAATATTGTCACTTCAAATTTGCCTCAGAGGTTGCAAGTCATTTCTCCGGGGAGACGTATGACTTCTAGTGTTTATGCTCCGGATGTTTCTATTCGCATGGGAGATTATCACTTTCTGGCTAAACCGGTGGTTCTTGGTAATTCTGACATCGACCTCATCCTCGGGATGGATTGGCTTTCTCAGCATGATGCTCACATTGATTGTGCACAGAAGGAAGTCAAGATGACTCATCCTGATGAAGATGTGATTATCTTCGCCTCCAGGGATAACACTATCAGGCTTTTCTCTCTCAATGATAAGGGCGAAATTAATGCCACATCTCAAATTCCGGTGGTGAACGAATATCAAGACGTCTTTCCTAAAGAACTTCCAGGCATGCCTCCACACCGTCAGGTGGAATTTGTCATTGAACTCGAGCCGGGTACTGAGCCAGCATGCCGGCGTCCGTACAAGCTCTCTCCGGACGAATTGAAGGAATTGAAGAAGCAGCTTGATGAACAGGAGCGTATGGGTCTCATCAGGCCTAGTACGTCTCCTTGGGGCTGTGGTGTCTTATTTGTCAAGAAGAAAGATGGCACGGAGCGTCTCTGTGTTGATTACCGGCCATTGAACAAGAAGACAATAAAGAACAAGTATCCGCTCCCCAACATCAACGAACTCTTCGAGCAGCTCAAAGGAGCTAAAGTGTTCTCTAAGCTCGATCTCCGAATGGGCTATCATCAAATTCGCATTCGCGAGGAAGACATTCCCAAGACGGCCTTCAGAACGAGCTACGGTTCATACGAGTATACCGTCATGTCTTTTGGTCTCGCCAATGCTCCTCCTACCTTCTCGAGGATGATGCATTACATCTTCAACCCCTATACTGGCGAGTTTGTGCTTGTGTATCTGGATGATATTCTGGTGTTTTCCAAGAATGAAGAAGATCACGAAAAGCACTTACGTCTGGTTCTTGATCGACTCCGTGAGCATAAGTTCTATGCCAAGTTCTCAAAGTGCGAGTTTTGGCTTGATAAGGTTTTGTACCTGGGCCATATCATCTCAGCTGACGGTATTGCGGTTAATCCCGAGAAAGTTGAAGCAATTGTCAACTGGGAAGCTCCTCAGAACGTCAAGCAGCTCCGCAGTTTTCTGGGTCTTGCCAGCTATTGCAGAAGGTTCGTTGAGAACTTCTCCAAGATTGCCAAGCCTCTTTCCAACCTGCTTCAGAAGAATGTCAAATACTTTTGGTCTCCAGAGTGTGAAGTGGCATTCAAAACTCTCAAAGAAAAGCTCGTCTCTGCTCCAGTTCTGACTCCTCCAGATGAGTCCAAGCCCTATGAAGTTTTCTGTGATGCTTCTCTTCAAGGTCTTGGTGGTGTGCTTATGCAAGATAAGAGAATTGTGGCATACACTTCTCGTCAGCTCAAGCCAAGTGAGAAGAACTATCCCACGCATGATCTCGAGCTAGCAGCTGTGGTACATGCTTTGATTACGTGGAGACATCTGTTGTTGGGCAGAAAAGTCGACATCTTCACTGATCACAAGAGCTTGAAGTACATCTTCACACAGCCGCATCTGAACCTCCGCCAGACTCGTTGGGTTGAAATGATCCAAGAGTATGATCCCAGCATTGAATACACTCCTGGCAAGGCGAATGTGATTGCAGATTCTTTGAGCAGAAAGGTATATTGCAACAGCCTTCTTATCAAGCCGTGCCAGCCTCAGCTTTGTGAAGCATTCAGGAAACTCAACCTCCAAGTTATTCTGCAGGGTTTTCTTGCAAATCTTCAAGTTGCTCCTACCTTGGAAGATCAAGTCCGTGAGGCCCAGCTCAGTGATACCATGGTGAAGAAGGTGAAACATAGTATTGCAAAGGGCACTCCAAAATACAAGTGCTTCCGTGTTGATGAGAGAGATACCTTGTTCTTCGAGGACAGACTTGTTGTTCCCAAAGGTGATCTCAGGAAGCTCATAATGGAAGAAGCACATGATTCTCTCCTTTCCATTCATCCTGGCAGTTCCAAGATGTATCAAGACCTCAAGCAATCTTACTGGTGGACACGCATGAAAAGGGAGATTGCCCAATTCGTGAATGAATGTGATGTGTGCAGAAGAGTGAAAGCAGAACATCAACGTCCAGCCGGTCTTCTTCAACCTCTTCCTATTCCAGAGTGGAAGTTCGACCACATTGAAATGGACTTCGTCACTGGTTTCCTAAATCCAAGCGAGGAAATGATTCTATCTTCGTGGTGATTGACAAGCTTACCAAAGTCGCTCACATTCTGCCAGTCAAAGAATCAATCAATGCAGCTCAATTGGCAGAGCTGTACACTTCCAGAATTGTGTCCTTACATGGCATTCCTCAAGTTATATCCTCAGACCGTGGAAGTTTGTTCACTTCAAGGTTCTGGGACTCCTTTCAGTCCGCCATGGGCACTAAGATCAGGTTCAGCACTGCTTTTCACCCTCAGACTAGTGGTCAAGTCGAGCGAGTGAATCAGATTCTAGAAGACATGCTCAGAGCTTGTGTCATATCTTTTGGCATGAAATGGGAAGACTGCCTTCCATTTGCCGAGTTCTCTTACAACAACAGCTTTCAAGCAAGTGCAGGCAAAGCTCCGTTTGAAATCCTCTATGGCAGAAAGTGCCGTACCCCTCTCAACTGGTCTGAAACAGGCGAACGTCAACTTCTTGGCAATGACTTGATCTCAGAAGCCAAAGAGATGTGCAAAGTCATACGTGAGAATCTCAAGGCCGCTCAGTCGCGTCAGAAGAGCTACTATGACGGCAAGCATCGTGATTTGGCTTTCAACATTGATGATCATGTTTATCTCCGTGTGTCTCCGATGAAAGGCACCCAAAGATTCGGTATCAAAGGAAAGCTTGCTCCTAGATACGTCGGGCCTTTCAAGATTCTTGGCAAAAGAGGCGACCTAGCCTATCAACTTGAGCTCCCTCCCAACTTCGCCAATGTTCATGATGTGTTCCATGTGTCTCAACTCCGCAAATGCTTCAAGGCACCAGAGCGCATGATTCCGTTCGAAGAGATTGATCTTCAACAAGACCTGTCTTACCGAGAGCATCCAGTTGCTATTCTCGAAGAAACCGAGCGCAAGACCCGCAACAAGTCCATCAAATTCTTGAAAGTCAAGTGGTCACATCACACCGACCGAGAGGCTACGTGGGAACGAGAAGATCATCTTCGTTCCGAGTACCCTTCCTTTTTCCAGTCCTAGATCTCGGGACGAGATCTTTTTGTAGTAGAGGAGAGTTTGTAATGCCCCGGATGTAATACTTTCCCTTTTGGGTATATAATATATCTCCGGCTTCATCTATTTCCATTCCGAGTTCTTTGTCTTTCGGGTTTTCGTCGTTTTGTTGTGTGCGTGTGTGGCATTCATTCATATCATGTAGACATGTGCATCGCATTGCATTTGTGTTGTCGGTTGCATCCGGTCCCACGCGTTCCTTCCCGTTGTCCGTTTCGCGTTCCGGAGCTCCCTCACGTGTCCGTGACGTCCCGTAGACCTACTTTGTTGTTTGGCCGTGTAACGTTGCCGGTGTGGCGCGAGACTTGTCGTGTGTTGTTGTTTTGTTGTGTGCAACCCGCCTCTCAAATCTCGTCGCGTTTGGACTCCGTTTGCTATCCCATCAGTTATTCGTGTGGGTCCAAAGTGCCTTCACTTTGTGTCCCAGAAACACCCCTACAGCAGCCCACTACCCTCTTCTAGGCCCATCCTGACTTCCCCCGCGATCGGATCCGTCGGATCGCGATCGAAGGGCTCCTAACACACCTAAATCCCCCCTAACCCTAAAAATCTGCTTTATAATAGACCCTATGTCTATTTTGGACATCCCTAGTTTTCTTCCTCCTCCTTCCCCTAAAAATCTGGATCTAGCCACCCCCTCCTCTCCACTTGGCAAGCCAGATCGAGCCGCCACCGTTTCCTGTCGAAGCAGCCGCCGCGCCGCCCTCTTCCTCGATCGAAGCCCGCCAGGTCAACGGCTTCGCGCGCTGGGCGCCGTCCGACCGAGCGCCTCGAGCCAGCTGGGCTCCTCCTCGCGAGGACCACTTCAACGCCAGAGAGCCCGTCGCGCCAGCCGCCTCGTCGGCCCACTCCTCCCGCGCCTCCGATCCACTCCTCCCGCAGCTTCGCCCTCGCCTCCCGCGCGCCAGATCGCCGCGCCGCACTCCGGGCCTCGCCAGCCACCCGAGGCCCAGCATTCCGCTCGCCAGCGCCTCCCTCGCTGGGCTCCCGCGCCCGCACAGGCCCAGCCCCACCGCGCCTCATCGCCAGCTCCACCGCCGCTTGGGCCGCACCGCTCGCCCCCGAGCCGGCCCGTTCCTCGCCTCTGCGGGCCGCCTCCACCAGGCCGCCGCCAAAGCCGCCACCGAGCCGGGCCGCACCGCCTGGGCCGCCGCCTCTGCCAGATCTCTCCAGCCCGTTTGTGTTTTTTTTTCAGATCTGGAGGTTTACCTCTTTTCCCTCCTAGTCCCTGTTATTAATCTGTGATGCAATGTTCAAACTGCTCTAACTTTTTGTGTGGATGTCCGTTTCGCGCAAATAGCATGTCCAGACGTTCGTGGTGATTAGCACTACTTTTTATCTTTTAGTGTCATGCATGTTAGAGATCATTTAGGTGCTTGTTTTTCTGTTGCAATAGTGCTTTGTGATAAAAACTGCTGCTATGTGATGTTTTTATGCCATCTTTGCCATGTGATAACTTTTAGCTCGTTTGTCCGAATAATGCAAATGACATATCCACGTGTTCGTCTTGCCATGCTCTACATGTTGCTTGTGATAGGTTGCATGATAGATTTATTCTTGCCATGTTTATCATCGTTGCAAAGTGCCATGTGGCTGTGATGTTATTTCACTTGTTATGAAATGCCATCTTGTTGAGCTCGTTGCTATCGTTGTGTTTATCTCCATGATGCTTGCTTGTATGTTTCGGGATCACCATCATGTGTACTTTGATGTGGTGCTTACCACTTGCCATGTTTAGTTTCGAGGTGACTTAAACTTGCTCTTTTAGATGCCATGATGAAACTGCTGTTTTAGGACTTAGTGGATTTTCACTAAGTCTGAAATCTGTAACGTTCCGATGCCATGTTTGCTTGCTGCTCTAGGACAAACCATGATAGTTTTGGGGTGGATCTTGATTGTTCCTTGTAGTATATATTGTTGGCTTTCTATTCATGTTCTCACATGTTTATTTAAGTGGCTGTAGCATGTTTATCTTTTGCTCCAAAGTTTCAATAAAATTCTGCTGTCAGAATTTTATTGTCAAGTTCAATATGTCCAAGCTTGTTGCTATTGATCCATGGCTCCTTTGGGGGTGCACCTTTGGACTTATTTGCTGTAGGATATGTCTAGTTTATGTTCATGTCCTTTGCCATGATGTTTGAGTGCTGTAGCTTAATTATTTTGTGCTCCGAAGTTACTATGTTGCTGTAATTTTCAGCTTTCGCTCATTTCTTGTTTCGGGCATAACTTTTAGCCCGTAGCTCCGATTTCAGCGAGTCTTATATGAAACTTGATTGATTTTCCGTGTAGATTCATAATCTCCTGTTGTTATCATGTTTTGAGGTGTTTTGCTTGAGTGCTATTTTCCGTGCTCCGTGTGCATCCTTAGTGCATCCTTCATGCATCCATCATTTTCGAGTGCGCATTGCATCTTGTTGATTCGTGCCTTGTGTGATTGTATTGTTTAGAGCCGGAAGCTGAGGCCGAGTACGAGTACGAGCACGAGGTTACCAACGAGGTTGAGCACGAGGACCCTTCTTACGATCCGAACGACTTCTCTTTAGGCAAGATGACCGAACCCGGATACCACTACTATTTTTGCCTATTGCTAGAAGTCACGATCTATAGTTTTGCCTCGATGCCCATGCCTTTCATGTCAGCCTCCTACTTGTAACCATTGCCATGTTTAACCACCCTACCTATGCAAACCGTTGCTTGGCTAAGTATGCTTCGCTCAGCCCTTCTTATAGCATTGCTAGTTGCAGGTGAAGATCGAAGATGCTTGCTTCATGTTGAAGTTTTGTTGGGTTATATCACACTATATAATTGCTAAATGAAATCATCTATATATTGGCAAGGGTGGAAGGCTAAGCCTTTTGCTTGGTGATTTGTTCCACTCATGCCGTTAGGAACCGTATAAACCGGTGTTATGTTCCTTGATTATGCGTTCCTAACACGGTTGGGGTGTATGGGACCCCCTCGATAAACCGCTAAGTGCTAAGTCTTTTCCAGCAAGTCTCAACATTGGTACTATTTGCCTAATAACAAATTAAACTTGCATAGGGAGTAATTAACCCTCTTTCTTAATCAACAACCCCGGGCCAGTGCTCCACATGAGTGTTGGTCCGAAACGGGGAGCCTGCGGGGCCGCCTTGGGGCAACTCGAGGTATCTGGCATACACCCGTAGCTTCGCCCATCCGGTCGTGTCCTGAGACTTAGATACGCGCGGCTACTATCAGGGTGTCGACACGCCGGGAGGATTTGCTGGATTAGTCTTACCTTAGTTCGGTATATCTTGAGCACGGGATTCCGAGAATACTCGGGTCTTCCCACTTTGGAGTTGCGACTCCGCGGATCGTGGGCTTGTAATGGGTCAAGTTGGAACACCCCTGCAGGGTTATGAACTTTCGAAAGCCGTGCCCGCGGTTATGTGGCAGATGGGAGCTTGTTAATATCCGGTTGTAGATAACTTGACACAATGTTTCTAATACACTACCAGCGTGTGTTCCGTGACCGTCAATTTCCGAATAGGGATTCGGGAGTTGAACACCGAGGGGTTATGTTTGTTGAGTTTGTAGCTAGGATCACTTCGTGATCACTTCTCGTCCGAGGCTTTCTCTTCTCACTCTCACTCACGTAAGCTAGTTGCTAGTTGCTGCTGCAGACACTTATTCTTTTCTTCAGCCTTATCCTCTCCCAAGGCTTAAATAGTCTTGTTACCCGGGAACGGGATTGCTGAGTCCTCTGTGGCTCATAGTTACTTCACCACACCAGATGCAGGTCCAGCTGTGAGCTATCCAGGTGATGGCACCGAGCTGGATTGGGAGTACGACGAGGAGCGTAGTCGATACTATGTTCGTTATCCGGATGATCAGTAGTGGAGACTTCTACTAGGATTCGATCCGACCTGTGGATGTTATTTAAGTTTGGTATCTTGACATTTGGTTTTGCCCTTAGAGGGTTGTGATGTTCTTAATGTATGATGTTTGAGACATGTATTGTATTTGTGTGACGTGGCGAGTGTAAGCCAACTATTTATGTTTACAATTCCCCTCTTTTACATGAGATGTGCAAAGATTACCAAACTTGAGATCATTCTATGATGGACTTATGCCTTTAAGTCGTGCCTCGACACGTAGGAGGTATAGTTCCATCCTGGGCATTACATAAGCCTTGCAAGGAAAAGACTAATGAGTTAGTCACGAGATGATGTATTACGGAACGAGTAAAGAGACTTGCCGGTAACGAGATTGAACTAGGTATAGAGATACCGACGATCGAATCTCGGGCAAGTAACATACCAATGACAAAAGGAACAACGTATGTTGTTATGCGGTTTGACCGATAAAGATCTTCGTAGAATATGTAGGAGCCAATATGAGCATCCAGATTCCACTATTGGTTATTGACCGGAGATGAGTCTCGGTCATGTCTACATAGTTCTCGAACCCGTAGGGTCCGCACGCTTAACGTTTGATGACGATCGGTATAATGAGTTTATGAGTTTTGATGTACCGAAGGAGTTCGGAGTCCCGGATGAGACCGGGGACATGACGAGGAGTCTCGAAATGGTCGAGACGTAAAGATCAATATATTGGACGACTATATTCAGACATCGGAAAGGTTCCGAGTGATTCGGGTATTTTTCGGAGTATATGTGCCTTATTGGGCCATACGGGAATAGAGGAGAAAGGCCAAAAGGAAGGAGGCGCGCGCCCCCCCTCTTGTCCGAATTGGACAAGGGGTGCAGCCCCCTTTTCCTTCTCCCTCTCCACCTCTTTCCTTCTCTCCTACTCCGGAAAGGAAAGGGGAATCCTACTAGGACTTGGGAGTCCTAGTAGGACTCCCCACACTTGGCGCGCCCCCTCTAGGGCCGGCCTCTCCCTTGCTCCTTTATATACGGGGGCAGGGGCACCCTAGGACACACAAGTTGAATTGTTTTAGCCGTGTGCGGTGCCCCTCTCCACAGAAACACACCTCGGTCATACCGTTGCAGTGCTTAGGCGAAGCCCTGCGCCGGTAGATACATCATATCTGTCACCACACCGTCGTGCTGGCGCAACTCTCCCGTGAAGCTCAACTGGATCAAGAGCTCGTGGGACGTCATCAAGCTGAACGTGTGCTGAACGCGGAGGTGCCGTACGTTCGGTGCTTGATCGGTTGGATCGCGAAGAAATTCGACTACATCAACCGCGTCACTTGACGCTTCCGCTCCCGGTCTACGAGGGTACGTAGACACACTCTCCCTCTCGTTGCTATGCATCTAGTAGATAGATCTTGCGTGATCGTAGGAAAATTTTGAAAATACTACGTTCCCCAACACTTAGATGTTGTTGGATCTGAGATCCTACAGCCCGAAAGTCCATATCACAGGAGCACCATTGGCGCGGTATCAGAAACACTCTCCGTTCACGCGCCCCTCCCAGATCGAGCGTCAAATATGAATTGAAGTCCTTTAATTGCGGTAGTACTTTCTTCCATAAAAGTGATCTCCAGCTGGAAATTTAAGTTGCGGCAGGTGATACCGAAAATTATTGCTATTTTGTTAAAATATAAAAATATGTGTTCCTATCTACGTCTATGTATAAACTCACAAATACGTTGCGAACCAACCTATGATTGGATGATTAGTAGGACAATGGTATCCCAGCCCATCAGGATTCAAGTTGCATACTTTTTTTTTTGCGAGACTTGACGTTGATGCTCGCATTTTCATGGATTTATTTTAGCCCTTTCCAACTATGTGTGTTCGGTGCGAGGAGACATGTGTGACGAGTTTGTCAATCGCAAAATAATGTGCCGGCTCAGTCTCTCGAAAGTATGAACGTCTTCGTCTATATACTGTGGTCAGAGAAAAAAGTTAGAAATATGTTTTTTTTTTCATAATGCCACAAACATCACAATCAAACCCCTATTTGTTATGCTCTATCGGTCTCTATCGAAAGAAGGATATAAATTGCTCAATTGGCCGACGTCAACGAAGGAAAGAAAACCATCTAAAAGCAGATTCCATACCACGACGTCACTTTGCAGGATTCCTTTCTTGTGTCGCTGGAAATTACACGACAGCCAAGTTTGATTACAAAAAAACAAGAATTAATCCTCATAAAATGGAAATCACCCAAGAACTGGACTTCGACTTCGACTTCTTTTTTGCAAAATTAGTCCAAAAGTTTCAGTGAAAATTTTGAACCGACTCGATTTGGGCTGAAGGCGATGAGAATGTCGTTGGCGTGGCAACCGAGGCCTCAATGTCCGGAGGAAAGAAAGGAAAACACAAAGCCAAAGCCGATCCAGTCAGACGGATTAATTTTTTTTGCATGGTCAGACGGATTAATTATCAGATGATGATGATTATCGGATGATTAATTAATTAATCGGCGTCGTTATTCCCCCTTTATAATTACTGGAAGCAGTGCTACATACAGCTCCGCCGCCCTTCTCCCCCCTTCCTCTCGCCCCGCATCCCACCTATTCCCACCGCCACCGCCACCGCCACCGCCACCGCCACCGCGCCGGAGGACAGCGGGGAGGAGGGGGCTCGTCGGAGGAAGATGGTGGACGTGTCGCGCGTGCAGAAGGAGCTGACGGAGTGCAACCGGGACTCGGACATCTCCGGCGTCTCCATCGCGCTCCACGACGGGGGCTCCAGCATCACCCACCTCACCGGCACCATCGCCGGGCCCCGCGACAGCCCCTACGAGGGCGGCACCTTCCGCATCGACATCCGCCTGCCAGGTCTCACCATCCCCCCTCTCCCTCCTCTCCTCTCTCCGTACGCCTGGCCTGGGGGATCCCGCCCCCCGTCTGCGATTTCGGTCTGGGATTCTGCTAGATTGGGACGTCGGGCGGCGCGATTCGCGCGGATCGGGCTAGGGTTTTGCGCGCGCCCTCCCTCGATCGATCTTCCAGATTAGGATCTGTTTGGGCAGGCGTCCCGCGTCCGTGACCCCGGTAGCTATTCTGGATTCTTTGCGCCGACAGATTTGCATCTTCAGGTTGGAATTCTGCAGATGTGTAAATGCGATTCAGGTTGTGTCTTTGTAATGTGAAGAGATTGTGGCGTTGAGCCGCAGCTTGTATGCATCCCGGATCGCAGGGCACGGATTGCTAGCCAAACACCATGCTGTTGGACCAAAAAGAATCATCGGTGTCCATTTTTTTCTTATAAAAAACTTGACTTTGTTGCTTGTTACAGAACTGTACATCACTATAAGCTACTGGCAGCCAAAGCAGGAGCTGTGGAAAATGCTACTATTGTCTAACTGACTGCTCTGTGGTCTTTGATTGGCAGGTGGCTATCCCTTTGAGCCTCCTAAGATGCAGTTCATCACCAAAGTATGGTATGCAGGCTTTCCTTCTTTCTGTATGCCTTGGTGAAGGATGATCTGAATGTTCCTTGTCTGTAGGAATGCATTACTCTGAGCCAACAATTGCAAATATTTGATATGGTTTCCAAGTTCTTATATTTGTTGTTGTTTAACCAAATATGGTCATTACCAGTAGGACATTGTTAATCAATTGAATGCAACAAGTAGAATATCCAGTGTTGGCATAGTCTTAAGGTATTGTGATGAATTTACTCTTCAAATGGGGGTGAATCATCCAATCTTCAAATGTATGCGATATCTATCCAATGTTCTTGCATTTGCAATGAGTTAACTGCTGCTTTCTGACTGACAAGAACAAGTCACTATCTACAACTCTGATTTGTGCTCAACCTATGTTGCAGGCACCCGAATATTAGCAGCCAAAATGGAGCAATTTGCTTGGACATACTGAAAGATCAGTGGAGCCCAGCCCTTACCTTGAAGACGGCATTGCTATCCCTGCAAGCTCTTCTTTCTGCTCCTGCCCCTGATGATCCTCAGGATGCTGTTGTTGCACAACAGGTCTGAACTCAGTCTTTACTATTTAGTTCTATTTTTTTAACACACAACTTATGCCCGGGGCTACTGTGCATTGGAGAAAAAAAAATGAGATTTCCTATTTCTCGGGCGATCTTTTAACCATTGAGTCATTGACTCAGGCATTTCTTTCTCCTGAAGTTCAGTTCTGTTTTTGTTATTGTTCGTATGTTTTGCCTGGGCTACTGAGCATTTAACACCCCTATTCCTGTGGCAATTTTGGTTGTCCGTACATGTCAATCAATACACAGCCGTGGTCACCATTGCGGTTGGTTTTTAAGGTTTATGGGCATTTAATACCGGCTATGTGAATGATCTATGTATAGTAGGTGCTGGATGACATGGTAGAGTGAACGGTAGTTCTGGTTAGTTAGCAATCTTTTCAGCACTCATCGCTTTCTACTCTGTGTATGTCATGTACGCAATTGATAATATGCATAAAGTTTAGAATATGTCTTCCAATCAGCTCTTCAAGTAAGGTGCAATATTTTACCAGATCGTTTACTAACCTAACAAGGTCGGAAATGGAGGATATCCAGTGCTAATAAAAGAATTCTACATGGTGTACTGTTAGCGAGTAAAAGTTAAGAGTAGTTGGGCATATAAGCAACAAACTCAGTTGGGTGCTTTATTTTTTACTGTACCGTGTTTGCTGGATGGGAGAAGTACACATTAGAACCCTGAACTTGCCATTCGGTTTAAGAATTGAAACACACCCTGAATTAACGACAAGGTTCAGGAATCACAATGCACTCAGTTTTGACCACACCTGAAGCGGTTTTGATCTCAAGTAGGGTAGCAGCTGGCTGGTCTCTCTAGTTTCCCTGTCCCTGTCCTGAGCCCTCCCCCACAGCAGCCGCCGCTGTGGCCGTCTCTGACGCTCGCGACGCATCTCCACCACGTCTCCGAGCTTCAACAGTTGCCGGAGCCACCACCTCCCCTGCTCATAGCCGACACGGATCCGGTAGCCACCATCGTCCCTGCGCACCGTCGGCGTGGATCCGGTCACCACGGCTGTCTCCATCACGCTGCCTGAGCAGCTCCGTTGCTGCTACTGCCCAAAGCATGCCACGGACACCCAGTCAGCCGCCCCTCCCATCACTTCCAGCTGTGAGTGCTGCGCCGAAGCAAAGCAGAGGCACCCACCGGTGGATTAGCGCAGCACGGTGGCCGGATAGCAGCAACAGTCTTCGTCGCTGTCCAGTTGTGGGAGAGTAGCAGCAGCAGGCACTGGCGCCGGCCAGATGCGGGAGACCTGTTCTCGCTTCCTCTGCGCTGCCCCGATTACTGTCGTGATTTCGTGGGAGCTGAGGAAGACGAGTTATAAGGATGCCTACGGCTCCTTCCTCGCCGCGCTGCTCGTGCTCCGCCAACATGCTGCCGTGCGTCGCCGCGGCACTGCCAAGCTCGCCTCTGGCGCCCGCAGCCATGCCCATGCAAGCGGGACGGGGCAGGGGAGAAGAGCTTACCGCGTCTCTGTGATCCAATAGTCTCCCAGCTCTGTTGGCGAACGAGCCAGGGTCATCAGGGGCGACGTTGGGCGCGTGGACAGGAGAGGATGTGATGGGGATGGGTTCAGTCTCTGGCACGGCGGATGTGCCACGCCGCCGTTCGTCGGTCGCCGGCGGCGGCCGGGTCAGGGGCAGTGGTGGCTGTGGGGAGAAGCTCGGGCACATGAGGGAGGGGGAGAAAGAGGGAGGGGAAGGGGGAGATGCTTTCCCTGACTCAACGACTCGTCTCAACTTGTAGCCCTGCTGATGTGGCACTGCCCAGTCACCGGTCAACGCTGTCAAAACCGCTTCATCTGGCCAAAACCGAGTGCACGGTTGATTTCTGAACCTGATTGTTAGTTCAGCGTGTGTTACGATCGGTTTTGCAGTTTAGGGTTGATTCTTAAACCAAGTGGCAAGTTTAGGGTTGCAACTGAACTTCTCTCTTTGCTGGATAATTACTTGGTTAGTCAGTCTAGGCAGGTTCATAGTCTAGAGGTGACCATATTACTTGGTTAGTCGGTCTAGGCAGGCCCACAATTGGCTATGCTCCATTGCTGGCCTGAGAGACCTGAGTGGCCTGAATTTTCATGGGTCCATTCTGTTGTTTGGTACTGTCATTCAACTGATACAGGGCACAAGCATAGTAAGGCCTGAAGTTTCGCTATGATGGTCATTCATGATGAACACAACAGACCTGGAAATGCTTACGATTTTGGGACAGTGGTCTTGAATGTCAGGTTATCAGACTCGCTCTTGCAGTCCACTAATTATTTCTCTTTCCATTTGTGTTTGCAGTATCTGCGTGACAAGGCCACATTTGTCAGTACTGCTCGCTATTGGACCGAGGCGTTCGCAAAGAGCGACTCCACTGGCATGGAAGAAAAGGTACGGCCATCAAACTGTATATATTGTGAACAGGAAAGCAGACTATTTGGATGAGCATTAGCAACGTCCCGTTTGCGCTGAGTGCAGGTGCAGAAGCTGGTCGAGATGGGCTTCCCTGAGGATATGGTGAGAAGCGCCCTGATGAGTGTGAACGGCGACGAGAACATGGCTCTCGAGAAGCTCTGCTCCGGCTGAAGGCGGCCCTATGTGGCCTATAAGAAGTGTAAATTGCGCGCCCATTCATTATGGAACAACGATCCTAGCTAATGCGCCTGTTATGCCATTCCGGTTTGGCCTATAGGAGCAATATATATATAGTGGACCGAACCATGGGACTGATGAACTGAAGAGTGCCTATCATAACTAGACGGTTTGCCTTCGTTCCCGCCTTGTCATTCTCATGGTTCCTTCCCTTCCAACCATGACCCTGAACTAGTATAGCAGGGTCGTGTCGGCTTTTGCGCCATTTACATCTGATGCAAAGCGTCTGTTTTGCACTAACATGATGAATCCGGACGCACTGGGGCATATATCAGCTGAGTAGTGATCTTGGAAAGCCTGTCTGTCAGGTGATTGTGCTACGCTTGACGCCATGAAGCTTATTTCCTGTCTGCTGACTGAAAACCACTCAGACGATGATGAGTGCACGCCGGAGTACTGGCCTTGGTTGTTTATGTGTCCTGCAAATCAAATCCTGTGTGTAGAGCGAGATTGTGCTTTCGACCCGAGCTTCTTTACCATGCAGCATGTTCCCGTTCTTGCTGCTCTGCTGACTGAAAACCAATCAAGTGACGGAATGGTCGCGTCGCCGGAGCATCGGTGTCGCACCTACAGGGAATGGCTTGGCTTGCCACACTGGCGAGTGCAGCCGAACACACGAAGATCAGAGCAGATTCATTGGTAAAATGATGCCTTGGTTGGTTTGCTGGTCGCTAGCTAGATTGCACGACAATGATTGAGCCATCATTACGTGACCTCCTCCGGTTTTGTCTGCGATAATCAATACTACAGGGAGTACCGCATGCAGATCCATCGTATTCCAGTACCAAGAAACAAGGAGCTCTCTGGTCAAATCTTGCGACGAGCGCATATATAGTAGTACATTGAAGAGGTCAGTCCCGTCGTACGCTCCAGTTTTCTACGTGCTCTTGGAGCCAGGAACCGTTCAACATACGTAAAAAAAAATCATCAGCCACCTAGCTATCGGTTCCAAAAAGAAAGGGAAAAAAAAGTAGACGAGTTTCTTCAGGCAGCCATTGACACCTACTGAGAAGACAATAATATCTACTACCTCGAGATGATCCGTCGGTGAGTGCGGGACGCCTAACGGCAACCACACGCGACCGGTCCGATTGGAACGGGCAAAAGAAAAGGGATGGAGCACTAGCCCGTAGCGGTCACGCACCACCTTCGTTGCACTCACACCTGCGCCGAGCCGTGTTGAACAGCTTTGGTGGTACTGGTGCTGGTACGATCGAGCATCCAACCCAACTCCCGTCCTCGTCAGGGTTTTTAAGACCGTTTCTTCCCTACCTGTTTGACCCCCGAAGCCGAAAGCAGGGCCATCAACGGGCCTTGATTTTTGTTTGTTCGTTTGCTTGGGAAGTCAGCATGATCCACCTGCTCTCGACCAAAAAGTCTGCCGAATTCTCTTGTTGTTGAGCGAAAGATAGCCAATCTTGGTGACCATCGCAGATTCCTTATGGTAAGTTCATAGCAATTTTGGAGTTACTGGTGAGTAAATCTGCTCCTTTGCTATTTGACAGGCGCCTGAAATTCAGTCAAGTCTTCATGGGGCAACCTGGCCGGAGAGGGATGGGGGATGGCAAAGTGACCCAAACTCAAAGCAAAAAAAAAAATCCAGTCGCCCGACGTATCGTCGCTCCTTGAATTTTGTTCGTTGGTCCAACAAGTTGTCTCTCAAATCGACATAATTCGAGATACAACGGCAATACAAATATGACCGTATAAAATTTCCCAATACGGCCGTATACCACTCTAGACCAGAGCGAGGTGCATTTCCTCTCCTCTTTGTTTCATGTCAGTATTCATTTCAATCCGATAGGACGAAGGGTCACCTGACGTCATCCTTTTGCAGATGGCCTAAACCCTAAAGCATGGATGGCATCGGGACGTCCATAGCCTAGCTAGAAATAGTGATCCGAGCATGAATAGCTAGTCTAGAGATAGTGATCCATGAATCGCTCGGTTGCCATGATGAAGGTGACATCCACCTAGCTCGATCATTTGGCTGGGCATCAGAGTTTCAACCATATGTTTGGTGTCCCGGTGAAGCGAGACTTTTGGTGGTGCAGTCGTTGCCGTTGCCATTACCGTATGCACTCGTGTAGGGTCATGCTAGCTTTTAGCCAGACATTTCCATGGTGGTTGGTTAGGGTGCGCGCGGTCCTGTGCATATGGATCGATCGATGGCATCACACTGGTCAAAACCTTACGTACATTGGTACGTGTATGACTAGTTTTCCAGTGGGCAGTTGGCCTTGCCACGACCCGTGATGAAGCTACCTAGCTTTATCTATTTTTGGCGGGGCCAAATGGTAACTTTATTATCCCTAGCCTCTACGCCAACTACAGATGCAAGCAAACTATTACAAAGACAAACAAAAAGGCGGCAAAATGTTTTAACAGCTACAACAAATTAATTATTACATATAAAATAAAAAGAAATCATGCATGCAAGTGTCTGCACCTAATGGCGGCGCTAGTGACTGCATAGGATTTTGGTAAAACAACATATATGTACTAGAAATCATCCAAAAAAACTTATAAATTTATATTTGACATCACAATTGTAAATTGATATCACAACTTTAAACTCTTGGCTTTGCCACCGTCTGCATCGGAGGTGTTTGGCTGCCATCCTTGGCGGCGCCAGGCCTAGTCATCCGGGGCCTTGGCCCAGAAATCCTTCGCTAATAAGGACGGCCTGGGCGTGGCTCAGTCATGGCTCCGCCACTGATCCTCGATACAGAACCAACTGCCTAGCGGCCACCACATGCCTGATCCGAACAAAAACTTAAGAAGAGACCATGTCAATCGATCGGTCTGACCCGCACTGTCAGCCAGTGACGGATGTAGAATTTCATCATAGGGGTGCCAAGCTTAACACTTTTGCATTTGAGCACTTCTATTACACACATGGTAGTAAAACAAAACATGCATGTTGGGAGGGGGTGCCATGGCGACCATGGCATCCCCACCGGATCTGCCCGTACAATCAACTTGTGTCCTAACTATTGAGGAGAAGCAAAATTGTATCGCATGTCAAAGGGGAAGGAGATGATACCACGGTAATCACTCGGAGTAATGGTACACACATGGGGTGGTTTTTACGGATTCAATGGACTGTGATTAGGTGGAGGTTTTTGATTGGAGATTAGGAGAGCCCCCCCCCCCCCCCCCCCTTCCCATTGCAGAAGATTTCTGGCTCCGTGTTTGCAACCATCAGAACATGAAAACAACCCAAGCCCGGCCGCCGCCTTCCACCGCAAGGCAAGAATGGTGGAGGTGCTTGGTTGCCACATATGAAGACGTTTTCTCCTTCTTTTTAAACATCAATATTGGTCGAGAGACAATCAGATAGATTTTCCACGCGGAAGGAAAATGACGTTGTCTTCCCACAAGCATTAATTCACATATCCCCTAGTTTCAACTACATATATCACACATGAAAGTACACCAATAAAAATGATCCCGACGGCCTGGGCAATAGCAGCACTTATTGTTGAGACTGAAAATATGAGAAGCCAGGCCAACTCTAACGCGCAATCCCAAACGGACATCAGTTTGGTTTGGATTTGCTCCGTTTGGGGTGGGAAAACGAACGCACATGTTGGGTTTGGTCTGGCCTCGCGTCGAGGCACCCAACGCGCGGCCGCGGCCCCAACTGGTATGTGCAGCACATAAAAAAAGCCCCACAAAAAGGCATGGAAAAAACGAAAAAAGACATTGTAGAATAGCTTAAAGAATAAAAAAATGTTCGCCGCCGACACGGCCCATATAGTACTTAAGATGAAATTTAAAAAAACTTTAAAAAGATAATGCGACTACCCCGCGCGTCGAAGAAGTCGTCGTCGTCATCGCCGATGCCGTCGCAGCCGCCTTCTTGAGGCGCCACCATCCTCGCCGTCGCTCGTGAGGCTGATGTACGGTGAGGGCGTCCAAAGGTGGTGCGGTGGGCCTCGTAATGGGCCGAGCGCGTGATGTGCAGGCGGAGGGGGCGGCGGTGCGGCTGGTGGTGACCACGACGCCCATGCACGTTCCTCCTTGACCTCCAGCTTTGGCACGTACATGTCGCTGGAGGCCGACAGCTCGAGCATCTCCTTGAGGCCTTCCCACTCCTCCTCCTGTTGGCTCATGTACTCCCACTCAAAGTCATCCATGACGGTCTGTAGCAGCCACTCTTCCTCCTCGGCCCTCATGGCGGGAGGCTGCGGGGAGGGAGACGGCGTGGGCGCCAGGCCACGCACCCGCGTGCGGCCGCACTCTGGGCGGGTTCGGTGCGCGCACACGCGAGGGGCACGGGGGCACTCTAGGACACACGAGGGGCACGGGTCGCACTCTGAGACACACGGGGCGGGCTACGAGCCCGCGCATGTCGTGCTCGTCTTGGAACTAAGTGTCCCAGAGGGGCGAGTCGGCGGCATACCTATGGCCGAAGAGGAGCTCGTGTCGGATCCTGGTCGCCGGGACGGGGGGATGGGCACCCGATCCGGGCTCAAATGCCATCCACTGGGGAGGTGCGCATCTGACCACGACATCGGTGTGCCGGTCTCCAAGTACCGGCGGCACACTTCGACCTTGACGTAGGGCCGGAAGCGTGGCGAGGCCGTCGGCGGGGAGATGGAAAAGGAGGCCGCGAGGTGGAGTGTCTGGCCACGCTTCCGGACGAGGCGGACGACGACTCCACCTCGTGGTCGTGCTTGCCCTTCTTACTGGTGTGCCACTTCCAGAACCTCATGGTCGGCGGGGAGTGAGGTGGACGGAGACTATGGTTTGCTGTCTTCGACGGAGGGGGGCACTGGTGGGGAAGCAGAAGTGGCAGTGGAAGTCCGGCTTCGCCATAAAAAAGGATGTGGCCAGTGGCCGTCTGGGTGGCTGACATGCGAGCCCAACCACCCGTGCACATTGACTAGGGTCGATGGGAGGTAGTTGCATGGCCGACACGCAGGCCTGAGGCGGACGCCGAAACGCCGCGTGCCCGTCCGTTCGTTGTCCGCGAGACCACAAAGCTTGCTTAACCATGCGTTAGGAATGGGTTGGGCCGGACAAAAAACGAACGAAATTTAAGGATGAGGTTGCGCATTGCCCCCCCTGGTCTGTGTGTCTGAGCCTGAACGGACACGGCCGGACCAAATCTGCGTTGGAGTTGGCCTCACCGCGTGCGTGCTGAACGACGGGTCGGCGATGCGATAGCACGTCAAATCCTTGAGCGTGTGATTAGTCGTAGCAAGTACGTTTTTTGTTCGCAGGGTGTGATTAGTCGTGCTTGGACGAACGTACAGTACGTAGGGAACGGTCGATTTCTCTCGCTGTTGCAGCTTCTCTGCAGTTCCTGTCTCGGTCTCTCTCACTGTTTCCTTGCGTTATAGGGTAGGCACCGCTCGCTGCTTTGATTGATGGATGGATCGGTCACCTCGCGTCTCGCTCTCGAGCCTTCTCATCCGCGGGCAAAAAATGATTAGCCCGGGCTCGGCTGTGCTTCAATTAATTAGTGCGTAATGTCGGGCTGTTGAGCACTATAAATGCAGCTAAACAGACTGTTGCACTTGCTTAAAACGCTGGCACTGCTGGTTTCTTTTTGGGTACTCCATGTATAGGAGTAAATTTTTGTTCCTCCTTTTTGGGTACTCCATGTATGAATATTTGCCTGGCGAGGTCAACGCACATGGTCACTGGTCACCGGTCAGCAAGGCCAAAGGCCAAGAATTGAGTTGGACTAGCAATATTGGCAGCTGATATATATGTGCAGCCAGCCCTGTGCAGATGGACACGTCGGCCATGTCCACACGCTTTAAACTTCGTACCCTACCTGCATACGGGCAATTTTAAACTTTGACAGCCTTCATCGAGTGGTGTGAGTGAACAATCTTGTCGTGCATGTTTTGTAGCTGTAGGCTTGTAGCCGTAGACAGCGGCATGGTCTGCCTGCATACGGGCAATGTTTGTCACGTTGCTTTCCATCTTCTTATGCATGCAGACTGGCCACCACCACCAGCAGCAGCAGGTAAGGTATAGCCGGTACGCACCCCGAGATCTGCGACCTTCGTACCCTACCCGACGACGGCGAGTCGGCGACGACGACCCCTCCTCACGACTCACAGAGAAAGCGCCCGCGACAAACCACAGGACCATGATAGAATAGCATCGGTATCCATCTCCTTTTGAAATCCGATCGCAACCGTACGTATGTACAGTACGTGAAAATACAGGCGGGAAATGCTAGTCGCTGGAACTGCTGGTAGAGTGACATTCAGAGATCAGAGTATTTTTAGTTGTCGATTTACCACGGGCCAAGCTTGTGTTCGTAGAGCCGACGGACGTGTGAACCTCTAAACATTTGTGCAGATCCAAAGTTTCCGTTTCGAACAAGGCGCCAGGTTGCAGGTGCCTGTACCTATCGGCTCTAAACGTCAAACCCTAATTATTGGGGAACAACCACAACAATTAACACACGAAAGCGAACTACTCCTATCTTGTTATTTTAGCTTTTAAAAGTTTTTTCTAGACGATGGAAGAACATTTCAGTTTTGAATTAAATGGCCGGCCGCCTCCCTGTTGACATTGGCTGGATAATTTCGTAATAAATGGCTCCGCCTAGCTACAAGGCATGCATCTAGAAACTATAGTTCTTCTTCTCTTGACAATCAGACTTGATGGATTTTACTACGTTGCAACGAAACCAAGATTCGTAAATTAAAGTTTCCCTCTAGTATATGCAACCATCTTGTATTTTCTAGAGCGGGTTTGCCTACCGTTTATGATTAGAGGAGTGAAACTACATGGAGGAAAAATATGTGTGTATGTTTGCATCACATGATTGCACCATAAAAATGCATAAGGACTTTTAATAGGGATTTATATGCTTTTATTTGTTGTGGGACTCCAGAAGCCCAAATCACTTTTGATGATGGAAATATTGTGACCAAATTACCCTTTCTATAGCCATTGTACTGGACCATGAGATACGTGGCAACTGGTACAAGGAGCAAGGGAGTGGGTATTTACTAAAATAGTTAAATGAAAAATGACGCTTCAAAAACATGATGTGACAAGTATTAGGATGAATTGAACGATCTTTTGTAGCAAGAGTGTTGAGGTACAGGTATATATACCTCACATTTTATCCGTACATTTGGACTTTTGAGGTCAAGAACCGGAGACAAAAAAAAAAGAGTTACAACTCACTTATCTTTCATGTTTGGGGATGATGGGCAAGGCACACCTAAAAGGGAGTGTCGAAGTACAATGTATGGCGTCATTTATCCAATATTTGGAGCTGTTGGGTAAAATAGTTGATGCATTGATGAAAGGAGTAGCATACACACAGATAATCATGCATGAAAGGTCAATGATGGAAGCTTAAAAATATGAATACACATTGATTATTTCATATTTCTCTCCAGGGGCCAAAAATACACCTCGGATATAATATAAACTATTTACAAAAGAGCTGGAGTTTCATGAGCATGGGAACTGGTTCTGCACGCTACGGTGTGATTCTTTTGAACACACTTGATCTGTAAGTGCTGGAGTTTCATGAGCATGGGAACTGGTTCTGCACGCTACGGTGTGCACTGTTACACTGAACGATAACAAAGCTACAACTTGAACAATAACAAAGCTCCGGTGCAAAATCTCTATAACCTATCGTGAGAGAGTAGGCTAGATTATATATGTGCGGTGTGGGTTTCGCTAACCGGATGCCCGCATCTGCGCTTAGTTTCTTGTAAATATTTTGCTACCTTATGTAAAAAAAAATTGATACGTCATTGACGTACTCTTGAAAAAAGAACTCCAGTGCAAGACACACAGACAACATATCACCGCTTTGTATAGAAAACCTTCTAGAACATACACATGTTTTTAACGAGATAGGCACGCCTCTCCCTCTCAATCATTTCATACCACATTCTTTTAAACAACAAATGAAATCCATACATGTAGAGGCAAGAGGCTAGCTACTATATGATGCCAATACATATCTTTTGATTTTTATAGCAAAGGAAAAATGATATGCGGTGCCAATAAATATTGTTTGATTTATATAATAATATAAAATATATTGACATCACCGGATCGTGATAGAACCAGCAAATGTGTGGAGACCACCAACGACCATTACTGCCGCCAGAACGAGCTACTGACTCGCCGCTCCTCTATCGAAGCCGGCTTGACCTTGTCGATGACAGCCGGGGAGTCTTCGTGCACATGCCCCTAAGGACCAACGCCCTGGGGCTGCAGTTGTCACCGTTGAACCCTTACATAGATCTGAAGCACCTAACACCAAATCTCGCCACGTGACGAGAAACCCTAACCTCACCGCGTCAAGGAGACGGCAGGAATCTACACCGGAGCTCCGTCGACTATGATCAGACGGACGAACTCGAGAAGGATCGGAGCCCGGAAGATAAACTCGAAGAAGAAGCGCCGCCATCCGCCCGCCGGACCTGCGAGGACTAAAACACCCTAACCTATACCACTAACCGGGATTCCCCTCCCCCCACCGGTCGCCGGAGCGGCGGGCAGAGGGGAGGCGAATCCACGGGCTCGCTGATGAATTCTGGAGGGGAGATTTTGCCTTAGCCCCTACCGTTAGGGGAGGAAAACTATAGGAAGTAAAAGAACTAACCGGCTAATGTGTTTGACCCTATATAATGCACAAACCAATGAATGCGACAAACTAACATTTAATGACCTGGAAGTTTTTTCGCAAAAAGGCCAAGTACCCACGGTGTACAACTCATTGCGAGGATATCAAACATACTTTGTTTGAATATAGCCATGCGAAGGAGGTTTGGAGGAAGATTGGGCTACTGCATATCATCGAGAAGGCGTTGTGTGTCGACCATTCAGGAAGTGTGGTACTATAAGAGATTTTATGCACAAATAAAATAACTGCATCACACATTGAAGCTACAGACTTTAAGGAGGTAGACAGCGACAAGGTACATCTGGTGGTGCAGGCGACGTCTAGTTCATGGAGAAGGTGTGCCACCGACTGCACAAGCTGCAATGTCAATACAAGTGATTACATGTAATAATATTCAAGTAATGAGAAAACAAGTTATAACCAAGAAGAGTGGTTGGGAGAGGCTGAGAGACAATTTTGTGATGATAAACATGGATGCAACTTTTGATGAGAATACAAAGACATAAAGGTTGTGGGCTGTGTGATGCGTGATTCGTTTGGTAATTTCCTGACCGCGTGTAGTGTTTCAGTTTGATTATACACTGGATGCAAATACCATTGAGGCACTTGTGATCAAGCAAGTTTTGGAGCTTTCAAATGAAGTTGGATTCAGCCGGATAATCATCCAATCCGATTGCTTGATGGTTGTTGAAACACTGCAAAGAGAGGTTTTTCTCTATGACACTTTCTCCTTATTATGTTGATATTTGTGTCCATTCAACTTCGTTCTCTCGGTGGAGTACAATTATTATTAGGTTTTTTTATCATTTATGCCACCGGTTGTGTCTCACTACCCAGTTTTGCCATTAGAAGTTACAACTACTAAAAAATGCCATTGACCCGTGAAATGCTTGCTAAAAAATTCCATTAGATATCTAAAAAATGCCATCGTTTCGTTAGATGTTTGCTCAAAAATGTCATTAGACATTGTTATTTTCACGGCAAACCCGTTGACCATGTTATATGAAAAAAATAAGTCTAGACCCACATGTTAGTTCTCTCTATCTCACAATGATAAGTGTGCCCCACTTGTCAGGAGTAAACAAGTGAATAATTTTACAGAAAAATAAGAACGCTGTTGGGATCAAGTGGGCCCCACACTTTATCGTAGTGAGATAGAGTTTAGCTGTCATATTGGTTCATAGGTATTTATGTCATTATAACATGGCAAAAGAGATTTGAGATCACAATAATGGTGTCCAGTGGCATTTTTGAGCATGTGTGTAATGAAACGATGGCATTTTTGAGCAGTTGAAATTCATAGTGGCAAAACTGAGTAGTGGGACACAACCGGTGGCATAAGTGATAAAAACCCTTATTATAATAGGGTTGCCAACATTGTATCTCATACCTTCTAAGGAGGCTATGCCGCAACCACATGTTTGGGTTGATGAGCCTCCAAATTTTTGTTATCTCTTGTCCTATAAGTGACATATCATTTATCTGATGATTAATAAAATTAGCCATGATAGCATTCCCTAAAAAAAGTAGCATGGATATTTAAAAAGACCCTCATATGAACTAAAAAATACATCCAAGTAATTAGAGGTGTTTGTTTTATAAAAAATCTAGCAATTATTTTCGAGAACCCTGTAGCTATTGTTAAATAATATGGCAACTACATCCCAAGAAACATGCAACGCCACGGGAGAATCTGGTAGCTATCACAAAATAATATGGCAACTATATAGGGAAAACTGACAATTGCATAGAGTGAATTTGGCAACTGCATCAGAAGGACCTGGCTACTATAAAAATAATACAACAACTACATCAGGAGGACCCGACAACTGCATCAGAAGAACTTGGCAACTATTCCTTTTAGTTCAGATCCGTGGGTAATTCGTTTTCGGTATATTCTTCCCAGAATCACTTAAGGTTCCATCAACTCCAACTAAAAGAGATACCATGGAAATTGCTTTTAAAATCCACGAAACTACATCAAAACAATTTGGTAACTGCGCCAGAAACCCCAATAACAATCTTCACAAAACCCGACAACTGCATCAAAACCGTTTGGCAACTTCATCGGAAAACTTAATAATTGCTTTGTTAAATGCAGTAACTACATTAAAAACAATTTATGAGCTGCGTAGGGGAGCCAACCTGGTAGTCCCATTTTCAAAAAATTATAAGGCAAAGAGGCATATTTATTGTAATTCTATGTGCTACTAATATGAGCATGATAGCACTGGAGAATGCACACAGTGGAGAAGCTAGTACTAGAGCATGCATGCACTTAGTGGCGGGGCATAGCTAGAATCCAATGTGCGAGTAGTTGGGAGCATGCATTGGCCTTACTTTAGATGCATGTGGTGCTAGCGAATTTTCCCAAGTGATTTTACCTTTTTGTAGCTCATTCCTTTGAGATAATAGTGTGCACTACAAGGTAAGATCATGGTGCGGCGTCACCACGTAATTAAAAAATATTGATGCATTGTGGATGGTACAAACAAATAAATTGAAAAGCTTTTAGAATGGAGGATCATTTTTTTAGTTCAGATAAGGAAGGAAAAAATCATTAGACCATCATTTGCATGTACAACTTCAAAACATTACAACCATTGATCATAGTACCGATTTGCATGACCAAATGTCTCGTTACATGCATAAGAGGTACAACACAAAGTAAGGTGCTCTTAGGAATACTATCTCCAGCCTACGACATGAATTCTAAGTGCATTTCATCATCATCTCATACGGATGCAACTAGTTGCAAGATGTTGCATTTTTGCAGATTTGAGCTGGAACTAGAGCACAATTAAGGGGAGACGAGGCACATCTCACTTGAATGCACTCGCAAAGATATGATCCATCCCTCCTTAACTAGGACTAAGGTACCCTAATTACCACTGAATCAGTGTTCGTGATGCCTCTCACCATACCAAGCATAGCGGTATCTACCTCTTCTCAACAATTATCAGACCTTCATCTCATCGTCGGTAGACTTGTGTGATTTTTTGTTGGACATGATGCTATTGAAGTTCTCTGATTTACATAGCAGGATCTCAATCTGAAACAAATGAACAACAATAGATAACAAAGATTTCATGCATGGATTCATGTCATAAATGGATTCTCACAAGTCATGAGACATGTAAAGTCAAGGCATCTTGCCTTGGCTTTACGGACGAGTCGCCCCTTTGACTCATCTTTGGTGCCAATAGTTGATGTCAGGATCTCTGGAGGGGACCAGGAACAAAACCATTGAAAGATTAAGTGTACTTTACTACTCCCTCCGTTCCAAAATAGATGACCCAACTTTGTATTAAAGTTAGTATAAAGTTGAGTCATCTATTTTGGAACGGAGGGAGTATTATTATATGAGTATAAGTTTGGTTATTTAGACTATATATAACAATTGTGTGGCTTACTCTTTTCTGTGGCCAAGCCATTGTTCTTTAGGATCTCCGATACAGTCACAACAGTGCCAATGGCTGGAACAAAAGTTGGCTCAGAAATGCATAGCCAACAATGAAACGAAAACATCAAGCAGTAAAAGGCAAGGTGAGTAAGCATTCGTTACCCATCCCCAGAGCAGAGAGTTCAACCTCATCATAGTTTTGCATGTACCTCTGCAACCAGCAATGTTACGAATAAGAGAAATAGCATGCTAATTTGATCCCTTTTGAACAAAATATTAGTGAAATTTGAATGCCACGAAGTTAATTGGCAAAACATATCCTTGGCCTATTGTCCATTTATTGTAAAAGAAAAATGGATTTTCGACGGTTTTGATTTCACTAATATCTTTACTTTCATTCTAACATTCTTAAATGTATTATTCAATTGCCTGGTATTAACCAATTTCATTGTATTGTCCATCGTATGCAATGCCATTGATTGGCCATTTTCTAAACTAAAAAAATATAAGCATGTGACTGCAACACGGCCCGTTGTTAATGTGAATCAAACAAGACTGCTCATGGGTTGCCTCTTGGGGTTTTGGCCTTGGCACTCTCGTGTTCGGCTCACATGATGTTCCGTGATGTTGGGAGTGTGTGTGTATTTCTCTTAATCCTATCCCGGAGCTCTGGTTTTCTGTTGTCTTTCGTGTTTGTATTTGGTTCTCCCTGAGTTTTTTTACTTAACTAATATATGTATGGGTTTTGAATTTGATTTCCCTTACTAATAGGATCAATCCTCCTCTTCTTAATGCAATTGCAGGAGCTCTCCACCCGTTGACGAGGTTCCATAAAAAAATACTCATTTTTGCATGGAAATATAAAAGAGCTACCTTAATTTCATTCCAAATCAATTGATTTGGATAATGCATACCTTGGCGAGGTTGACGTAGAAGTAAAGTGGCTTCTTGTTGGTGGACACTTGGATCCGATTTTTCTTGGCCGACACCCCGGCCTCGGCCTCGATATCCGCCTCCACCTCCATCTCGCCGGTTTCCACCTTGGCATGGGCGGCCTTCTGCTCTCCCACCACCGCCACCTCCTTCTCCTCAGGCGCCTCCTCTTCCACCGCCTTCACCACCTCCCTAACCTCTTGCGCATCTGACTCACTCGTGGCCTGCGCATGCGGCTGTTCCACCGTCTCCTCCCTCGCCGCCGGCCTCACCGCTTGCATGGTGGCTAGAATGTTTGATGGTGTGCGTGCGTTGGTAGGGGACAATGAGAGAGAGGTCGCGAGTGGATACCCAAACACCGTGGTGCATACAAGTAGCACTATGTGCGTGGCGCCGGTGGTTGCGATTGTTCGAGTGGTCACGCGGAGGTGGCGGTTGCCCTGGTGGTTATTCCTGGTGTATATATGTGCATGCTTTCATCCATCTGGACCGGGGAATTGATTAACTAGCAGTTCAAACATAATAAAATGTGCATTGCATAGGTGTGGATGCATGCACTCCGATGCCGCGAAATGCCAATGAGATCTTGCCTATATAAAGAGCACATGCATGCATGGAGGAACCTATCATCATATTAATTTCCAAGTCAAAAATTTCAAACGGTTTATCTCACAAAGCGTTAATACGATTTGTGATCCGTCTTCGCTGATGAATTCGCCTCGACGAGGGCTTCGAAACAAGATCTTATATCGATACATTTTGACAATTGTTACTTTGTTCTCCAATAGTTGCCACATTATGTCACTGTGGTTGTCATTTTAAGAGTGAATGGTCGCCACGAAGATTATGTATAGTTGTCAGGTAATTGTATTATGGAGTATGATTTAGACGTAGTTTGTAGATTCACTCATTTTGCTCTGTATGTAGTCTATATTGAAATCTGTAAAAATACTTATATTTAGAAACGAAGGGAGTATTATACAAAGTTGGAAGGGCATTTTGGATTCAGCCACTATCAGGCACGCCAAACCTTTGGGACGCCAATTAATTGGCAGACTTTTTTTTTTTTTTTTGAATTGGCAGACGTTTTGGCTTGTAAGCTTCTCGTTGAGGAATTGACCTGAGATTAACTGCCAATCGAGTCTAGAAAGCCAAAATTTTGGCTCGCATTCCAAACGGACACACACCACACCGGCAACGCCAATTATTTGGTTGGGCAGGTGTTGGCTCACATCCAAAATGGTCCAGAATGGGCAAGTGTTAACAACAACAAAAAATTACGACAATATAAGAACTTTATTGCTGAAATAACAAGAGTTACAATCAACGGCCAAAAGATGTGCTATGGCATTCGGGGGCATCCTGCAACCACAAGTTGGACGGACATGTACCCAACAAGGCACGAGTGATTTTAGTTTTGTTCTCCGTACTTGCCTTCTACTAGAATCTTAAATACAACCCAGAATGCATTGTCTTTACATGTAAGGTAAACTCCAGCGCACGGCCTCAAACGGACATTCAGTTTGGCCTCTTTTCGTTTGTTTGCGGCGGCAATGGGGTCATTCATGTCCGCTTGCGGCTGTTGGGTTATCGGTGCGCACAACGCGCGGGCACACACCAAATCATGTCCGGGGTGAACGTGATTAAAAAAAGCATAAACTAAAATAAAATAGCGAAAAAATATAAAAATACAAGCATAAAAACATAGATTAAACATCACGGCCACAAAACAGCCCAGGTCCACAGTTCACATAGACATAACTAAAACATAAAAAACAAAATAAAACCGTCACTCGCGCGCTCCTGTCGTGCCCGTCGTCGTCGTGCTCGTCGGCGTCTTCTCTAAGTGGCCGCCATTCTCGTCGTCGTCGCTGACGAGGTCGACGTAGGCCGACGGCGTCCAGAGGTGGGACGGCGGTGCCTGGCACACGGACGGTGCCTGGTACACGGGAGGTGCCTGCACCACCTCCTCCCGTGGAGACGCCTCCCGCTTCGGTGACCGCGATGGCGTGGGGCACCAGGTCACGCCCCCCACGGCGTCGGCCATCTCCGGAGCCGTGCACGACCAGCTCCACCGTTGGCCCACCAGGCCCGGGTGGAACGCGGCCACGGGGTCCTCCTCCAGCACCTCCTCCCTCCGTGGCGCCTCCTCCACCGCCTGCACCATCATTAGCTCGGGGAAGGCCACGTCTCCGGCCGCAGAGAGGGCCATGGCGGTCTCTAGGCCGTGCCATTGGCGCTCGTCGTGCGTGTTCATGGAGTCGTCCATGACACGCTAAAGGAGCCGGGCCTCCTCCTCCTCTGTCATGCGAGGAGGTGGTGGTGGCGACGGAGAGGGCGAAGGCGTGATGCCGCGCACCACCTACGCTCGCGCACTTGGGGAGGGCTCGGAGCGCGCGCGCGCTCACGTGGCCGCCGCGGCCCCGACGACGTGCCAGCGAAGAAAAAGGCGCGCCGCGCGTCGTGCTCGTCCCGGAACCACGTGTCCCATAGGTCGGAGTCGGGGGCGTACTTGGGGTCGTAGTACAGGTCATCCGGCAGAAGGCCACGACGGCGCGCACGGCCGCTCGTCGGGACCGGCGGGATCGGCACCCGATCCGCGGACAAATGCCAGTTGTTTGGCAAGTGCGCGTCGCTCCAAGGGATTGGCGTCCTCGTCTCCCAGTAACGCCGGCAAACATCCGCATGGATGTAGTGCCGGTCGCGCGCGCCGGCGGCCGTGGGGGCAATGGAGAAAGCGAGCGACGCGGGGGCCCGACGTGGTGGTGATGCGGGCTCCTCTTTGACGCCGCCGCGGCGGCGGCGGCCCGAGGACGAGCCAGCCTCGCGGTCGTGCTTCCCCTTGCGGCCGGTGTTCCAGAACCCCATGGCTGTGAGGCGGCCGTCCGACAAGATCGAGGTCGGGGAGAGGGAGAGCTAGGGTTTGGGCCGTGTCGGGTTTCAAGGAGGCAGCACGGGCAGGTGTGGGGAGTGTGGACGACGACCGGTCCACGGCTTCTCATTTAAGAAGGACGGCGACCGTTCGGCTGGGCAGATGACAGGTGAGGCCGGCTGCGCCTGCTCATTAATGTCGGGCGGTGGGAGGTAGGTGGCCGCCGCAACGCGTCCGTTTGCTGTCTGCCATGACCCAAACCCGACGCATGTTTGCGTTTGAAATGAGTCGGCTCAGATACAAAACGGACCAAATGCGTTTAGGCCGTCGTGCGCTGGGCCGAGGGGTTGTCTGTTTTACCCCAAACGAAAGGGACCGGACGGGATGAGGATCACGCGCTGGAGTTGGCCTAATATTCTCCATGGTAAATACTACTACTAGTTGTGCAAAATTACAAAAGGGTCGTATGAACAAAACGGGGTCAAAAAAGTCCATCGTCCAAACTGCCGAACGGTCGTCACAAAAGACCCGCTGCAGTCCGTAGTCGTAGACCGGTCGCCCATTTCCCTCCTTCCCCCCTCCCGCCCGCCTCGTCGACAGACGAGACGATTCCCGCTCCCTCCCGTCGTCTCCTCTCCCTCCCTCTCCCTCTGCTCGCAACCAACCGCCCTGCTCCCGCCGCCACATGACGCAGGACGGCCATGGGATGCCTCCTCGGTAAGCTCGCCGACGCGCCGGGCTCCTCCCTCTTCTTCCCGGCCGCCGTGACCGCGACCGCCGGGGAGGGCGATGCCGAGGCGCAGCTCAGCGCGCCGGCGCCGGTGCACATCGCGGCCGTGAAGAAGGACGCCTCCGGGTGGCCGCTCTGGCTCTCCTCCGCCGCCGGCGACGCGCTCCAGGGCTGGGCGCCCCGCTCCGCCGACGCCTTCCAGAAGCTCGAGAAGGTGAGTCAGCAGCGCCACTCCCTGCCTCCTCTCTTTGCCGCCTAGCTAGCTAACTCGTCCGGCCGGCCTTCTTTGGTGGTTGTTGCCGGAAAAGCCTGGCCTTTTTCTCGGAAACGCCGAGCCCGGAGTAGCCAGTGGTTGGGGTTGGGGAAAACCTTTTTCGGGGCTTCGTTTCCATTTCTGTGTGCGTTTGATCCACAATTTCCTTCGTCCACGATTGCTGCCTGTTTGATCCTAGACTGCAATCGAGTAATTTCAGAGCTCTCGTTGCTGTTGAGTATTTTCAACGAAAAACTAACCTCTTTTGCGGCAAGAAGTAAGGAACAAGGGTGAGAGGACAAAAAAAGTTGATTGATGATGCCCTCTCCAAGTCTCCATAGTTCAACACATAAACAAACCCCAAATTCCAAGAGCCGGGCCGTTAAACTAGAGCAGGCACGAACAAATCCCGAGCCCTGTTCCGATTTAAGAAACCAACAGCCTCGCTTTCCCTCGATACTTTTTCTCTACTGTCGGCATCGCAAGAATTCGTAGCAACTCCGAACGGGAAAAGATATCGGCGAACAAAGTCAACCCGGCTGCTCGTATCCCGCGGAATGCTTGTTAATTACAGCTGGTTATCCTCGCCGTTTAAGAAACAGAGCTGACGACGAGTTCTGTTGTGGTGTGTTTGTTATTCTGTTTTGGTTCTGAAATTTTTTTGTTTCTCTTTTTGCGTGTGTGTGTGTGCAGATTGGGTCGGGGACGTACAGCAACGTGTACAAGGCGATCGAGGTGGAGACCGGGGCGGTGGTGGCGCTCAAGAAGGTGCGGGTGGATGGCGTCGGCGAGGCTGAGAGCGCGCGCTTCATGGCGCGGGAGATCGCCCTGCTCCGCCGCCTCGGCGAGCATGACAATGTCGTCCGGCTCCACGGACTCGTCACCTCACGCCTCGCCACCGCGCCATCCCTCTACCTCGTCTTCGAGTACATGGACCATGACCTCACCGGGCTCGTCTCCGCCGCCACGGCCTCCGGTGCACGCTTCACCTTGCCCCAGGTAACCAGAGCATACTGCTCACCTTCATCACTGAAACAGCGACATGCTCCTTCCTGAAAACCTTTATCCATGACTGAAATGCACCTTCTGGGAATTCGATATGTTCCTGAAAAACAAGATGTAGCTTTTTTACAGTCGAGCAGGACATATCACCTGAACCAGTTTGTTAAGTTGGCTTCTCGAAAAACTGCTTGTTCATAATGCACGTGAGATGATGATCTCCATTTACATTGGCATAAAACCTGTTCTTTTGTTAGCTTAATGGACTATGACACTTTTAACTAAACACTACATGGTAATGGTATATATGGAAGATTGAAGTAAACCTTTTGGAGCCATTTAGAAGAGATTGATTTTTCATGGTTTCTAGAAGGGATTGGGTTATCTGAGGAATGGAACTTCTTGCTTGCCTGCTTAAATGACATGCTTGAATTCTAATTGATGATGTGGCAAGTTGAAATATTCCCGTAGTCTCTTGATAGTCAAATATAAGAGCTGTCAAAAGAAAAAGGATGGATCACGTAGATGTTTACAAGACAAAATCGAACATATGTTGGACCACTACAAATGGCTGTATGTGTACAAATATGTTTTTTTTTCTAAACAGAAGAATAATTGCTGTATGAAAAGTATTAAAAAATAAGTCGAAAATAATAATAGTCTCTGCAGAAATCTAGTCTAGATTCTACTCCCTCCGTAAAGAAATATAAGAGCGTTTAGATCACTAAAATAATAGTGATCTAAACGCTCTTATATTTCTTTACGGAGGGAGTAGTACACATAGCTGGTTAAGTAGGACACAGTAATTTCGAAGTATACTCAGTCAGAACTAAAATTTGATACTCTCTGAACGGAACAAAATTTCTCTTCTGTTCCAGAAGAAGAATCACTGACAGATCGTCTGTAAAGAATTTTGCCTTTGGCTTTTTGTAAAGATGCAAACAAATCAGTCACTCAGAAACACCGTGATGATGTGGACCTGGAAATCTGTTGGACTACCGAAGTAGAGTATTTTTACTACTAGGTTTGAACTTTGAACACGGCTTCCAGTCCAATTGACAAAGACAGGCATGTTCGTTGTTCACACATTGCGTACGAGAAATCCCTTCAGATGTTTCATCTGTCAACATTGGCTGCAACTAAATCATTTCATTTAGAATTGTCAAAAGTGTGAGAATGCCTTTCTTTTCCCAAAAGCAAGGCTCCAACAAGGACCATCTTTTTCCATGGACACACTTATGATCATGGTTGAATTGTGTTTCTTTTCTCATGAAGTGTAACTGTCTGTTTGCAGGTGAAGTGCTACATGAAACAGCTACTGTCTGGAATCGAGCACTGCCATAACAAGGGTGTCCTTCACCGCGACATCAAGAGTTCGAACCTGCTTGTCAGTGAGGATGGGGTTCTTAAGATAGCCGACTTCGGACTGGCCACTCATTTTGATCCTGATAACCCGCGGCCCATGACTAGCCAAGTGATCACACTTTGGTATCGTCCACCTGAGCTAATGTTAGGTGCCACTCACTACAGCGTTGGCGTTGATCTTTGGAGTGTGGGTTGCGTGTTGGCGGAACTCCTCCTCGGCGAGCCTATATTCCCCGGACGAACAGAGGTTGGTCCATACGAAATACGAGATTCGCATAATTATTTGCAGAAAATTGCAAACTTGGAGACTAACTTGTGCTCATCAGGTGGAACAACTTCACAAGGTTTTCAAGCTATGTGGTACTCCAGCAGACGATTACTGGGATAAACTGAAGTTACCACATCATACATTCAAGCCGTATGAGCGGTGTATGGCTCAGAAATTTAAGGACCTGGAACCATCTACCCTATCACTTCTAGAGACTCTCCTATCTATTGACCCAGATATGAGAGGCACCGCGACTGATGCTCTAAACAGTGAGGTTAATACTACTGTCACCTTCAAGGCAATCTACTTTGAACCAGTAGAAAGTCAGTCTCAACTGGAAACACTGCTAAATTCAACTGAAAGCTAGAGATAAAAACAGAGTAGCCACTATGCAATAAGATAATTTATGATTGATTACGATACATGGACTAAACTGAGTTGGCATTGATATAATATGTTAGATATATGATTTCAAATAGGAAGCCAGCAAATAATAGTCTTCTCCTCACAAGTGCTTACAGTTTGGTGTGAATTCAGTTCTTCAGGACAGAACCATATGCCTGTGAACCATCAAGCCTTCCCCGGTATCCGCCGTGTAAAGAAATGGACATCAAACTGAAGTATGAGAAGCACAAAAGGTACTGCTCAACCCTTTTGAACTTATTTCTGCTATTCTCTTGTGTCGCCAGAAGCTTCAACATCTGTTATAATATATCTTTCAGAAAATTGAGGGCAAACGGGTCGGTAGAACGCCAGACAAATACCAGAAAGCCCATCTCACACAATCATGGTCGCAGAAGAGTATTTACTCCAGATGTTAATAATAAGCCACATGGAAACCCAAAGGTATGTTACCCTTCTTTTCCTTCTGCAAGAATTTTGTCTCCACTGTATCATACAGAAATTACCACTATGCCTGACAAGAAAATCGCATTTCTACTTCTTGTGTTCTCTTCTATTGATGCTTTTATCAAAGCTCTATTTAGACATATAATAGAGCTATGACTAAGAGGAAAAATGTACTTATTGTTCTCTAGATACCAAGACTGGTGACAAGTACAAGCACAACCAAACTCGAGAGATTTCCCCCGCCGCATCTGGATGCATCAATTGGTCATAATATAGATTCTTCGGCTGATGTAACAACCAACGAGTTCTTCTCATCATCGGTCGTGGAGCTAAAGAAAATGCCAAGCCTACTATTTGGTCACGTGAAATCTTACCTGAACAGCCCGAAGAAGGGAATGCACAAAGCGAAACCAAGCCTCACGATGGCGCCTTCCACGGTTCTCATAGGTGCATTCCGTCCGTACTCGCTTGGCCATCCGATGGAGGTGAGAAGAAAGAATAGGGATCAGCTCAGAGCCAAAGGAAAATTTCCAGTAGGTGTAGTCAAATGACAAGCTAATTATGTCCCTCTTTTCTAATAGTTTTTCTTCTTCTTTTCTTACATCCCATTGTCACAGTAGCTGTTCCTCTTGATACACGACTGGTAGGCTATACTTGTATAGTTAGAGAGCATAATAAAGTAGAGTCGTGAACAATGGTTCTATGTACATATGAGATTTCACCAGTGAGATGGATTCAGGTGATATAATATCTGTCAGGCAATTATGTAGGTGACCTCTCTCCTCTCACAATATATGCAAATTGGGGGGAAAAGGTGAAAGTGGACACTGCAGATAACTGGAAATGGTCTTAATCTTGGGAAATGCTTGCGTCCGGCCCGCTAGCATTCAAGAACAGATAAAAATTCCCAGAAGAGAAGGCTCACATGAACAGTTTCCAAACTAGTGTGCTTATCCATTTTTCTGCAACACTAACCAGTAATCCTTCTCTAATGAACAAAAGGAGCACTCACATACTGACGCTCCACGAAACCAGTTGCTCATATGCAGGGTTAGCTCGCAAACAACAACCAAGATTAAGTACAGAAAATTAACGCCGCAAAGCATCATTGGAGGTGACTGAATCATCCACATTTTACATGCTGACACATAAACTGTGAAGAACACATGCACTGTGTGGTCAGAGATAGGGCTCTGCAGCAGCAGCAGCTGGTGAAGCGGCACCGGGACGGCGGGGAGGTTTCGCAGCAGGAGGATGAGGAGGAGGAGCTGAAGTTCTCTTGCTGTGACAGACGATAAAGCTGTGCAGCGCGTCGACGACCGTCTGGCCTCTGAGCTTCAGCCACCCCTCCTTACATTTGGGCAACTGCGTTGCGTGTCAGCGGGATTCAGAAACGGTGGTAGAGTAAGCCATTTGTGCATTTGCAAATGCTGAGTTCGCTGTCATGCCTACCTCGCCGGAGCAGTGTGGAGGGTCGCTCTTCCTGACCGCCAGAGTCGTATCTGCAAGGATTCAAAGTGTCAGCTGAATGCACCTGAATGAAACTTGTGTGATGCAGAGCAACCAGGCAACAGTGACAGGAGACGGGGAAGGGGAGCAAATTACCCGCCGCACTGGCGAATCCGTCGCCGTGGTCGCCGTCCGCGTCTTCATCGGCGGCCTCGGCCACCAGAGCGTCGACTTGGGCCGCCTTCTGGCAGTAGATCCGGAAGCTGGGAGATCCCGGCAGCGGCGTCGTCTCCTCCCCGTCCTTGGGCTCTGGCGCCACCTTACACCCTTTTCTGCTCACATCCGCCTCCGACGCTGACGCCGACGCCGAAAGATCCTGCGGAGGCGCCGCCAGGGGATCGGGGGCCCCGTTGTGCCCCGGCGCCCGGTCCCGCCTCCGCCGCTCGGCCCTGTCGGTCGACCCCGCGGACCCCATCGCGAGCGAAGGGGAGGGTGGGCGAGAGGGGGGCGACGGGGAGCTGCGGCACGGGCGGACGCGCCATTGCGCGCGTGTCCTTAGTACCGGAGGCGCGCGAGCGGCGGCGAGGGGTTCGCGGGGGCGCGGAGCCCAAATTTGGCGGGGAAAGGGGTGAGGTGGCTGATGACAGGTGGGTCCCGCCTGGCAGGAAGATGGCTGCCAATGGGCTTTGCTGGGCCATTTTACCCTTCGCGTTTCTATGCTGCGGTAAGAATCACAGCCCGCCTATAAGAGCCTTTAGTGAAGATGGGCCGTTAGTGGTAGGCATGCCTGTTTGATTCAAAATATTTCTTTCCCTAAAAAAAAAAAGATTCAAAATATTTCTAATAGCCTCGAGAAAAAAATTCTAAAGGAAATTTGGATCTAATCTTTAGATTATTTTACACATGTGCTCTTTGATTCATAGGATTTTTCTTCTTCTTAGGATTCATTTGTTTCCAACCTCATGGAGAGAATTCTTTATGTATTCCCGTGTATGGTCAAGCATGCAAACAATCGTGGTGTGATATAGGTGGAATTTAGGGCAACCAAAGACAATTAGTTCTTGGTTCTACTAAATTGCTTGGAAGACTGGGAGTGTGTGATGTGAGATGGTCCGTGGTTATTCCGCAACTGCCCGGTGTTTGTTGGCTAACTATGATGGTTGGAGGAACTCGATGAGACAGAGGTATTCATGTATCAGGCATGTGTGAGAGTCATTGAACTTATAAAGGATGAAGGGGGTGCTAGGCGCAATGGATGGCTCCACGTCGGCTATGAATAGTGCAGAGCAAAAAGCAGCGATTGAGCGAGCGCGCGAGTAGCGAGAGAAAAAACCCGAAGTGGAGCCGAGTGAGCAGCGACAGAAAAGCAGACCTAACCCGCGTCTTCCCCGAGCCCCCCACCCCCCCTGTCGCCGCCGCCACCCATCTCCTCTGCCCCGTGACAGATCCGAGGCGTGCGGGCGCGGAGGCGAGCTTCTCCGACGGTGGCCGCCTCCCTCTCGTCTTCTGCGCTACCTCTCCCACCGCCTCCGTGCTGAGACGCGCCGCCACCCATCTCCTCTGCCCCGTGCCAGATCCGAGGCGTGCGGGCGCGGAGGCGAGCTTCTCCGACGGTGGCCGCCTCCCTCTCGTCTTGTGTGCTACCTCTCCCACCGCCTCCGTGCTGAGATGGGGTCGCAGCCACACCGCACCAGGTGGGCCAGGGCGAGCTCCAGCGCCTCTTCGTCGCATCTTCGCCCTGGCCAGCTGACCACCAACCGACGGCGACGGCATCCGATGCCAACACACCGAGGTGAGCTTCACCAAATACTCTCTCTCTCTTTCTCTATCTATCTATCTATCTATCTATCTATCTCTTCATGCGGCCTCCTCCCTCTCTGTAATCTTTCGAGATTGATTTTGTTTCCAGGTTATACTCCAATCAAACATGTGAATATTTACCAGAGTGCTTCAAAATCGATTCGACGAAGAAAGCCGTCCACCGCCGCTCTGCTGTTGGGACTAATTTGGACGGGAATGGTGATTTCATGGTTGATTATGATTACTTGGTTGTTGCTCTTGGAGTTACTGTGAATACATTCAACACTCCTGGTGTGATGGAGCATTGCCACTTTCTGAAGGTAAAATCCTGATTGGCATTGTTGTGTTCTAATTAATAAAAGTAAAAAAAATGTTTTGTCTATAAAAATGAATTCCTCCTCCCTACCCTATGATCTTGGCTCATTCTAGGTGACTTCAACCTATTTCGTTTCGCTTGTGGAGAAAATGACCTCCACAAGATAGATTAACCTTTTCAATGACATGATCAACAAACGGCCTTGCTAGAGCTCCCTCTCCTAGATCCATGTTTTACTTGTCGAATAAACTAGAACAAGTACATGGTATTTTTTTTGAAAACCCCATATATTAATTAGAAATACCAAAATTCTTACAATCATTCATTACAAAGCTAGCCACGCTGGGCGGAACACTATTACATAAAACACCGTCTGACCTACTATTAAAACAAAATTTAGCAATCTCATGCGTCACCCTATTTGCCTGTCTGTCAATCTCCACTATCATGAAATCCGTAATGAGCTTTGAGACACTCATCGCCTCCTTTTTCAGGTCCACAAAAGGAGACGTGTCAAAAGAATCTTTTGCCAGAGAAAAAGCAACAGCCGCACAAATGTCTCCAAAATAACAGGACTTCGAAATGTAATACCAATATATAACCCAACGAGCGCCACACGAAATTCTGCTTCATTCACACAAGTGCACGACCGGATAAAATCCCATGAAGAAACCAGAACTTCGCCAAGGTGAATCCTAGCAATAATCCCAATGCTGATTATACATTTGGTCCGGTGGCTCCCAATTACGACGAGCCTTCGCGATTGGTGTAATGTACCTCCCATTATCAATCATCCCCTTACCTTTGATGCTTAAGTCAACTTGCCCACAAATTTTGACATTTGTGAAGGATTTTCAGTAATTTTCCACAAAAGTGACAGAAGCATGTAAAGGTTCTTTCCCCTTTCCAAAGATCATATCATTTCTCAGATGCCAAGCTCTTCAAAGCATGAATAAAACTCGATCACGTTTTGGCGACCCCAATTGATCAAGCAGAATAAACATCCAGTCCGGCCCGTAAACATGAAGAGCTCCTCAGCGGGAATATTCCACACTTCTCTCATAGCGAAACGGGACGAAAAGCTGGCTATTATTCCCTCCGTTTTTAAATATTTGTCTTTTTAGAAATTTCAACAAGTGACTACATACGAAGCAAAATGAGTGAATCTACACTCTAAAATATGTCTACATACATCCGTATATTATAGTCCACTTGAAATGTCTAGAAAGACAAATATATAAGAACGGAGGGAGTACAAAACAAAGTTAATAGCATAGCATGCATACATACATACATACATACATACATACATACATACAGTACATTTTTCTGTTTTACAACAAAGAAAGAAACAATTACATATATCGATCACTACTACTTTTTGAAATAAACTGGTCAATATGTGACACCTTCTGCATAATCTTGGATTGCATGCCATCGACAGAGAAGAGAAGAGCATCTCTCCAGGTCTCAATTGAAAAGAGCAGTCCAAACCATAGCCAAAATCCAAAAACAACCCCAGCAGTCACACAGTAGTACAGCCACTGGTCCTCCCCTTCACCAGCTTTCTCATCCGAAGCAGGCGAAGTATTTGGACAATCGTCTAGAGGAAATCCGCAAAGGCCGGAATTGTTGCGGTAAAACGAAGGCTCAGTCAACGTCTGCATCTGGCTCCCAGCAGGTATCTTGCCTGACAAATGATTGTTGGAGATGTTGAATATGCTGAGCGTCGACAAGATCGAGATGCTTAGTGGAATGTGTCCTGAAAGCTCATTACATGATAGATCAAGGAACTCGAGATTCTTCAAACTGCCAATATTTTGAGGGATGCCGCATGACAGATGATTTCGTGACAGGTTCAGAAATCGGAGGCCCTGCAGGTTGGTTAGCTCTTCAGGGATGCACCGAGACAACAGATTGCCTGACAGATCAATGCCGGTCAATAACCGGATGGTTCTTTGGAAGATCAGCTCCTGGCCCTTCCAGATTATATCGATTCTATCCTGATAAGTCGACCCATCCAGCGACGCCGTACTCGACACAATTTCTGGGTTCCTCATGGAGGTCAAGTTGCCGAATGCTACCGGAATTTTTCCTGTCAGTCTGTTGTTGGCAAAGTCGAGCAGCTGGAGTTTAGAGAGCCGCGACAACTCCAGAGGGATTTCTCCTGTGAAATCGTTTGATCTAAGGCTAAGGATTCTCAACGACGGAACCCGGGCCCCGATCCATGGAGGGATGGCGCCGAAGAACCTATTACTCCCGATGTCGAGGGTGGCCAGCGAATCGCAACCTTTTAAGACCCGCGGGAAGGTGCCGGTGAAGCCATTGTTGGCGAGATGGAGCGACTCGAGGGAGCAGTTGTGACTTGCCTTGGCAGCGGGGATTTGGCCCGAGAAGTTGTTGTTGGAGAGGTCCATGAACTGCAGAGCCTGCAGGTTCCACCAGCAGTCGGGGAGCTCGCCCGTGAGCTGGTTGTTGGACAGGTCGAGGATCTGGAGGGAGAGGAGTCTGCAGAAGGCCGCGCCGGCGCCGGAGCTGTTGGAGGAGTTGCGGCTCCGCACGGTGAAGCTCTCAGGCACGGTGCCGCCGGAGAAGGTCTCGTGGTTTCCGCCGGCGTCGAGGTACATGCCCGTCGCTCGTTGGGCAGAGGATAGCAGCAGGAGGCAGAGGGGGAGGCACAGCAGAGGTGCTGTTGAAGCTTGGGCGTGTCCTGCTGCCATGGTTCTAATTTCGAGTGGAGAGGTCTGGCAGCGAGTTCTTTGGTTTGCACCACGCCCACTTGTACGCAGGACCGGCAGCGAAAGTCGACGACAGCGACTGAGCGACATGGACGCTGTGGAATTCTGGAGCGCGGCGTGCATTTTCCACACGGCATGCCAGTGGACTGACCGACGGTAAGAATAAGACTCGGGATAGTGAGTGCAGGTAGCGACGACGAGACACTGATGCCTGCTTTGTTGCCGTGCGCGGGTGAGCTCCTCCCTATTCGGCGTGTATCCGCGTTGTGGGCCCGCACAATGATTCTCCCCGCTGGCTCGATTTCGTTCGCCCAGTTTCTCGTTCCATCGTTTTAGTTTTCGATGGCTTCTTGTTTTTTTTTTACTCTCGTCTGCTGGTACTCCCCCTGGCCCTTTTTACTCCGCGTATTAGTTTTGTATATCAAGTCAAAAATTGTAAAGTATGACCAAATTTATATTGAAAAATATCAGCATCTACAATACCAACATGGGAATATACTATGAAACTAAATTTCATAACGAATCTAATAATAGTGAGTTGGCATTGTGAATGTTGATACTTTTTCTACGTGTTTGGTTAAAGTAGAGATATTTTGACTTTGGACAAAACTTATATGTAGACTAAAAAGGACCGGAGGGAGTACTATTTTTCTTTTCTTTTGCGGGTGTGCTGGTACTGCTGGTCTGCAATGTTTACAATGATATCAAAGAATAATCATGGGAAACACCACCGGGTTTTTCTGTTAGTTTTCACAACATCGGTGATATCAAAGAATAATCATGGATTTTAAAATAACTTCTGGATTTTGAAACAGTTTACGGATTTGAAAAACAAGTTGTGGTATTGGTAATAAAAAGTTTGCAAGCGATTTTTTAAAGTTCATGAATCTGTAAATATTCTCTTTTTAAAAAAAAGTTCATGGATTTCAGAAAAGTTTCCCGGATTCAAAATATTACATGAATTTGAACAAATTCAAGGGTTCCCCGGATTAAAAAGAGCATGGATTAAAAAATCATGGAATTCAAAAAAGTTCATGAATTTGAAAAACAAAATTGGGTTAAAAAAGTTCACAAATTTGAAACAAGTTTGCTTTTTCTGCGAATTCGAAAAATGTTTATGAATTCAGAAAAACATTCACATATTTCAAAAATACTTCACAAATTTCAATTTTTTGTGGATTTCAAAAGGGTTCAAGAATTTCCAAAAAGTTCGTGAATTTCCAAAAAGTATATGGATCTCAAGAAATCATGAACCTGATTTTCTTTATGAATTTGAATAAGTTTGTGATTTTATTTTTTTCATGAATTTGGAATAGAACAAAGAAAAAGTAAAAGAAAAACAAACAAAACCCATCACGTAAAAACTAGGGAACCACCCAAGTAAGCCAATGGAACGTGTAAGGTTCCCAACATTATAGAGGCATAAATGTCCCGTCTTTCGATGAGATGGTAGCTACCGTTTTGGTGGAAGTCGACTTTGACGACCTGACTACGAATGTACGAAGATGTTGCGCCTTAGCAAACGCTAAACCAACTCCGAAAGGTTATTGACCACGTCCGGGCACGATCAACCTGACCATGAGGGTCTATTTCCTGCAGGCAAACAAAGAACACACAAGAAACTGAGATTGCAATCTGGATATTGCAAATTTAAGAGGAAAGCTTTATTGATCAAAGTGGGGTTCCAAAACATCTTGGCCTAGCCGTTGAACATAAATGAAGTGTGCGCGTTGCACAATGACGAACTTTAATCTAAACAAAACCCAAGTTTAATCTAAACACAAGAAAGGGGAGGGGTTTCGTCCACCCTTGGCAAGGTGGGACTAAAACATCTCCTGAGTTGTTTCCCCTACAATACAGACTCTAATGCTAGCGTATGAAGTAGTATTTCAAAATTACATGGGCCTGGCGCAAAAATAAGGTGGCGCAACACCTATATTAAGCTATGGACAAAATTTAAGAAAGGCCTTCTTGTATATTTTCATCCATGTACCTGTATGTCATCATGGTGGCTCCAAAGTGCTGAAAACTCCTCCAGAATCTTCGTTCTTGTTCCCCTTGCGCATGCCATCATCTTCATGCTTGATCATGCTCTGATGTTCATCCTTTTTATCCATGATGGGCCCTTCATTTGTGTCGGATCGTGGGTTCCGGCAAACCCTTGAGGTTTGAACACAGGGGTGCGCACGAAGATCGGTATTCATGTATCAGGCATGTGTGAGAGTCATGGGACTAAAGGAGAAGCTCCAGGGAGCATCGCGTTGCAATTGGCCAAGAAAGTGGGCGTCGAAGACGTTATTGACGAGCGGATGGTGAAGGACGGGGAGGCGGGATCCAGGTGCGCGTCACTTTGGATGTCCATAAACCACTGATGAGATGTGCTAGTCTAACCATGAGAAAGAAGGTACTCCCTTTGTAAACAAATATAAGAGCGTTTAGATAACTAAAGTAGTGATCTAAACGCTCTTATATTTCTTTACGGAGGGAGTATCTCTTGATTTCGAATATGAAAAGAAGGCCATGTTATGTGGTGTTTGCGGCTTGGTTGGCCATGGCAGCAAGCGACATCATCTCCCCGCCTACTATAATCGTTGTTGAATACCGTAGGGAAGAGTAATTTCCGAGTGGCAGCATCAATAGAGGAGGCCGTGCGAATCGTCGCAGGGCACAAATGCTGGTGACCGTGGTACCTACATGCCAAGGGAATACAATCTGGATGATGAGGATCTCAAGAGTACAGAGTCCAACCCTGCAAAAATCTCAGGTGGAGTGCTTCCTTCTTCGGGCTCCACCAAGAGATGCTTGGGTTTTGAGAATCAAGATGTGTGAATATGTCAAGGGAATTTCTTATATTAACAGATGGAAAAACTGTTGATCTAGTTGATACTGAGAATTTAAACAAGAAGTCCGAGGATGATGATGACACTACCTCACAGAAGACAAATGAAGCAACAACCATATACTTGGCAACATTGGCGGGCTCCGACATGGAGTACCGCTAGGCCCAATAAATCACCTAGTTTGGAACAACTGATGGGGGTGGGGAACAGCCAAACAATTCGTGAGTTGTTGGCGCTCACTCAAGCCAACGCCTCCAAGCTTGTCTTCTTATGTGAAATTAGGCAAGCTTGAGTTCGTTTTAAAGTCAGAAAGGCACACTAGGTACGAGAGAATTCCGTGAAGTAGACGGACAAGGGCTTGGTGGTGGTCTTGCTTCGCTTTAGGATGAATCGTTGCAAGTTAATATTTTTGATAAATTTGACTGCTACATTGATGTGCACATGATTGATCCACGGAATGCTACTAGTAGGAACTACATGTGTATATAGCGAACGGAAAATAGACACCTCATGTGGGAACGTCGAGCATGTTTCAGGCGATCTATGATGAACTCACCTTCACCAGTCGGCGGGATGGCGGCGAAGAGTAGTACGTGGGACACAAAATGTGCCCACCTCCAGCAAGGAGCGTAGGATGTGCCCCCGCTGGACGTGGGTGACAGGCGCCCACGTCCAACGCACCGTAGATTAGGCTAGGCGTACTTTTGTGCTATGTAAAAAATGTATTAATGAAAATGTCGTGTCAAGTTCTCATAAATTTCGTCCGCTGTTAAATTTTCATTTGAAATGTATCTAGACGTTTGATGGAGATGATTAGATGGCCTCCGTGTCCAGGGGAGACACGCCGTTGAAGATGCCCTAACATCATTGGACATCCACAAGGCTTTTGATTCCGTGAAATCGGAGTACCTCATTGAACTCCTGCAAAGAAAAGGTTTCCCCAGCAAGTTCAGAAACCGAATCATCGCGCTTCTTATCACATATTCATCCCGTATCCTCCTGAATGGGGTGCCTGGCACTCCTATCCACCATGGAAAGGGGCTGCGACAAGGGGACCCGATGTCGCCCCTCCTATTTGTCATTGCTATTGATCCGCTCCAACATCTTCTTGACTTGGCCATTCGCAAGGGGTTGCTCCACAAAGTCTGAGGCCGTGGCACCACTATGAGAACCTCTTTTTATGCGGATGATGCAGCGGTGTTCATGGCACCCATCAAGAGAGACATTGATAAGCTTGCCGGCATTTTGGACTGCTTTGGAGATGCCATCGGTCTGACCAAACATTGATAAGCTCGGTTGTTTCGATTAGATGTCGCCACCTCAACCTTGAGCCCATCCTTCAAAATCTGCCTGAAAAAAGAACATCCTTTCCCATGAAATATTTGGGTCTTCCGCTTTCGGTTTGGAAATTAAAGAAAATAGACTTCTAGTTCCTCGAAGACAAGGTGGCGGCCAAACTTATTCCATGGGACGGCAACAACATCACCGATATTGGTCGCACCACCTGAAGTATGTGCTATCCTCCTTGTTGGTTTACTTCATCACATCTATCCACGTCATGTTGAGCACCCTACATAACACAAGCAAGCTTCAACACGCTTTTCTGTGGTCCGACTCAGACAAAACCAATGGAGCAAAATGCAAGTTCGATTGGGACTTAGTTTGCCGCCCCTACGAGCGTGGAGGCCTCGGCGTGCTAAACACCGTCAAATTCGCGCGCGCACTGCGCTTGCGTTGGATATGGTTTGAGTGGACGAAGCCATCCAAAATGTGGGTGGGCTTGGACAACCCATGTGATGAAGAGGATTACGATTTTTTTTCTATGCCTCCACCGTTATCACCGTTGGGAATGGGGCTAAAACCCCCTTCTGGGACGCGCATTGGGTTCATGGCCGCAAACCGAAGGATATTGCGCCGCTCATCCATGAGGCATCCACAAGGAAAAACTGGAAGAGGTCAAGGAAGCACTCAACGAGGGTGCGTGGATCTCCAAAATCAAGATGGTTATCACCTTCACTATAGCTCATATCCACCAATTTGTGGAGCTTTGGATGCTCATTTCAGAATTCCACCTAGAGGAGCATGCGGAGGACGAGATCTCTTGGAAGCACACTACGGATGGCCAATACTCGGCGGAATTCTTTGGAACCTTCTACTCTTCTATGGATCACACGGTGTGGAAAGCCTGGGCACCGCCCATGGTGAAGTTCTTTGCGTGGCTTGCCATCCAGGACCGGATTTGGACTGCAGATCGCCTAACACGTCGGGGATGGCCGAATTGCCATCTTTGCCCCCTCTGCAAACGGGAGCCGGAGTCTGGACTACACCTCTTCGTCAAGTGTCGTTTCACCCTTTGCCTTTGGAATTTGGTCAACGGGTGGCTAAACCTCGACAACCTTGACACTTCGACACGACACCTTCAGGACTCTATTAAGTATTGGTGGGTGAGCCAATCAAGTTTGTGCAGTCCCAACAGAAAAGCCATGGCATCCCTCACCATGCTCATTGGATGGGCCATTTGGAATGACATGAATGCACGCATTTTCGCAACAAAAGCATGCCACCCCCAATTCTGCTAAGCAACATCAAGAGTGAAGCCCTCACATGGGTCACCGCCGGGGCTAAGAAGCCGGGTACTATAATACCAGGAAAGTAACATCACTTTATATTTGTTGGGCTCGTGTAAAAACTCTATTCTCTCTTAATTAATATATGAGGCAAATATTTTGCCTCGTTTTCGAAATAAACATCATTGCTGTAGACCCTGAAAAACCATCACCATCATCTGTTGTAGACGATGATTGACTAGTAATCAGCGCACGCGTGACCCCAGCAGATGTTCTGGTTTAGCACACGTGGATTTTGTGGATTGGTTGCTTGCATGCTTTTCCAAGACCAAGTCCATCAATCCGTCCATCCATCCATGGAAGTGTCATGCACGGCAGACACGGCCCCTTTCTTTCTTCCATGGTTGGTTCGGCTACGCTACGCATGCATTGCACTGCACTTGCGCTTGCACGTTCGTCCGAAAAGGTCCGTCAGGCATGGGCTCCCTCCCCTCTCCTCTCCTTTCGCTTTGCAAGTCATCGCCATGACTCGTGTATGTACGCGCCGCAAAGAAAAATACTCCCTTCGTCCCAAAATAAGTGTCTTGAGAGCTAGTACAAAGTTGAGACACTTATTTTGGGACGGAGGAAATATATCACAACGGAGCCGGTGAACAGACATACGTCACGGGCTACGGCACCGCCTCCGAGGGAGCATTTTCTTCGCGGAACAAGCAACACTCCATCTATATAGATATTGCTTTTAGCTCCAGGAAGTATACATATACTCCTAGGCGTCAAAAATGTATTTTGCCAACGAATGTTTTCGAAAGAAAATAGACGTGTTCATTCTCGCACCCAAATGCTACCTAAGGGAAAAGCTTAAGCACATTGACATGTGAAAAAAAGTCAAACGCATAAATTTGACCTCAAATGGTACACTTATTTTTTTTTTCACCTACGAAGCATTGATATCCCATTTCGCATGAAAATTGCCAAGCACACTTGTTACACTAAACTGAACATCTACAAAAAAAATCAGAACTTCTAAAATTTACTTCCTTTTTGTTTTTAATTTGCTGTTCACCAGGGACCAGAGAGCCAAAACTCCGCGTCCCACTCTATCTATCTATTTAGTTTTCTTCGCGGAACAAGCAACACCCCCTCTCTCTCATTTCGGGGCTCTTTGATCGAAGAGACCGGCATTTCAACTTTGGAGGCTTCTATATTTGGAATCAAATCATTTACCAATCAAGGAGAACAGAATTGCACAGTTAATTAGCGGAAAACCAGGATCGACACAACAAACACACACGATGGTGTTTGGGCCTCCACGGTACACATACACCTCGTTCCATGCCTGTAAGGGCATATTTCTCCCTAAGTAGTTTTGGTGATTGATGACAATGCTTTTGCGGACTAATCGTGTGCTCTAAGCTCCTACAGGTATATCTCACTTAGGCACAAGACGATTGCTTGCCCCTCGGATTCGATGGAAGACGGTGTTTTCTTTTTGCTCCCTGTCGGTGGCTTTGAGTAATAGGAAAGCCGTACTTTTAAGAGGGGGTTCGTTTCGAAAAGGTTTGGGTGGAATCAACACGTACACATCTTACTCTCACACCACCTTTCCCTTGCTTCTCTGGAGTTCCAACCGTTTATTATCGTATATGCAAACCATGACTTCTTAACTAAAACATCTGCCTGGCAAGCAGTAGTACCGCTCCATAAAGCGGTAGTACCGCCTGAAGACACGGTAGTACCGCACCAGCGGTAATACCGCGGCTCCAGAGCGGTAGTACCGTGTATCTGGCCCGGCACTGTACTAAGTATAGAAGTAGGTGCGGAAGTAATTTTTTACTTCCGCATCCTATGGGGTAGTACCGCTTACTCCAAGCGGTAGTACCGCGTCGCGTTTTGCTACTACCGTATTTCTGCGGATGTAGCCACAGATGTAATTTATTTCATCCGTGGTTGTCAATCATCTCGCGTGTTCTTGCCTAGCGGTAGTACCGCTCAGCCAGCGGTAGTACCGCAACTTACGTGCGGTACTACCGCTCTCTGCGGGCAGAAAACGTGCATAACGGTTGGATTTGCTCTCCCACTATATATAGGGGGTCTTCTTCCCCAAGAAGACCCACCTCTTCCCCCACTACTCCATTGTTGCTCCAAAAGCTCCATTTCCGCCCGATCTCTCTCCCTAGCCAATCAAACTTATTGATTTGCTCGGGATTGCTTGAGGAGGCATCGATCTACACTTCCACCAAGAGATATTTGATTCTCCCCACTAATCCCTCGCGGATCTTGTTACTCTTGGGTGTTTGAGCACCCTAGACGGTTGAGGTCACCTCGAAGCCATATTCCATTGTGGTGAAGCTTCGTGGTTTTGTTGGGAGCCTCCAAGTTGTGGAGATAGCCCCAACCTTGTTTGTAAAGGTTCGGTCGCCGCCTTCAAGGGCACCACTAGTGGAATCACGGCACCTTGCATCGTGTGAGGGCGTGAGGAGAATACGGTGGCCCTAGTGGCTTCTTGGGGAGCATTGTGCCTCCACACCGCTCCAACGGAGACGTACTTCCCCTCAAAGGGAAGGAACTTCGGCAACACATCCTCGTCTTCACCGGTTCCACTTGTGGTTATTTCTTACCTTTACTTGTGCATGCTTTACTTGTTTAACTCCTATAGCATGCTTGTGTAGTTGTTATCCTTCTTTCCTTTAGTTGTCCTCTTAGTAGAATATCTAGACAACTTACTTTGACGTTTAATTTAAAGTAGTTTAGAAAAGCTAAAAATTGTTAGTTGCCTATTCACCCCCCCCCCTCTAGTCAACCATATCGATCCTTTCAATTGGTATCAGAGCCTCGTCTCTTTTTAAGGACTTTACCGTCCAAAGAGTATGGGTGACAACGTAGTCGAGACGGAGGACCATTCCGGTGGAACTCCGTCCTTGCCTACGTCAGATGGGGGAGCCTCAGTCTCTCGTGAGGAGTTCAATGTGGCCTTGACCACATTGAAAGAATCACTAGCGAGCGAGGTCAAAGGCATGTTTAAAGATTTGCTTGAGGGGCTTAAATTATCCACCACACCGTTGGAAGTGGCTCGTCCCGCTACCAACGTGTCGGAGGCTAATCCCGACAAGGGAGAAGCTAGTAGTGAACAAGCCCCTGTTACTAAGAATGGGAGTGGGAAATTTGCCCAATCCGCTCCTCCTACTCACTATGGAGGACCCGTTCCCACACCGCATTTAAATTCCGTTGGGCCCCCTCCCAAGTTTATAAAAATTCTGATTTTGCTACTTGGGTGTTTCGTTTCAAACGTCATATTAATCATTGTTCTACTAACCTTTGTAGAATCATTGAGCAAGGTTTTTATCCGCATGATCCCGACAACATGACTCCAAGAGAAACCGCGGATCATCAGTTCAACGAGTCCGCTCTTTGCATTCTTCAAGATTCCATCCCTCCTGAAGACATTGCACACCTTCGACCCTTCACTGTGGCCAAGGAAGCTTGGGAGCATGTTGGCACGATGTACAAGGGAAGCACCAGTATTCAACGCTCCAACTATGAAGTGGTGCAAGATGAAGCTGATGAGTTTGCTATGATCGAAGATGAAGATCCTCGTGAACTTTATCGAAGATTAACTATCCTTGCGGTCTCTCTTAGAGATCATGGCTGTAAGGATACGGATGACAATTGGATCAAGCGCAAGTTCCTCAAGGCCATGATGCCCTACCATAAGGCCATGTCCTCTGTCATACGTCAGAGACCGGATTTCTACCACTTATCCTCAAATGAAGTGTTGGATGAGTTTGTTGCCATGAGGATCTTGGACGTGACCGCCGACAATGCGGTCTTAAGAGCTGAACGATCGAAGAAGCTTAATCTTGCCCTGAAGGCCAAGGCTTGTGTGGAAGAGGAGGAGGTGGAAGATGATGATGAGTGTAGCCCCGAGGAAACCAAATATGCCTATCATGAGCACATGGCTCTTGCTTCAAGGCAATTCTGGGGCAAGAAGAACACAAGACCCAACTTCAACAGGAACAACTCTAGTGGGAACAAGGGGAAGCAACGAGTGAGGACATGCTTCAACTATGGAAATGTAAGTCACTTCGTTGTGGATTGCCCATATGAGAAGAGAGAAGACTTTGGAGGCAAGCTTATTCGGAAGGACAAGTCAAAGTCCTATCCCAACAAGAACAACTTCAACAAGAAGACTCCTCCGAAAGTGTTGGTGGCCCAAGAAGAATATGTTGAGGATGATGATAATGATGAAGACGATGAGGTGACCACCATGGCCACAATTGCAATTGCTACTACTCCGCACTCATCTCTCTTCGACTCACCAAATGAGAACATCACCGCCAAGTGTCTCATGGCCAAGGCCACCAACAAGGTAACCCCAAACATCAATACTACTATCTCTTCTAATCCTTCATTGACGAATTGTATTGACGAGAGTGAGGGTGCTAAGGAGGGAGCAAATGAATTTGAGTTGTTCATGAAAAATCTCAAGGGCAAACCCAAGAAGCATTTTGTTGCTCTCTTGGAACAACTCGGTGAGGCCAATGACATGATCGAGGCTCACGAGGAAACCATTACTAAAATGGAAGGACATAGTCGAGACTATGCCGATGAGATATCGGATCTCTCTAACGCCCTAGAGGAAGAGCGTGGTCTTCGTTTGGCTCTTGAGGAGTCACACAACGATGGTCATGCTAAATTAAAGAAAGATCTTGATCATGCTTTAGTTGTCTCTCGTGTGCTTAATTCCGAGAAGGCAAAACTTGAGGTTGACCATGCTAAACTCAAAGAGGAGTTTGACATACTTGACAAGGCTCACAAGGCCTTGAAAGGTATGCATGCTACTCTCAAGGAGTCTCATGATCAACTCCAAGTTTCTCTAACCAAGGAAAAGGCTATCTTTCCTCGCATGGTTTTAATTGATAATGCAAATGCTACTAACCCGTGTTGCGAGCATGTGCATCTTGTTGAAGAAAATGCCGAGTTGAAGAAGCAACTTGAGAAAGGCCTTGTGACTTGCATACAAGGTGAGAAGAACCTCAACACCCTTTTGAGCAATCAAAAGGAGGTTGTGGCAAAGGAAGGAATTGGGTTTGTTCCTAAGCCCAAGAAGAAGAAGAATGACAAGACCAAGCAACCATCCCCTCTCCGACAATCTTTTGTGAAAGAAGGAGAGGGCACGTCAAAGAAGAAGAAAAGTGTGAAAAGTGGTGGTGTCAAGAAAAACTCCACCATACCATCAAACATGGCCGGCGACTTTAATCCTTCATATGTTTTATGCCGTGCTAGTGATGGTCATGTGTTTGCTAAATTTGTTGGTTCTTCTTATGAGTACATTGAATGGTCCATTTGGGTTCCTAAGACCCTTGTTACTAACCTCAAAGGACCCATTACCAAATGGGTACCTAAATCCAAGCATTGATCTATTGTAGGAGTTTGCTTCCGGTGGGGGATCATGGTTGCTCGATAGCGGAGCCACAAATCATATGACCGGAAGCAAAGACTTGGTGGTGGACGTGCATCTAAGTTCATCTATGGCCACCAACGTCGAATGGGGTGATGCTTCTTCTTCTAAGGTATTGGGGCTTGGCAAGGTGGTTGTCTCTCATGATCTCACGATCGAGAAAGTCATGCTTGTTGAGTCCCTTGCATACAATTTACTTTCCGTTCGCCAACTTGCACTCATGGGCTTTGCTACATTCTTTGATATTGATACCGTGGCCCTCTTGTGGAGCAAGACTCTTAAAGTAGCCTATGTTGGGCCTGTCGAGAACGGCCTTTATGTGGTTAACTTCTCGAAGCAACCCTCTAAGGTCGCGACATGCCTAATGGCTAAAGTTGATGTGAGATGGCTTTGGCATCGCCGTTTGGCCCACGTCAATATGAGATCTTTGCAAAGTCTTCTCAAGGGGGACCATGTCCGTGGACTAACAAATGTTAGCTTTGCCAAAGATCGTGCTTGCAGGGCTTGCATTGAAGGAAAGTTACATGAGACGGCTCACCCTCCCACGACTATCATCTATTCAAAGAGACCCCTAGAGCTCCTCCACATGGACCTCTTTGGGCCTCCATCTTTTGATAGTCTTGGGGGTAGAAAGTACTGCTTGGTGATTGTGGATGATTACTCAAGATACACCTGGGTATACTTCTTCAAGAAGAAGAGTGAGACTCAACAAACCGTCATCAACTTTGCAAATGAAGCTCAACGACAACATGAAGCAAAGATTTTGATGATCAGAAGTGACAATGGCACCGAGTTCAAGAACTACACCTTGGATGAGTTTCTTGGTGATGAGGGGATCAAACATCAATATGCAGCCCCATATACCCCTCAACAAAACGGTGTAGCGGAGAGAAAGAACCGAACTCTGATGGATGCGGCAAGAACCATGATGGCTGAATTCAAATCTCCATACAACTTTTGGGCCGAAGCCATCAACACCGCTTGCCATGCATCAAATCGTCTCTATCTCCGCAAAGGCTTGAACAAAACTCCGTATGAGATTCTTACCGGTAACAAGCCCAATCTCAAGTACTTCCGGGTATTCGGGTGTAAGTGTTTCATTCTCAAGAAAGGTGTTCGCTTGTCTAAATTTGAATCTAGAGCTCATGAGGGCATATTTGTTGGTTATGCTACAAACTCTCATGCTTACCGTGTCCTCAACAAGTCCAATGGACTCATTGAGGACACGAGTAACGTAGAGTTTGATGAAAATAACGGCTCCCAAGTGGAGCAAAGTGGTACTTGTGATGTAGGTGATGAAATTCCTCCTCAAGCCATAAGAAGAATGGGTGTTGGATACATCCTACCCATTGAGGAACCCCTTGTGGCCGAAGGAGAAGGACAATGTTCCACTCAAGTGGAACCATCATCAACCCAAGACCCACACGCTTCCGAAGAACAAAGTGAAGGCCCTCAACCTGACGAACAAGGCCAAGTGCAAGATCAATCACAAGATGGTGGAGAGCCACCAAATGATGCACAAGGCCAAGTGCTGTCCTCCGAGCAAGATCAAGATCAAGAGGAAGCTCAAGATCAAGATCTAGCTCCTGACGATGCTCAAGATGATCAACTCAGTGCTCCTCAGTTAACTCTTGAAGAGCAATTAGAGCGTCGTGCTGCAAAAGTTGCCTCCAGGCTTGCTTCCAACGAACATCACATCGAGAACATTCTAGGAAGCATCAAAAGGGGGGTAAGCACTCGTAGACAATTAGCAAACTATTGTGCTCATCAAGCTTTTGTCTCCTGTGTTGAACCTCAGAAGGTTTATGAGGCTCTCGAAGACCCTGGTTGGCTCAATGCCATGCATGAAGAACTCCACAACTTCGAGCGCAATAAGGTGTGGCGTCTGGTGCCAAGGCCAAAGGAGAACCATAATGTCATTGGAACCAAATGGATCTTTAAGAACAAGCAAGATGCTCATGGCATTGTCATCCGCAACAAGGCGCGTCTAGTGGCTCAAGGCTACTCCCAAGTCGAGGGTATCGACTACGGTGAAACCTTTGCCCCGTTGCTCGTCTTGAATCCATTCGTTTGTTGCTTGCCTATGCTTCCCATCATAACTTTAAATTGCAACAAATGGATGCGAAAAGTGCATTTCTTAATGGTCCTATTAATGAGTTGGTGTATGTTAAACAACCCCCGGGGTTTGAGGATCCTAAGCTCAAGGCACTCTATGGCCTTAAACAAGCCCCACGTGCGTGGTATGAGCATCTTACCGAGTTGTTACAAGATCGTGGGTTTGAAATTGGGAAAATCGACCCCACTCTTTTTACTAAGAAGGTCAAAGGGGAGTTGTTTGTATGCCAACTATATGTTGATGATATTATCTTTGGTTCTCCTTGTTGGGGAACGTTGCATGGGAAACAAAAATTTTTCCTACGCTCACCAAGATCAATCTAGGAGATGCACATCTACGAGAGGAGAGTTGGATCCACATACCCTTGTAGATCGCGATACGGAAGCGTTGCAAGAACGCGGTTGATGGAGTCGTACTCGCGGCGATTCAAATCGCGGAAGATCCGATCTAGCGCCGAACGGACGGCGCCTCCGCGTTCAACACACGTACGGCTTGATGACGCCTTCACCTCCTCGATCCAGCGAGCGATGGTGAAGTAGCAACTCGAGTCCTCCGGCAGCACGACGACGTGGTGGAGGTGGTGGTTGAGAAAACTCAGCAGGGCTTCGCCAAGCGCTGCGGAGAAGAAGATATGCTACGAGGGAGAGGAGAGGCAGCGCCAAGGCACGTAGGGTTAGGGCTGCCCTCTCTCTACCTCTCTATATATAGGGGGAGGGGAGAAGTGGAGGCGCCCCTAGGGTTTCCCCTAGGGGGTGGCGGCCACAAGGGAGAGGGGGGGCGCCTAGGGTTTGGGTGGCCCCCCCCTAGGTGCCTTGCCCCCCAAGCCAGAGGGGGCCGGCTGCCCTAGGGGCGCCCCCACCCTCCTAGCTGCGTGGGAGGGCTGTGGGGGGGCGCACAGCCCCTGTGTGGGCTGATGTGCCTCCCCCCTTTTGGCCCATGAGGCCCGCAACACTTGCCGGGACCCCCCGAAACTCCTTTCGGTCATCCGACGACTCCCCGGTGCTCCCCGGAACACTTCCGGACTCCGATTCCCATCATCCAATATATCAATCTTCATCCCTGGACCATTCCGGAGTTCCTCGTCACGTCCGGGATCTCATCCGGGACTCCGAACAACCTTCGGTTACCAACATAATGACTCGACTATACTTATATCATCACCAAACGTTAAGTGTGTAGACCCTGCGGGTTCGAGAACTATGCAGACATGACCGAGACACCTCTACGGTCAATAACCAATAGCGGGACCTGGATGCCCATATTGGTTCCCACATATTCTACGAAGATCTTATCGATTGAACCTCGATGTCAAGGATTCAGACAATCCCGTATATAGTTCCCTTTGTCTGTCGGTATGTTACTTGCCCGAGATTCGATCGTCGGTATCTCTATACCTAGTTCAATCTCGTTACCGGCAAGTCTCTTTACTCGTTCCGTAATACAAGATCCCGTGATCAACTCATTGGTCACATTGCTTGCAAGCTCATTGTGATGTTGTATTACCGAGTGGGCCCTGAGATACCTCTCCGTCATACGGAGTGACAAATCCCAGTCTTGATCTATGCCAACTAAACAGACACCCTCGGAGATACCTGCAGAGCACCTTTATAGTCACCCAGTTACGTTGTGACGTTGGGTACACACAAGGTACTCTTCCGGTGTCAGTGAGTTGCATGATCTCATGGTCGTAGGAACATATACTTGACATGCAGAAAACAATAGCAATAAACTGACACGATCATATGCTACGTTTATTGTTTGGGTCTTGTCCATCACATCATTCTCCTAATGATGTGATCCCGTTATCAAATGACAACTCATGTCTATGGCTAGGAAACCGTAGCCATCTTTGATCAACGAGCTAGTCTAGTAGAGGCTCACTAGGGACACGGTGTTGTCTATGTATCCACACATGTATCTTAGTTTCCTATCAATACAATTCTAGCATGGATAATAAACGATTATCATGAACAAGGAAATATAATAATAACCAATTTATTATTGCCTCTAGGGCATATTTCCAACAGTCTCCCACTTGCACTAGAGTCAATAATCTAGTTCACATCGCTATGTGATTAACACTCATAGTTCACATCGCCATGTGACTAATACCCAAGAGTTTACTAGAGTCAATAATCTAGTCCACATCACTATGTGATTAACACTCATAGGTCTGGGTTTGATCATGTTATGCTTGTGAGAGAGGTTGTAGTCAACGGGTCTGCAACATTCAGATCCCTATGTACTTCGCAAAACTTTATGTCATATCGTAGATGCTGCTACCACGTTCCACTTGGAGCTATTCCAAACTGTTGCTCCATTATACGTATCCGGTATCTCCACTTAGAGTTATCCGGATAGGTGTTAAGCTTGCATCGACGTAACTGTTTACGTTGAACTCTTTATCACCTCCATAACCGAGAAACATTTCCTTACTCCTCTAAGGATAATTTTGACCACTATGTAGTAATCCACTCCTGGATCACCTTTGTACCCTCTTGCCAGACATGTGGCAAGGCACACATCAGGTGCGGTACTTAGCATGGCATACCGTACAGAGCCTATGACAAAAGCATAGGGGACGACCTTCGTCCTTCCTCTTCCTTCTGCCGTGGTCAAGTTTTTGAGTCTTACTCAACTTCACACCTTACAAATCAGGCAAGAACTCCTTCTTCGACTGATCTATTTTGAACTCCTTCAAAATCATGCCAAGGTGTGTGTTCTTTTTGAAAGTATCATCAGGCGTCTTGATCTATCTGTATAGATCTTGATGCCCAATATGTAAGCAGCTTTATCCAGGTCTTCCTTTGAAAAACTCATTTCAAACAACCCTTTATGCTTTCCAGAAATTCTACATCATTTCGGATCAACAATATGTCATTCACATATACTTATCAGAAATGTTGTAGTGCTCCCACTCACTTTATTGCAAATACAAGTTTCCAACAAACTTTGTATACCCAAAAACTTTGATCACTCCATCAAAGTGTATATTCCGACTCCGAGATGCTTGCTCTAGTCCATGGAAGGATCGCTGGAGCTAGCACACCTTTTAGCATCCTTAGGATCGACAAAACCTTTCTGATTGTATCACATACAACCTTTCCTTACGAAAACTGGTAAGGAAACTTGTTTTGTCATCCATCTGCCAGATTTCATAAATGCAGCTAATGCTAACATGATTCCGACGGACTTAAGCATCGCTACGGGTGAGAAAATCTCATCGTAGTCAACTCCTTGAACTTGTGGAAAACTCTTCGCCACAAGTCGAGCTTCATAGACGGTGACATTACCGTCCACGTCCGTCTTAGTCTTAAAAATCCATTTGTCTCAATGGCTTGCCGATCATAGGGCAAGTCCACCAAAGTCCATACTTTGTTTTGATACATGGATCCTATCTCAGATTTATCGGCTTCTAACCATTTGTCGGAATATGGGCCCACCATCGCTTCTCCATAGTTCGTAGGTTCATCGTTGTCCAACAACATGACCTCTAAGACAGGATCACCGTACTACTCAGGAGTAGTACACATCCTTGTCGACCTACGAGGATCGATAGCAACTTGATCTGGAGCTTCATGATCACTATCATTAGTTTCCTCTTCAACTGTCGTAGGTTCCACGGAAATATCTTTCTGTGTTGCACTACTCTCCGGTTGAAGTGAGGGTTCGATAACCTCATCAAGTTCTATCTTCCTCCCACTCAATTCTTTCGAGAGAAACTCCTTCTCGAGAAAGGACCCATTCTTAGCGACAAACATTTTGTCCTTGGATCTGAGATAGAAGGTATACCCAACTGTTACCTTTGGGTATCCTATGAAGATGTATTTGTCCGCTTTGGGTTCGAGCCTTTCCCGGCAGAAGCCATAAGCATCGCAGCCCCAAACATTTAAGAAAACGACAACTTTGGTTTCTTGCCAAACCATACGACGTCGTCTCAACGGACTTAGATGGTGCCCTATATAAAGTGAATGCAGCTGTCTCTAATGCATAACCTCAAAATAATAGCGGTAGATCGGTAAGACACACCATAGATCGCACCATATCTCATAAGGTTCGATTACGATGTCCGGACACACCATTACGCTGTGGTGTTCCAGGGGACTTCAACTGCGAAACAATTCCACAATGTCTTAAGTGATTGCCAAACTCATAATTCAGATAATATCCCCTTGATCAGATCGTAGGAGCATGATCTTCTTGTTATGATGATTCTTAATCTTCACTCTGAAATTTTTGAACCTTTCAAACGTTTCAGACTTTTGCTTCATTAAGTAAATATACCATATCTACTCAAATCGTCAGTGAAGATGAGAAAATAACGATATCCACCACACGCCTTAATTCTCATTGGATCACATACATCAGCATGTATGATTTCCAATAAGTCACTTACCCGTTTCATTGTACCTGAAAACGAGATCTCAGTCATCCTGCCCATGAGGCATGGCTCGCATGTGTCAAGCGATTCAAAATCAAGTGACTCCAAACGTCCATCAGCATGGAGTTTCTTCATGCATTTTATGCCAAAATGACCTAAGCGGCAGTGCCACAAGAAAGTGGTACTATCATTATTAACTCTACATCTTTTGGCATTAATATCATCATCATGTGTATTACTATGATCGAGATTCAACAAACCATTGGGTGCATGACCATAAAGGTATTATTCATGTAAACAGAATAACCATTATTCTCTGACTTAAATGAATAATCGTATTGTAATGAACATGATCTAATCATTTTCATGCTCAACGCAGACACCTGATAACATTTATCTAGGTTCAACACTAATCTCGAAAATAGAGGAAGTGTGCGATGGTGATCTTATCAACCTTGGAAACACTTCCAACACACATCGTCACCTCGCCCTTAGCTAGTCTCCGTTCAGTCCGTAGCTTTTGCTTCAAGTCACTAATAATAGCAACTGAACCGGTATCCAATACCCAGGTGCTACAAGGAGTACTACTAAGGTACACATCAATAACACGTATATCAAATATACTTTGTTGAAGTTGCCAGCTATCATATCTACCATGTATTTGGGGTGGTTCTGCTACCATGTGACCGTTCCCCTTACAATCGAAGCACTTAGTCTCGAGGTTTGGGTTCAACCATGGGTTCCTTCATCAGAGCGACAACAGGTTTGCCATTCATGAAGTTTCCCTTCTAGCCCTTACCCTTTTGAAACCAGTGGTCTTGTTAAACCATCAACACTTGATGCTCCTTCTTGATTTCTACTTTTGCGGTACTAAGAACCGCTGACAGCACCGGGATTATCACCATCCTTTGCATGTCATAGTTCATCACGAAGTTCTAGTAGCTTGGTGATAGTGTCTAGAGAATTCCGTCAACCACTATCTCACCTGGAAGATTAACTCCCACTTGGTTCAAGTGATTTCAGCACCCAGACATTCTGAGCACATGCTCATTAGTTGAGCCATTCTCCTCCATCTTTTTTTTTGCAAAAGAACTTGTCAGAGGTCTCATACCTCTCAACACGGGCATGAGCCTGAAATCCCAATTTCAGCTCTTAGAACATCTCATATGTTCCATGGCGTTCAAAAACGTCATTGGAATCCCGATTCTAAGCCGTAAAGTATGGTGCACTAAACTATCAAGTAGTCATCAGGACGTGTCTCTCAGGTGTTCACAACATCCACAGACAACGTTGTAGGGGTTTGCACATAGAGCGGTGCATCAAAGACGTAAGCTTTCTGCGCAGCAGTGAGGACACTCCTCGGACTACGGACCCAGTCCGCATCATTGCTTACAATATCTTTCAACTTAGTCTTTCTCTAGGATCGTATTAAACAGGGAGCTACAACGCAGTTATTGGTCTACTACATAATTTGCAAAGACAACTTAGACTATTGTTCATGACAAGTGAGTTTTAACTAATCAAATTACTTATAACTCCCACTCAAATTGACATCCCTCTGGTCATCCGAGCGTGACATGATCCAAATTCACCAACCCAAGTCCGATCATCACGTGAGATTGTGACGACCCCGGCTTAATCGTGCACTAATCATACACGCAAATGCACACGATCAAGCCTAAGGACTCACGTGAAGGAATCACAGCACAACTCTAAAACATAAATAAATACATACAAGTCATATATTACAAGCCAGGGGCCTCGAGGGCTCGAATACATAACATGATGTCTCACACAAGGTCAGCGGAAGCGTTAGGTATCTGGGTACAGATACAACACAGCAGAAGATAGGCCTTTTACAAAGGCGGGGCAAAATAAAAGCTACGATCAAAAAGGCGCAGGCCTCCTGCCTGGGACCTTCGATCCTACTCCTGGTCGTCGTCCGCCGGCTCCTCGTAGTAGTACTCGCCGGCCGGGTAGTAGTAGTAGCCAGCCTCGGGCTGGTAGTAGTAGTCGTCAACAGGGGCTGCGGGCACCATGGCTCCGTCGTCTGGTTTAACATGCGGGTAGGACAAAAGAGGAAGCAAAGCAACCGTGAGTACTCATCCAAAGTACTCAGCAAGACTTACATCAGATCTATACTAGCAATGCATTATTTTCAAAGGAGGCTTTATGTGGGTGGACTAGACTGCAGAAAGCCAGAGTAGAGAGGGGAAAAGCCTAGTCCTGACGAAGACTAGCATCTTCAGGGTCTTGCAGCAATTAGAGGGGAACAGAATAGTTTCATCATAATAATGTATAGTGTTTGCAGCAACAACATCCTCATATCACATATCTCAAGTCACCAGTTCTAGTTGTACCGAAGTGGATACAACTCCGAGTGTCCGTTACCGTAGGACAGGCTATCGATAGATTGTTTCTTCCCTGCAGGGGTGCACCAAGTTACCCACCATGCTCGCTTAACTCCGGCCGGACACACCATCAGGTCGTGCCCGCCCTCGGCTAAACAATACGACGCAACCCGACCGGATACCGCCAGAGAGGATCGAGCACGTCGGACTAATCCTATGCCCCCGGGGGTCATGGCCGTCGCCCCGGACACTCCGTACGTTGCGAGGACGTTCGGTAGCAGACCTAGCAACCCCTTATACAAGCGCAGTTGCATCCTAAGTCCAATCCGAACGGGCCGCTCAATCGCTGACGTCGTGACGACTCCGGCTGATGTATACGACGCAGAGCACCCACTCACACCCACGTGGTGGTTAGTGCTATCGGACCCGGAGGCCCCTCGGATCAAATATCCAAATCGCTTAGTGTGTTGGGAGCGCGCGGTAACGAGCGTTGCCACCACACCGGTGACCACGACGTCCCGTCTCGAAGACTTGTGACAAGGACCTTACGGACCGGCCACGCTTCGTAGTTATCTCGCGGGTACCCTCTCTGGTCACCCGACTCCACAGCTCACGCCTCGAAGGCACTCGCGGGTACCCCTCAGGGTCAACCCGTCTCTATCCAACATGTGTAGTAGTCACCATAAAGTGTCATCAGACGCACGATACCTCTGGCCGCACGCCTTTGTTCCTGGCGACGTCCGGCCTCGGGGATCGATACGTCTTTAAACACGGTACAGTGAACCAGGGCATCCGTGTGGTTTTCATGCCGATGAGGAATCCGAGGAATCACCCTCGTTGGATCCCTAAACGACAAGTCCCGATAAGGTGGTACCGGAGGAATCACCCTCGGCGGTAGTCACCATAGCGGATGCACGACAAAAACTAAGTCGGAAGTGGGAAGAGGAATCACCCTCGGTAACCCACAACGAGCTAGCTATAATACAGGGACAACATCAGAAGTGAGTTCGGAGGTATCACCCTCGTCACCCGATGTTAACTCTGCGGAGTCGAGCATATTAGGGGGGGTGTGCGGTGATGTGAAGAAGGTCAGGGGAAGGGGCTCGATCGGTTGATCGAGGCAAGGGTACTATGCGAGGCAACTACGAGAGTGCGGGTCCAAGCAGTGCTACCCAACCTATACTAAGCAGTTTATGAATAAATGCAGGTATCAACAATTTAGCAAAGACAGGCTATGCAACAGTAATAGGAGCAGTAGCAGTAGCAGCAATTCTAATGCAAGAATAAGAGAGATTAGACATAGGCGATATCGGAAATGCTCAAGGGGGGGTTGCTTGCCTGGTTGCTCGGTGGCAAAAGCAAGATCGTCGGAGGGGGAACCAATCACCGGGACGGCGTCGGTCTCGGGATCTGCGTCAGCGTCGGGCTCTACCGAGAGAGAAGAGGGGGAAGAAACAAATAAATACACAAGCATATGCAACACAGAGCGTGCTAAGCTAACGTGCAGTGCAGGGTTGCCTAAAAACATGTCTAGGTCAAATTAGTTATTTTAAGAAATTGTTTGGATTTATTTTATTAAAGTTGAGCACTATTCATTTATCGAAAACAGGCCAAAAGTTCCATGTTCACCTAGCTAGGGGCATCTGATGGGAATACGGAGGGCGTATCTAGATTCGTATCGAAATTCTGAGCAATTTTCATATATAAATTATTTTCATCGGAGTTACGGATTAAAAGATATGAATTTTTAAAGTTTATTTGAATTTCTGGAATTTATTTAAATTAACAGAAAAAGGAAATATGACATCAGCATGATGTCATGCTGGCATCAGCAAGTCAACATGACGGCTGACCAGTCAAACCTGACCTGTGGGTCCAGTGGGACCCACATGTCAGCCTCTGTTATAAAACAGAGTTTGTTTTAAATCTAAACTAAATCTATTTAGCTACTGGACCCCACCTGTCAGTGACTAATTAACTTAATTAACTTATTTTTATTTTTAAAACGTGTTAGTTAATTAACAGGGCGGTGGGGCCCGCGTGTCAGCGGCTGGGGCTGCCCAGTCAGCACGTTGACTGGTCAACCCAGTCAACGGGGGCCCTGGGGCCCACGGGCAGCGACCCTGGGGGTGGCCCCAGGTCAGCCACGCCGGCCGGCCACCGGAGAAAGCTCCGGCGACCATTTCCGCGGCGGTTTCTCGCCGGAGATGGTCGGAAAAGCGCTACGGGGGTCCATTCGACCCGCGCGTAGGCTCGTTCGATCGAGCAGTGAGCCGCGCATCCAACGCCGGTGGTCTCCGGGCCGGAGATGGCCGGAATCGAGGCCGGCGACGAACTATGGCGGCGGTGGTTTCGGGCGCTCGTCGGAAACGGCGAAGCCGTGCGCGTTAGCTTGAGCTAGTGGCGTGGGGGTGATCTACTCGACGTGGGGAGGCTGTTGGACAAACGACCGTGTCCATTGGGTCACCGGGACCTCGCCGGCGACGAGGTCCGCGGCGTTGCGTGCGGGCTCGAGCGGCGCGGCTGCTACGGCGACGGAGAGGTGCGGGGTGAAGAGGGGAAAGATGGAGGGGAGCTCACAGAGGAGGGCGCCGTTCAATGCCTGCTCGAAGCAGGCTCGGGGGCGCCGTAGTTGTCGGAGCTCGCCGGAGGCCGAGGGGAAGGGGGCGGAGGAGAGCGGCGTCAGTGGTGCCTCCCAGCTCCGGCTGCTGGCTCCAGTCGACGAGGCTGTCGGCGGCGCGCGTCTACGACATCGAGGCGGAGCAGGAGAACTACGGTGGCCGCGGCAAACGGCGACGCACGGCGGCGGTGGCGCTCTGCCCCGGATCTGGGAGGAGGAGAGCGATGAGGCGAGCGAGGGAAGAGGGGGGGGAATGGATAGAGGAGGCCGGTGGGGAGCGGCTGGGGCGTTCTTATCGCCTCGCCGGCCCTGTGGCGGCAGGTGTCGTCGGCTGCGGCGGCGAGCGCGCGGCGACCAGCGCGCGGTCGACACGGCGACGGGAGCAGGTAGAAGGGGGTTGTGGGCTGGGCCGGCTGGGCCTCTTCAGGCAACAGGTAAATCTCTTTTCCCTTTCTTTTATTAAATCACAGAGAGGAGAAAGGAAAAAGAATAGGCCACCAATCTCTTTAGGAAAAATGTGAGAGTTGGACCCACAAGTGCTTTACAGTAAACCTCAACCCCAAAAATTGGTTTGGGCAAATTTGGACCATTTTTGAAATTTACAAAAATGAATAGGCAATTAATAGTGATGTTATAACACTGTTTAAATGCCCTAGCCCATTAATGGGGTTGCTGGTGATGTTGTTTTTATCAGGAACAATGGTTTTGGAATATTTGCAACAACATGGACATTTTTCCAAAATTTTTGGAGCAACTTCATTTTGCATTTGAATTTGAATGGAGTTTTCAGGGGGAGTTTGGAAGTGATTGTTTTAACCACTGTGATTATGCATTGTAAATGAAGATGACTTGGCAGTATTAGCAGTTGATCACAGTGATCATTACAAGGGGGTGTTACAAATTCTCCTCCTCTAAAAGAAATTCTCGTCCCGAGAATTTAGGAGGTAGAAGGAAAAAGGTCGGGGTATTCCGCCCGAAGATTTTCCTCGCGTTCCCAAGTGGCTTCATCTTCAGTATGATTTGACCACTGCACTTTCAGGAACTTGGTTGTCTTCTGGCGGGTCCGACGTTCAGTTTGATCGAGGATGCGGATCGGATGCTCCTTATAAGATAGGTCATCTTGAAGCTCGAGCATCTCGTGATCCACAGCACGATGCGGGGACTCCTTGAAAGATCGGCGAAGTTGCGACACATGGAACACATCGTGGATATGCGAGAATTGCGGAGGCAATTGCAATTTGTAAGCCACGAATCCACGTCTAGCAACCACGGGAAAGGGACCAATGTAGCGTGGAGTTAACTTGCCCTTGATGCCGAAACGGTGTGTGCCCTTCATAGGGGTGACACGAAGATAAACTTGATCTCCTGGTTGATAAGTCAGACCCCATCGCTTGCGATCATAGTTGCTCTTCTGACGGTCTTGAGCCGCCTTGAGATTTTCACGCACGATACGGACTTGCTCTTCGGCGTGTTGAATAATGTCCGGACCAATAACTTGTCGTTCCCTAGTTTCTGACCAATTCAGAGGGGTTCGACACTTACGTCCGTACAGAACTTCAAAGGGAGCCATCTTCAAGCTTGCTTGATAGCTGTTGTTGTACGAGAACTCGGCATACGGAAGGGATTCTTCCCATTTCTTACCGAATGATATAACACAAGCTCGCAGCATATCTTCAAGCACTTGATTGACTCGTTCAACTTGACCTTGGGACTGGGGGTGATAAGCTGAACTCCAGTGGATATGAGTTCCCAAAGCTTCTTGAAAACTTTCCCAGAACTTGGAAGTGAACAGGGAGCCACGGTCCGAACTGATCTCCTTCGGAATTCCGTGAAGTGAAACGATTCTGGAGATATACAATTCTGCTAACTGGCTAGCAGTAATAGTCTCCTTGACTGGCAAGAAGTGTGCAACCTTCGAGAGTTGGTCGATGACGACAAGAATGGCATCGTTACCCTTCTGGGACTTAGGAAATCCAGTAATGAAATCCATCTGCACCTTATCCCATTTCCACAGCGGAATAGGAAGAGGTTGCAGAAGTCCAGCAGGCTTCTGATGCTCTGCCTTCACGCGACGACAGACATCGCATTCAGCAACATAACGAGCAATATCCCGTTTCATATTAGGCCACCAGTACCTTTGGCGGAGATCACGATACATCTTGGTACTACCAGGATGAATAGACAGCGGTGTATCATGTGCCTCCTTCATGACCTTGTCAGTCATTAGGTCGAAACGCGTTACCACGATGCGGCCTCGGAAATACAGGGTTCCATCTTCGGATATTGAGAAATCCCTGTATTTCGGAAGATGCAGTTCCTGTTTTATAACATCAACGAAAGCATCTTTGGATTGCGCTACCTTGACAGCCTTCTCAAGATCCGGCTGTATCACAAGGTCATTAAGCGAACCATGTGGAACGATATGCAGATTCAGCTTGCGTAATTCCTCATAAAGACGAGGTTGAGCTCGCTTAACCTTGAGGTTGGTGCTGTATGACTTGCGACTCAAGGCATCGGCCATCACATTAGCCTTGCCAGGGGTATAAGAAATACCGCAGTCGTATTCGGAAATAGTTTCCAACCATCGCTGTTGGCGGAGGTTAAGATCCGGCTGAGTGAATAAATACTTCAAACTTTGATGATCAGTATAAATCTCACACCGGTTACCGAGAAGGTAATGTCGCCATAGCTTCAATGCAAAGATCACTGCAGCAAGTTCAAGATCATGCACTGGGTAATTCTCTTCATGTGGACGCAATTGACGTGATGCATAAGCAACCACTCTTCGTTCTTGCATTAGGACACAGCCTAATCCTTGACGAGAGGCGTCACAATATATCACGAAGTCCTTGCGAGAATCTGGAGGAGCAAGCACTGGAGCAGAAACGAGCTTGTCCTTAAGAGCTTGAAAGCTTTCCTGGCATTTATCTGTCCACTCAAACTTAACGCCTTTGTGAAGCAGATTAGTCAGGGGCTTGGCAATCTTAGAAAAGTTCTCGACGAAGCGACGACAATAGCTTGCAAGGCCGAGAAAACTTCTCACTTGCTTGACATTCTTGGGAGGAGTCCAGTCAAGAATAGCCTGAACCCGTTCCGGATTAACGGCAATGCCATCCTTGGAAATCACATGTCCAAGGTAGGTCACTTCAGAAAGCCAGAACTCGCATTTGGAGAATTTAGCATAAAGCTGATGCTCTCGCAGCTTCTCCAGAACAAGGCGAAGATGTTCGGCGTGTTCTTCCTTGTTCTTTGAGAATACCAGAATATCATCCAGATATACCACGACGAACTTGTCGAGGTAATCCATGAATATATAATTCATCAGGCGGGAGAAGGTAGCTGGAGCATTAGTCAGTCCAAAAGACATGACAGTGTACTCATAAGAGCCATAGCGAGTAACAAATGCAGTCTTTGGAATATCCTCTTCGCGAACACGGATCTGGTGATAACCCAACCTCAAGTCGAGTTTAGAAAACACTGATGATCTAGCCAGTTGATCATATAAGTCATTGATCCGGGGAAGCGGATATTTATTTTGGATGGTTGCCTGGTTGATAGGTCGGTAATCTTGTACCAGCCTATTCGTACCATCTTTCTTCTTGACGAAAAGAGACGGTGCTCCCCAGGCAGAGGAACTAGGACGGATGAAGCCCTTCTTGAGAGACTTGTCGATTTCCTCCTTAAGCTCGAGGAGATGATGCGGTGGCATCTTGTAAGGACGCTTCGCAATAGGAGTAGTACCCGGCTTCAGGTCAATAACAAATTCGACGGCTCGAGCAGGGGGTATTCCTGGAAGTTCTTCAGGGAAGACATCCGGGAATTCGCATACAACTGGTATGCTTTCGAGCCCTTCAAGTGGTGAAGCATTCAATGTATTTAAGGCATAGATTTGAGCCTCGGCATTATGGGATACACGAGCGCGGCAATTCACGAGTTGATTCGAGGGGTGCCGAAGACGTACAGTCTTGGTGGCACAATCAATTTGAGCCTCGTGAGCCTCCAACCAATCCATCCCTAGGATAAGGTCGATGCCGCAGGATTTCAGGATAATGGGGTGTGCCTGAAACTTCATTTCTTCTATCTCCACTACCACTTCCGGACAGAATAAGGTAGATCTACACCGACCCGCGGAGGTTTGTACGGATACCGTTTGATATAATTTATCTTGTTTAAAACCATGTTTCAATGCAAATGGTTCCGATATGAAAGAATCAGATGCACCAGTATCAAACAAAACATTAGCAAATACTGAATTGACAAGAAGTGTACCCATCACGGTGGCTGGCTGTTCTGGGTCTTCACTCAGATTGACGTGGTGAAGCTGACCACCACGAGCATTCGAAGGCCTGACATTATTGTTGCGCTGCGGAGGAATTCCACGTCCACTGCCACGGCCAGCAGATGGAATAGCCAGCTGACCCTGAGCTTGCGGACAGTCTCTGGCACGGTGACCCGGACGGCCACACTTGAAGCAGAGTCCACTCTCTGGACGAATCGCAGGTGCTCGAGGTGCTGGGACAGCAGGCCTGTACTGCATTGGCGGTGGAGGAGGCAGACGAGGTGCAGCATAAGAAGGCCTGTATACTGGAGCGTTTGGACGATACATGCTCTGAGGAATCCATATGCGGCGCTTCTGAGAAGACGAGCCCGAAGATGAGCCCGACTCGCGAGAGCGCTTAAGAGCATCCTTGTGTAGCTTGAGTCCAGTCTCAACCTGAATGGCCTTGTTCACCAGAGTGGCGAAGTCTGGAAAGTCCAGTGCCACTAGAGCAAGCAGAATATCATGGTGAAGTCCGCGCCTGAACTTCTCTTGGCGTCTTGCGTCAGTAGCGATATCCTCCTCAGCATAGCGGGACAGCTCAAGGAACTCCCGCTGATAGGCATCAACTGACTTGTTGCCCTGAATCAGGTTACGGAACTCCGTACGCTTGCGGTCGATAACACCCTCAGGGATGTACCGAGCGCGGAAGGCAGTCTTGAAGTCTGCCCAGGTGATGACAGTTCCAGCAGGCACTGTGTTCCGGTGCGTGTCCCACCACTGGGCCGCCGGACCCTTCAGGAAATATGTCGCAAACTTGACATAGTTGTCAGGGGACACGGCGGCAGAATCCAGCTCAAAGAAGATGTCACGCAGCCAATCATCGGCATCCAAGGGGTTGGCGGCACTGCGAAATACCGTTGGATTGAGCCGCAGAAATTCTTGCAGAGTGATGGCGGCTGGTTGATGCTGAGCATTGGCGTTGACCTGGGGTATCTGGTTGAGCATACCCTGCAGCACCTGACGCTGCATGTCAAGGGTCTGCATTACGGCAGCCATATATTCTGGCGGCGGAGGCGGAGGCGGAGGTGGAGGTGGATCTTCGTTACCAGCCATCCTGATAATTCCAACAGGGGTGGTTTAGAGACAAGGATACACGTTGCATGAATTCAACAATGAAGTAAATATGCACGACATAAGGGAAGTGCATTAATACCACATCATACACATCATGTCATACGGGTTCGTACATAGCGTCGGTTACAAACGGGCAGCATAACGGCGCAAAATCAGAACTAGACATAGTAGGCGGCGCGCAGACCGCGGTAAGGAAGTACACAACGAGACATAGCAAAGGCTACATCAACGTCGGAGAAAGGAACTGAAACGGGGTAGCTGCAAGTGCGGACGGCGGATCTCGATCGCAGAAGGTTCCTGAGCTCCATGTGCACTCTGATGCAGAACCCGGTCTCGGACGGGAATAAGAGGTCCACGAACTGGCGTGTGACCTCCAACCGCAGGCCACTCGACACCTGGAGGTGTGTTGATCCTGCGCGGGCAAAGGATAGTCTGAGGAAGTGTCCCTGCTTGGACAGCCGGTATCAACTGCGTCAACGTCTGGTAGAGAATTGTCCGAGTGATGGACAACTCAACCGCCAGGGCCCGAGCAGTTCGATCCAGCGCCTGAGTATGCTGAATCAGAACCTGCGGGTCATAACGTCGACTCTCGTACGGGGCACAGATAGCTGAGTAGTATCCAGTCTCATCTCCAGCAGGTGCATACGGAATGTACCGAAACTCAGAGGCATCCAAGCTATCTCTGTGCTCTCCTCGGAGGCGTGCGACAGCAGCGTAGGCAGCGTCATGGACTGCCATCGCAACTGTCACGCCGCTACCGCGAAAGCGGTACAGCTCAGTGTCTGAGTCATCCTGCCGGTCGTAGATACGAACAACAGCATAATACTGCTCCTGGTTGAACTCGCGATACTCCTCGTAGACCATGTACTCAGGGTACCAGCGGTAGCCCAGTCTGGTCATGAGAGCGACTAGAATGGCCGGAAACCCAGGGGCATCTCGAGCCCAGGTGCGAAGCACAAGCTGAGTCTCCGGGCGAGGTGGAAACAGAGGATTCATCTGAAAGAAGAAGAATCAGACTTGTCAAGTTCCGATGATAAATAAACAGAACTTGATAGGAAAGGTTAAACAAACAAATGGAAAGGAATGATTATCAGAGTATTCAGGTCAATGACAAGAAATCGCATTGATATCCAGCTCTCCGGGTAGATGTGGAAACGAGATCCTAATGGAGTTAGTAAAACTTAACCCGAATAGACGAGAGATTCAGAGTCCCAGAGTAAAGACGAGGAATAAAAGAAGCTACACCACCCAATTGGCGACGTGGGGCCATAAGCCACACAGCCAAGTTAGTAAAACATTTTTGGACCTCTAGACTCGACTTCGGCCAAGGAGTTGGAAAGGGGGTTCCTACAGGCAGTCGGCTCTGATACCAACCTGTGACGACCCCGGCTTAATCATGCACTAATCATACACGCAAATGCACACGATCAAGCCTAAGGACTCACGTGAAGGAATCACAGCACAACTCTAAAACATAAATAAATACATACAAGTCATATATTACAAGCCAGGGGCCTCGAGGGCTCGAATACATAACATGATGTCTCACACAAGGTCAGCGGAAGCGTTAGGTATCTGGGTACAGATACAACACAGCAGAAGATAGGCCTTTTACAAAGGCGGGGCAAAATAAAAGCTACGATCGAAAAGGCGCAGGCCTCCTGCCTGGGACCTTCGATCCTACTCCTGGTCGTCGTCCGCCGGCTCCTCGTAGTAGTACTCGCCGGCCGGGTAGTAGTAGTAGCCAGCCTCGGGCTGGTAGTAGTAGTCGTCAACAGGGGCTGCGGGCACCATGGCTCCGTCGTCTGGTTTAACATGCGGGTAGGACAAAAGAGGAAGCAAAGCAACCGTGAGTACTCATCCAAAGTACTCAGCAAGACTTACATCAGATCTATACTAGCAATGCATTATTTTCAAAGGAGGCTTTATGTGGGTGGACTAGACTGCAGAAAGCCAGAGTAGAGAGGGGAAAAGCCTAGTCCTGACGAAGACTAGCATCTTCAGGGTCTTGCAGCAATTAGAGGGGAACAGAATAGTTTCATCATAATAATGTATAGTGTTTGCAGCAACAACATCCTCATATCACATATCTCAAGTCACCAGTTCTAGTTGTACCGAAGTGGATACAACTCCGAGTGTCCGTTACCGTAGGACAGGCTATCGATAGATTGTTTCTTCCCTGCAGGGGTGCACCAAGTTACCCACCA
>LR738711.1:936477124-936489458 GCA_902687465.1 Secale cereale | reverse complement strand
GGAGGCTGTTGGACAAACGACCGTGTCCATTGGGTCACCGGGACCTCGCCGGCGACGAGGTCCGCGGCGTTGCGTGCGGGCTCGAGCGGCGCGGCTGCTACGGCGACGGAGAGGTGCGGGGTGAAGAGGGGAAAGATGGAGGGGAGCTCACAGAGGAGGGCGCCGTTCAATGCCTGCTCGAAGCAGGCTCGGGGGCGCCGTAGTTGTCGGAGCTCGCCGGAGGCCGAGGGGAAGGGGGCGGAGGAGAGCGGCGTCAGTGGTGCCTCCCAGCTCCGGCTGCTGGCTCCAGTCGACGAGGCTGTCGGCGGCGCGCGTCTACGACATCGAGGCGGAGCAGGAGAACTACGGTGGCCGCGGCAAACGGCGACGCACGGCGGCGGTGGCGCTCTGCCCCGGATCTGGGAGGAGGAGAGCGACGAGGCGAGCGAGGGAAGAGGGGGGGGGAATGGATAGAGGAGGCCGGTGGGGAGCGGCTGGGGCGTTCTTATCGCCTCGCCGGCCCTGTGGCGGCAGGTGTCGTCGGCTGCGGCGGCGAGCGCGCGGCGACCAGCGCGCGGTCGACACGGCGACGGGAGCAGGTAGAAGGGGGTTGTGGGCTGGGCCGGCTGGGCCTCTTCAGGCAACAGGTAAATCTCTTTTCCCTTTCTTTTATTAAATCACAGAGAGGAGAAAGGAAAAAGAATAGGCCACCAATCTCTTTAGGAAAAATGTGAGAGTTGGACCCACAAGTGCTTTACAGTAAACCTCAACCCCAAAAATTGGTTTGGGCAAATTTGGACCATTTTTGAAATTTACAAAAATGAATAGGCAATTAATAGTGCTGTTATAACACTGTTTAAATGCCCTAGCCCATTAATGGGGTTGCTGGTGATGTTGTTTTTATCAGGAACAATGGTTTTGGAATATTTGCAACAACATGGACATTTTTCCAAAATTTTTGGAGCAACTTCATTTTGCATTTGAATTTGAATGGAGTTTTCAGGGGGAGTTTGGAAGTGATTGTTTTAACCACTGTGATTATGCATTGTAAATGAAGATGACTTGGCAGTATTAGCAGTTGATCACAGTGATCATTACAAGGGGGTGTTACAGAGATGAGGTGGTGTCAATGGTGAACATCTTCATGTTGATCATATCTACTATATGACTCATGCTCGACCTTTCGGTCTTCCGTGTTCCGAGGCCATGTCTGTACATGCTAGGCTCGTCAAGTCTAACCCGAGTGTTCTGCATGTGCAAAAACTGGCTTGCACCCGTTGTATGCGAACGTAGAGTCTATCACACCCGATCATCACGTGGTGCTTCGAAACGACGAACCTTCGCAACGGCGCACACTCGGGGGGAACACTATTTTATCTTGAAATTTTTAGTGAGGGATCATCTTATAATGCTACCGTCGTCCTAAGCAAAATAAGATGCATAAAAGGATTAACATCACATGCAAATCATAAGTGACATGATATGGCCATCAACTCGTGCTTTTGATCTCCATCTCCAAAGCACCGGCATGATCTCCATCGTCACCGGCATAACACCATGATCCCCATCATCATGATCTCCATCATCGTGTCGCCATCGGGGTTGTCGCGCGCCCACCATGCTCTTACTACTATTGCTACCGTTTAGCGATAAAGTAAAGCATTACATAGCGCTTAATGATTGACACGCAGGTCATACAAAAATTAAAGACAACCCTATGGCTCCTGCCGGTTGCCGTATACATCGACATGCAAGTCGATATTAACTATTACAACATGATCATCTCATACATCAAATATATCTCATCATGTCATTGGCCATATCATATCACAAACATACCCTGCAAAAACAAGTTAGACGTCCTCTAATTTGTTGTTGCATGTTTTACGTGGCTGCTATGGGTATCTAGCAAGAACGCTTCTTACCTACGCAAAGCCACAACGGTGATATTTAAGTTGCTATTTAACCTTCTACAAGGACCGCCTTGTTCTATTCCGATTCAACTAAGATAGGAGAGACAGACACCCGCCAGCCATCTTATGCAACAAAAGTCACATGTCTGTCGATGGAACCGGTCTCATGTACGTGGACATGTAAAGTTGGTCCGGGCCGCTTCATCCCATAATACCGCTGAATCAAGAAAGACTAAGGAGGGAAGCAATCTAAACATCAACGTCCACAAACCCTTTTGTGTTCTACTCGTGATTGCATCTACGCAAAGACCTAGCTCATGATGCCACTGTTGGGGAACGTTGCATGGGAAACAAAAATTTTTCCTACGCTCACCAAGATCAATCTAGGAGATGCACATCTACGAGAGGAGAGTTGGATCCACATACCCTTGTAGATCGCGATACGGAAGCGTTGCAAGAACGCGGTTGATGGAGTCGTACTCGCGGCGATTCAAATCGCGGAAGATCCGATCTAGCGCCGAACGGACGGCGCCTCCGCGTTCAACACACGTACGGCTTGATGACGCCTTCACCTCCTCGATCCAGCGAGCGATGGTGAAGTAGCAACTCGAGTCCTCCGGCAGCACGACGGCGTGGTGGAGGTGGTGGTGGAGAAAACTCAGCAGGGCTTCGCCAAGCGCTGCGGAGAAGAAGATATGCTACGAGGGAGAGGAGAGGCAGCGCCAAGGCACGTAGGGTTAGGGCTGCCCTCTCTCTACCTCTCTATATATAGGGGGAGGGGAGAAGTGGAGGCGCCCCTAGGGTTTCCCCTAGGGGGTGGCGGCCACAAGGGAGAGGGGGGGCGCCTAGGGTTTGGGTGGCCCCCCCCTAGGTGCCTTGCCCCCCAAGCCAGAGGGGGCCGGCTGCCCTAGGGGCGCCCCCACCCTCCTAGCTGCGTGGGAGGGCTGTGGGGGGGGTGCACAGCCCCTGTGTGGGCTGATGTGCCTCCCCCCTTTTGGCCCATGAGGCCCGCAACACTTGCCGGGACCCCCCGAAACTCCTTTCGGTCATCCGACGACTCCCCGGTGCTCCCCGGAACACTTCCGGACTCCGATTCCCATCATCCAATATATCAATCTTCATCCCCGGACCATTCCGGAGTTCCTCGTCACGTCCGGGATCTCATCCGGGACTCCGAACAACCTTCGGTTACCAACATAATGACTCGACTATACTTATATCATCACCAAACGTTAAGTGTGTAGACCCTGCGGGTTCGAGAACTATGCAGACATGACCGAGACACCTCTACGGTCAATAACCAATAGCGGGACCTGGATGCCCATATTGGTTCCCACATATTCTACGAAGATCTTATCGATTGAACCTCGATGTCAAGGATTCAGACAATCCCGTATATAGTTCCCTTTGTCTGTCGGTATGTTACTTGCCCGAGATTCGATCGTCGGTATCTCTATACCTAGTTCAATCTCGTTACCGGCAAGTCTCTTTACTCGTTCCGTAATACAAGATCCCGTGATCAACTCATTGGTCACATTGCTTGCAAGCTTATTGTGATGTTGTATTACCGAGTGGGCCCTGAGATACCTCTCCGTCATACGGAGTGACAAATCCCAGTCTTGATCCATGCCAACTAAACAGACACCCTCGGAGATACCTGTAGAGCACCTTTATAGTCACCCAGTTACGTTGTGACGTTGGGTACACACAAGGTACTCTTCCGGTGTCAGTGAGTTGCATGATCTCATGGTCGTAGGAACATATACTTGACATGCAGAAAACAATAGCAATAAACTGACACGATCATATGCTACGTTTATTGTTTGGGTCTTGTCCATCACATCATTCTCCTAATGATGTGATCCCGTTATCAAATGACAACTCATGTCTATGGCTAGGAAACCGTAGCCATCTTTGATCAACGAGCTAGTCTAGTAGAGGCTCACTAGGGACACGGTGTTGTCTATGTATCCACACATGTATCTTAGTTTCCTATCAATACAATTCTAGCATGGATAATAAACGATTATCATGAACAAGGAAATATAATAATAACCAATTTATTATTGCCTCTAGGGCATATTTCCAACACTCCTAACAAAGCTTTCAATGATGAGTTCGCCGCACTCATGACCACACATTTTGAGATGTCCATGATGGGAGAGTTGAAGTATTTCCTTGGGTTTGAGATCAAACAAAGAAGAGAAGGCATCTTCATCAAACAATACAAGTATACTCAAGACATGCTCAAGAGGTTCAATCTAAGTGATGTCAAGCCGGCTACTACTCCAATGCCAACCAAATGCCAACTTGACATTGATCCCAATGGTAAAGCGGTGGATCAAAAGGTATATCTCTCTATGATCGGATCCTTGCTTTACCTTTGTGCATCTAGACCGAATATTATGTTGAGTGTAGGAATTTGTGCACGGTTTCAAGCCTCACCTAAGGAGAGTCACTTTGTGGCTGTCAAGCGAATCTTTCGATATTTGGCTCATACCCCAAACTTTGGCTTATGGTACCCGAGAGGAGCAAACTTCAACCTTGTAGGTTTCTCTGATTCTGACTGGGCGGGAGACAAAGTGGATAGGAAGTCCACTTCGGGAGGGTGCCAATTTCTTGGTTGCTCTCTTGTTAGTTGGTCTTCCAAAAAGCAAAGTTGTGTTTCTCTCTCGTCCACCGAAGCAGAGTATGTGGCTGCTGGCAGTTGTTGTGCTCAACTCTTATGGATGAGGCAAACTTTAAAGGATTACGGTGTCACTTGTGACAAAGTGCCTCTTTCATGTGACAATGAAAGTGCCATCAAGATTTCTCTCAACCCGGTGCATCACTTCAAGACGAAGCATATAGAGATTCGGTATCACTTCATCCGAGAGCACATAAGGCAAGGAGAGATCGAGCTTCACTACGTCAACACTCATGATAACCTTGCAGATATCTTCACGAAGCCATTGGATGAAGCAAGATTTCGCGAGTTAAGGCATGAGCTAAATATCATCGATTTGAGCAATGTGGCTTGAGTCTTTGCACACACTCCTCACACTCAATATAGTTATCTTGTCTAGATGTAGGCATGGACATAGGGGGAGTATTGTTCTCTCAATGAACCATCCCCCCCCCCATTATGCATAAACTGATCAAGTCTTTATCATTTGCCATACATAGTTGGTTTAAGTGCTTCAAGACGAGTATTGGTCATGGGCCCAAGGATAATTCTTCGCGGTGCCATACCAACGAACTCAAACATAGGTGGCCTCGGCCACCGCCCTCCTCTGTGGAGTTGTGTTATTTGCCTCGCTTGTGCGTTCGTTTGTTTTTCTCTCTTCTTTGCTAAAAGCCTCGTGTTAAAACGTGCTGGTTCTTGGAGTAGCGGTACTACCGTGCAAGGTTACGGTGCTACCGCAAGTCCAGCACGGCAGTATTTATTTACTGCCGCTGGTAGAGCGGTACTACCGCTTGGCGAGCGGTACTTCCGCCCAAGCAGTACTACAGCGATGACCGCGGTACTACCGCACATATTCGAACGGGTGGGGGTTATAAGCAGGCAGGGGGAGTTCCAACTCCCCCATACCCATTCACTCCTAACCCCCACGCCGTCCCTCTCTCTCCCTCTCAAGAACGCCGCCGGAGGACCTCGCCGGATGTCCTCCCTCGGCCACTCTCCTCGCATTCCGACCGATGGGATCGCTCCCCACCTCGCCCTCTTGCCATGGATGAAGGTTTCTCCCCTTTTCCCCTCTTCTTGTTGCCTTGTTGTTGTTTTTAGGGTTAGGGGAGATGCTTAGTGTTCTTGCGTTCTTCGTGTTCTTATCCATGGAAGTTCAGGATGTAGGAGAGTGTTCTTGCTCTAGAAATGCTAGTATGTATGTTGCTACCAAGTTACTATGATCAGCCGTAGTACCGTTGTTAGATCTACATGGCCTTATCTAGATCCGCTCTGTTCAGATCTGTTCCGTGCGGTACTATCGCTGGTGAACCGCGGTACTACCGCCCGATCTGGTCCAGATCCGTTTTCAGATCTGACCAGAGCGGTACTACCGCTGTCCTCCGCGGTACTACCGCTCTGGAGCGGAAGTAAAATTTTACTACTGCATACCGAGCGGTACTACCGCAACCCCAACGCGGTACTACCGCTCCGTAAGCAGTACTAGTTTTTTTACTTCCGCTTCTGTTCACGGAAGTAAATTTTTACTACCGCCGAGTGTGCGGTACTACCGCTTCCTCCAAGCGGTACTACCGCTCACTAAGCGGTACTAATTTTTTACTTCCGCGTCAGTCAGGCAATACTACCGCTTTGGTCATAGTTCCTTCGTACCATGTACATATTTTCCTTTCTACTCGTTTCTTGTGCTTTTTGAGGCTTTTTGCATTGATTCTCTTTGTGCTTTTGTCGTGTTCTTGTGTTTGTGTTTTAGGTGGTGGCTCCGGTTTCGATGCTCGTCGTACCAATCCTGTCCGCGACACCGGGTCCAAGCGTCTGCGCAACCCCAGTGATGTGCCAGAGGGCTCCAATCGCCAGCGCAGGTTCAAGACTGCCGCCAACAAGCGAAAGGAATCCTCAATGTCTATGGAAGAAATGCCAGCTAATGAGTTCATGGCACGAAGGAAGCAAAACCCATATGGAGAACCCCGTGCTCAGTTTCCTGGAGATGATCTTTTCTGGACTAAGCAGCAGTATCGCATCTACACAGAGGTGCTCAAGAACAAGACCAACCTGTACGTGGATGCTCACTGGGTGGATGTGGCCCACATGCGGAGGGACACCAACCGGGCCTACTTTGCCGAGGCTCTGGATCTGGTCGAGCAGTTTGGACTTGAGCACATCATGACCTTTCAGCATGATTTTGATCCGGAGATTATTGCTCAGTTCTATGCGTCAGTCCACTTCCACACCAAGGATGATCGCCCAATGACATGGATGACCAATGGTCACAAGATGACTGCATCTTGGAAGGATTTCATGGATCTTCTACAGATTGCTGACGAAGGACTCCACAACCCAGTTGGAGCTAGGCCTCATGCCCCACCAGAATCTGCCAACAAAGACAAGCTGCTGCCATTCTATGTGGAGAAGACTCTTGCAAGTGGCAAGAAGACTTGGGTGTTGAACCCATTTTTGGACATCATATATCGGATCTTTCGCAACACTCTGTTTCCTCGCGTTGGCGACAAGGACAAGGTCCATGCATACCTGGTTGACATGCTGCTGATGTGTGAAGCGGCTCGCACGGAGCAGTCTCCACCACTTGACATATCCCATATCATGTGGTGTGAGCTCCGCTTTGCGATCTACACTCGCAAGGTACCCATCTATGGTCCTTTCCTGTTTCTGCTGATCTCCAAGACTTGGGAGAAGCTGTACCCTGATGAGGAGTTTGAGGCCGACTGTATCCGTCATGATCCCATTCGTCTTCGCATCAAGACTCGCTGGGCCAACACTACCACTCGTGCGCAAGCTGCTGCAACTCAGATGGGCACTGATGAGGAGCCTGTGGAGGAGACTGATGAGGAAGGCCCTGGCAGATTTGCTCCTTCCTCCCCAGAGCCTTCTTGAGCTAAAAAGCTTAAGCAAAAGATGAAGGCCCTTTTCTGCATGCAGGCTCAAGGTCAATACAGGGCTCATGTGACTGACAAGAAGACTCGCTAGCGTGACAAGAAGCTCTTGGCGGTCTATGGAGAGGACGTGTCTAACGGGTCCGAGGATAACATCACCCCTGAGGCAGCTTGGATGGCCCGTCAGGGGTACAAGTGGTCAGAGTCTGACGAGGAGCCTCAGGAGGAGCAGCAGGAGCCTGATGACGAGTACGATGACTGAGTTTCTCCGGGGCTGCCACCCTTCTTAGTGTCCTCTTTCCCCTTTGTGGTGTCTCGATGACAAAGGGGAGAGAGTGATTTGCGTCTTGTGCCAGTTGTTTCTTTTCGTTGGTTGAACTCTGTTTATTGGCGTGCTTTTGTGTCGTGTGCGTGAGACTATCGTATGGTGTAAGACATATGCTCCTCTATCGTTAAACTCGTCGTTATGTCTTTATTACTATATCGTGAGCAGTTAGTTTACTTTCCCTTGTTTATGTGCTCTGTTTTATATAAGGAGTATATTATGTGTAGAATATAGGGGGAGCACTGAACCTAGTATGTGTGTTGTGCAGTCCAAAGCACAATCTTGTGTAGGCACACATCCAGGGGGAGCTCACATATATTCTAGTTTTTAGGATTGCATACTCTCTTATTTTATCCCTGTGCAAATCCCGTATTGTCATCAATCCACCAAAAAGGGAGAGATTGTAAGGGCATATTTCTCCCTAAGTAGTTTTGGTGATTGATGACAATGCTTTTGCGGACTAATCGTGTGCTCTAAGCTCCTACAGGTATATCTCACTTAGGCACAAGACGATTGCTTGCCCCTCGGATTCGATGGAAGACGGTGTTTTCTTTTTGCTCCCTGTCGGTGGCTTTGAGTAATAGGAAAGCCATACTATTAAGAGGGGGTCCGTTTCGGAAAGGTTTGGGTGGAATCAAAACGTACACATCTTACTCTCACACCACCTGTCGGGGATATACCCCGCGGTATGAACCGGCCGGAATTATAACCCGGCCGGACTTGGTATTTTACTTAAGACGGTTTACATTTGGCAAGTTACTGGTAACCCGGCAGGCGGATCATGGATGACAAGGCCCAAGGCCCAGAAGGCCGGTTCATATTAATAGTGGGCCGGTTTATGAAGAAAGCATAAGGGATATTCTCCTGCAAAGGAAGCAAGACTAGGACTCCTTGTAATAGATCAATCCTAGTCCTACTAGGACTAGTCATGTAAACCGCCCCTTCAACATATATAAGGAGGGGCAGGGCTCCCCAAAGAGGAGGGGGGAGAAGTTCTCACAAGTTGGACAAGTGAGAAGACAAGTTTAGAGGAGAAGTTTAGACAAGTTTCTAGGGTTAGACATAAAGAGCCGGTTTACCGGCGACACCACGAGGATCATAATGAGACCTAGCCTCAACAGCATGTAGGGTTATTACCGGATGATGTTTCTCGGGGCCCGAAGCTGTCTAAATCCGTGTCTTGCATCGCGTCTCTCGATTCCGTTCAACCCCTCTCAAGCTACTACATAGATGCGCGGCCTCACCACTAAGTCCGTAAACCGGACATCTGACGTGCTAATTCCACGACAGTTGGCGCCCACCGTGGGGCCTGCGCACCGTGGTGTTGAGTTCTTGGAGGGATCTTTCCAAGGGATCGAGAAGTTCGTAAATTTCCTGAGGAAGTTTTGAAAGTATCTACATCAGCTTTTATCAAAATCGGAGATTAAGGATTAATGGAGTTGATCCGGACGATTGGCAAGATTATTGAAAAAATCCCGAAGGTTTTGTTTGGTTCAGTATTCGTACACAGAAATCTGATGAGTGCAAATCATCGACATGCACAAGGCCAAGTTATTCCAAGCGGCCGCCGTGGGTTGTATCCGATGTTGGTTTATACTAGGAGACGTTTCCACCGTAAACCGCCGGGGCCTCGCCGGTTCTTCGTGAGAATTAGCAAAAGTTGTCGAAACAGCAAAAAGAAGAGAAGAAAAAGAAGACTACGACCCGGAGGACTCAAACCCGCCCGATCTTGCCGAATCCGAGTTCGGATCGCCCTACATCGCCTCGTGAATCCCCTCCATGATCAAAATTGCCACAGTTCTGCGGCAGCGTCTCCGCCTTCAAGTCGCCTTGGCCGCTGTTGATTGCTTCGTTGACTAAATCGCCGGATTATTACACTGCACCTGCCTCCGCAGCCGAAGCCGGCACCGAGTCGCTGGCCTTTGTGATAGCCTGCTGTAATGCTCGTCGCCGTCCCGGATTCAATTTCGTTGCCACCGCAAAGAAGCTCCGCCCTCCTGCCGTATGACTCCGCCTCTGAACCGGCAACCGATCCGGAAGTGGATGGGATTCAGATTCCGCCACGGCCACGCCTGTGAGTTTCTCTGCTACTCCGAACAGAGCCGCCGGACCACGACTCGCCGGCGCTTCTCGCGCCGCGGCGCCTTCGCCTTCCACTCCGAGCCGCCCCCGCACTGCTCCTCTGCGCGCCCAAAGCCGCGCCTGCAGATCTCCGTTCTAAGCCGCCGTCAAGGCCTGCCATTGACTCCACTGACGCGGACCTGCCTTCTGCTCTCCTACGGCCTGAGTCATTGCTATTATACCTGGCTTCCTACGAGCCGCACCCCCTCGCTCCCGTGTGAGATCATCCCTGCGACTTTGAGCCGGCCACGCATTCTGCTGTAGGTCGTCGTGCCTTTACTACTGAGCCGCCGTGAGTCGCCGGTCTCCCCCGCCCTGGCCACCGCCGAGTCGGCCGCTGTGGTGCCGTATCACCCCGGGTCACGACCTCGCCTCATCCGTTCTCTCCGTCAAGCCGCTGTGCTGCCGCGTTGCCAAGCTGCCGTTACCATCGCGCCGCCCCTGAGCTGCCACCACTTCATTGCTGCGCATCCATTCGGAACCGCCCTGGAGCGCCCTGCATCGCTGCAGCCGCGCCTCGCGGGTGCCACCCCGTCGGTCGCCTCCATCTCCGTCAACCGTCTCCGTTGTGGACACCCCAACAGTTTCTGAGCCGTCGCCACCCACAACACTTGTCCAAGCCGCCGCGGCCCTCCTCTGTTTCTACAGCCTCGCAGGGGGTCTCATCAAGCTGCCGTCTCCCTCGCTGATGTTTCCAATGAGAGGGGATTTTGACCCGATGTGATAAGGAAAGAGTCAGGTTGTTTAAAAAAAAAGCTACACCGCGTACGATGCACCACAAGGAGGACTACTACGGTGCAACAGAATTTTTTTCCATACTGTTGCAAAAAATCGTCCAAGCACTACAGCGACGCCTTGAGCCGGCCAAGTAAATCATTCATCTAAATTTCTTTTATTAGCATTCATTGTTTTTTTATCAAAGAACAGTTACTCTGGTCTGTAATATATTCTGTGCAGGACAAAGTCTACTACAAAAGTGACAGCATAAATATGAGGTTCGCACCGGTTTAAGTGTCATGGCCAAATCTCGTGCCTGCGCCAGATACCACCACTGCGGCCGACTCATCAGTCCGCGCACGCGCGCACTGGTCTTCAAACACCGCGGCCGACTCCCTCGTCAATCGACGGGTGCACGCCACCGCCCCCGCGCGGAGATGGAGACATGCCAAACATCGTTCGACACAAGTGATCGTCGTTTTTCCACGGATTCCCGCGCCGGTTTACAATGCCTTGGCTGTCTCTCACGACTACGCCGGCTCACAACGAGGAAGGCAACTAGCCTGTCGGCGTCGGCCGACCCATCGGCTATTCGAGCAAATCAGGTGTTATCCCTCCTATATATTTTATCATTTTATTTCCCCTGAGCACCATTACACTACCCTATTGGTGTTTTCTATATACAGGTGAAATTATTATTCTACTACGGGAATAAAGCACGCGCTGGCAATATTCTACGAACGGCGTTTTCATCTGTGTCACACTGCCCGTTAAACGGACGGCCGGTTTACGCATCCGCACCGGTTTATAACGTGGAGGACAACTTGCTTATCTGCGCCGGTTTACAATTACGGCCGATTCATATGTCTGTACTGCCACCAATGCTGCGGTCGTTTTACTGTCCACCCTGTGATCCGGTCTATTCAACATACCGGTTCAAATTCACTCAGGTGATATCTATCTACAGTATTATTTCTCTTGTTATATATCATTTTTCATTAAGAAAATAAGATGCTTTGATCAGTCTATCTGGTTGTGCAGAAAATATGCACTCAGAAGCAATAAAACTCCCTGAAGAGCGTAAGGTCATATCCGGCTCAAAGAGGACGCTTCACGCAAACCCTCTGGATGGTAATCCATCCAGTGATTGGTTCAAGATCTACCCATGATTCCATGGAGCCAGGGAAAACTATATGAACAGTCGGGTTTACCCGCATCCATCGACCGGCCCTCTGAAAAGATGGATAATCCACATTCAGTGATTGGCTATGCCCTCTGGAAAGATGGATAATCCACATCCAGTGATTGGCTAAATTGTTTATGATGGTTCAAGTGGAAAGATGGATAATCCACATCCACCGGCCCTCTGAAAAGATGGATAATCCACATTCAGTGATTGGCTAGGCCCTCTGGAAAGATGGATAATCCACATCCAGTGATTGGCTAAATTGTTTATGATGATTCAAGTGGAAAGATGGATAATCCACATCCACCGGCCCTTTGAAAAGATGGATAATCCACATTCAGTGATTGGCTAGGCCCTCTGGAAAGATGGATAATCCACATCCAGTGATTGGCTAAATTGTTTATGATGGTTCAAGTGGAAAGATGGATAATCCACATCCACCGGCCCTCTGAAAAGATGGATAATCCACATTCAGTGATTGGCTAGGCCCTCTGGAAAGATGGATAATCCACATCCAGTGATTGGCTAAATTTTTTATTA
>LR738711.1:936368022-936469498 GCA_902687465.1 Secale cereale | reverse complement strand
TCAGACGTGGCCTGGTCAGAAAAAATATACAGTATTAAAATATATATATAATTTGAGAGGGTATTCAAAATTATTTGGTCACACAAACTTTTTTATTTTTTGATAAAGGAAGTATGTTAATACCATGATGATATCAGTTACACCCGACCTCTGAAACAATACAATGTCTAAAGAGACATCAAGAATGCACACCGCCGAAGAGACCAAGAAGAAGAAAAAGGAAAACAAAGTCTCTGCCGAAGCAATCACAGACTCGCAGCAGCAAGAGCAGTGGTGACGCCACCTAAACTTCAAAAAGGTTCTCCAAACGATGCCTTCAGGAAGGTAACAATGCATAAACAATGTCACCGTTTAGTCTGACCAGTATGTTCAGATCCTCGATTTTCACCCCCGAGAAAGTAAACTCCCCAAACAATGCGTTCAATAAGAGAACAACTAGGAAGTCGCCATTGTTAGACCCAATCACAAGGTCAGAGTGAGGGTTTTCACCCCAAGAATTGAGACTGTCAAAAATGAAGTGTGACTGTGTTGTCATCCTTGTTGGAAACATGCCACAGATGTAATAATATTGTATTATTATATTTTTCATGTTCATAATTAAGAGTTTATATTCTATGCTATAACAACTATGATCCTAGAATATGTGATTCAGTGGAAAAAATTCATATGCACGTGTGGAATGATAAACCGCAAAATAAGATTCATGGTCTTGCCTCCAAAACTAGCTCAAGTGTTGTTGATGATCACGTTTTCCGGATCTTAGGATATCACTAAGTGCAACGATAGTCCTAAAACAACTTTGAGAATATGACGTTAGAAGAACGATCATATTAAATCAATCCAAACTTGCTTGTTATACTTCAAGATTATATCGTTCGAAGTCAATTGTTATACCACATCAAACACATTAAGCTACGGGAGAATGGTGGCTAACCAGCATGGCCACGTGGCGCATGCTGGTTGGCCGTGGGAATATACTTTTTGATTTTTTGGAACATGAAATTGAGAAACCTTTTCATTTTTTGGAAGATGAAATCGAGACACTTTTTGATTATTTTTGGAAGATGGAATTGAGACATTTTTTTCTTTTGAGAAAAGTTTTTTTAGATTATTTTTGGAAGATGGAAGTGAGACTTTTGTTTCTTTTTCATTTTAAAAATGTTTTTTAGGCTTTTCCTTTTACCTTTTGAGATGGATGTGATGTTCACGTGTTGTGAGAAAGTTTTCTTTATAATTTGGTGATGAAGTTGAGATTTATTTTCTTTGAGAGGGAGAAATACACGCACAACTTTCTCTCAAGAGGCCAGCAATGGCGGGCCCCAACCACTAGTAGTGTTAACGTGTGTTTTAATTCCTTATACCATGAGAGTATCGTAGTCCCTTCTCATCGTACGATGAACTTTGAAAGGATCGATATGGTTGACTAGAGGGTGGGGGGGGGGGTTTAATAGGCAACTAATAATTTTTAGCTTTTCGTATCCAAATTAAACTTAGCAACAAAGTAGGTTGTCTAGATATGCAACTAGATGGACAACCTATATGATGCAACAGAAGCAAGCACACAAGCAAGCATGCTAGGATATACAATGAAAGCTTGCACAAGTAAAGGTAAGAAATAACCACAAGTGGAGCCAGTGAAGACGAGGATGTGTTACCGAAGTTCCTTCCCTTTGAGAGGAAGTACGTCTCCATTGGAGCGGTGTGGAGGCAAAATGCTCCCCAAGAAGCCACTAGGGCCACCGTATTCTCCTCACGCTCTCACACAATGCAAGGTGCCGTGATTCCACTAGTGGTGCCCTTGAAGGCGGCGACCGAACCTTTACAAACAAGGTTGGGGATATCTCCACAACCGAATTGGAGGCTCCCAACGACACCACGAAGCTTCACCACAATGGACTATGGCTCCGCGGTGACCTCAACCGTCTAGGGTGCTCAAACACCCAAGAGTAACAAGATCCGCAAGGTATTAGTGGGTGGAATCAAATTTCTCTTGGTGGAAGTGTAGATCGATGCCTTCTCAAGCAATCCCTAGGAAATCAATAAGTTTGATTGGCTAGGGAGAGAGATCGGGCGGAAATGGAGCTTTGAGCAACAATGGAGCTTGGGGAGGAAGAGGTGAGTCTTTTTGAGGAAGAAGACTCCCCTTATATAGTGGAAGAGCAAATCCAATCGTTATCCACCAACTCTGCCCGCAACATGCGGTACTACCGCATGGCCCTGCGGTACTACCGCTCCAGGCGCGATACTACCGCTGGCGCGGCATGTGCCAGATCTAGCCCCTGTTGCGTAAAGCAACGGGCGGTAGTACTGCCGGAGCGGTACTACCGCACGTCCTTACGGTACTACCACAAGGCAGGGCAGACTGGTCGGGGAAGAGTGCGGACTAAATAAATTACGTCCGCGCCTACTTCCGTAGAGTTTCGATCGATGCAAAAACCTGGCACGGTACTACCGCTTGCTCGGAGCGGTACTACCGCGTAGGACGCGGAAGTAAAATTTTACTTCCGCTCCTGCTTCCGTGCTAGTTACGACGCTGGGGCCGGCCATACGGTACTAGCGGGTCCTAGGTATGGTACTACCGCGATGTGCACTACTACCGTAGCCCTGGAGCGGTACTATCGTGAGGCCGTGCGGTACTACCGCGTGCCTCAGAGTGATAGTAGTAGAACATCATCGTTTTTGTAAAGACAAGGAAAACAGCCGGAGCTCCAAAGAAGCGAAGGAAAGGTGGTGCCGAAAGAATAGATGTGTACGTGTTGATTCCACCCTAACCTTTCCGAAGCGGACCCCCTCTTAATAGTACGGCTTTCCTATGACTCAATTCTACCAAAAAGAAACAAAAAGGAAACACCGTCTTCAATAGGTTCCGAGGGGTACTTAATCGTATTGTGCCTAGGTATGAGATATCTGAAATGCTCAGTGCAAACGATTAGTCCGCAAAAACATTGTCATTAATCACCAAAACTACTTAGGGAGAAATATGCCCTTACAATCTCCCCCTTTTTGGTGGATTGATGACAACACGGGATTTGCAAAAAGATATATAAAAGTAAGATAATAAGCAAACCCAACATGTATATAAAATATAGGTAAGCTCCCCCTAGATGTGTGCATACTTATGAAGATGCTTTGGACTGCACAACGCACATACTAGGATCAACACTCCCCCTATATTTTCTAAACAACACACTCCTCGCAACTAAGAATATAACTCTACGCATGGATGCAAGGAGGATAACGTGAGCACAGATTAACAGGGCAAGTGAAGCATAAGCTCACAACCTAGCAGATAGCACCGACATAATGACGAAATAAGGAGTAGAGTGCATATGTCTCACACCATATGATAGGTCTCACACGCATGACACAAACCAACGAAAGCAAACAAGGTTCAACCAACGAAAGCAAATAAACGAGGCACAAGACACACACACGCAAATCCTACACTCTCTCCCCCTTTGGCATCGAGACACCAAAAGGGCAGAGAGGACCCCTATGACATAAGTGGCAGCTCAGGCGGAGGAGATCAGTCGTCACGCGCCTCGTCAGTCTCTTGCTGCTCCTCCTCGGAATCAGACCACTTGTATCCCTGCTTGGCAATCCACTCGACCTCTGGAGTAATGTTCGACTCAGAGCCACTAGTCACAATCTCGCCAAAGGTCCTCAAGATCTTCTTGTCGCGTCGGCGAGCCTGCTTCTGAGCAACATGTGACTTGTATTGGCCCTTGGCTTGCATACAGAACAGAGCCTTCATCTTGCTCTTCAGCTTTTTAGCCATGAGGGCTCAGACGATGGGGGAACATACCCTCCAGAACTGTCCTCATCAGCTGCCTCCTCCTCAATTTCCTCCTCATCCACATCCATCTGAGCCGCAACAGCCTCCGCACGGGTAGTGGTGTTAGCCCATTGGCTCTTGATGCGAAGCTTGATAGGCTCATGACGAATCCAGTGAGGAGCCTCAAACTCTTCATTAGGAGAGAGTTTTTCCCAAGTCTTGGTGATCAGCAGAAACAGATATGGACCATAGATAGGCACTTTGCGGGTGAACACTGCAAAGCGTAGCTCACACCACATGACATGTGAGATATCCAGTGGTTGAGTCTGAGCACTACGGGCCTCCTCACAAATGAGCATCATGTCCACGAGGTATGCATGTACCGTGTCCTTGTCCCCAATGCAAGGAAACAGTGAGTTGCGGAAGATCTGATGCATAATATCCAGAAAAGGGTTCATAACCCAAGTCTTCTTGCCACTTGCGAGCGTCTTCTCCACATAATAGGGCAGCAGTCGGTTATTGTTGGCAGACTCTTGATTGGCATGAGGGCGAACTCCAACAGGAGTGTGGAGCCCCTCATCAGTAACCTGAAGCAGATCCATGAAATCTTTCCAAGTAGCAGTCATCTTCTGTCCATTGGTCATCCAAGTCATGTTGCGTTCCTCCTTAGGATGGAAGTGGACCGAAGCAAAGAACTGGGCCACAATCTCTGGGTCAAAGTCCATATGAAAAGACATGATATTGTCAATGCCAAACTGCTCCACTGGGTCACGAGACATGATATGCGCGGGAACGGGGCGGCGATGTGGAGGAGCAGGAGGGCCGTGAGGAAGATGGGCCAGACGAAGAGCGCGTGGATGAAGACGTTGACCGGGTTGCTGTGGTACGCGCCGTAGAAGGCGAAGTGCCGCTCCAGGTCGAGGAACCCGCCGCCGCCAGCCATGGCGAGATTCGTCGATCGGGCGCTGCCGCTCGCAGACGGAGGAGGCGCGGCGGGGTAGGTGGACCGGAGAAGGCCGTGGGGCGGCGGCGGGAGGAACGGATGGGGAAACGGCGGCGCCTACAGTTGGAACCCAGAGTTCGCTCTACTCTAGATTGCGGTCGATGTCTGCCTTCCTTTTATTTGACGGAGAACAAGGCGGGGGCATGTCGCCGGTACTGCTCTGGCGGCTCTATCATTCTACGTTGTTTTTTTTTGAGGAGGTCAGACGTGCCCCGGTCAGAAAAAATATACATTATTAAAATATAAATAAAATTTGAGAGGGCATTCAAAATTATTTGGTCACACAAACTTTTTTATTTTTTGATAAAGGAAGTATGTTAATACCATGATGATATCAGTTACACCCGGCCTGTGCAACAATACAATGTCTAAAGAGACATCAAGAATGCACACCGCCGAAGAGACCAAGAAGAAGAAAAAGGAAAACAAAGTCTTCGCCGAAGCAATCAGAGACTCGCAGCAGCGAGAGCAGTGGTGACGCCACCTAAACTTCAAAAAGGTTCTCCAAACGATGCCTCCAGGAAGATAACAGTGCATAAATAATGTTACCGTCTAGTTTGACCAGTATGTTCAGATCCTGGATTTTCACCCTTGAGAAGGTCAAATCCCCAAACAATGCCTTCAATAAGAGAACGACTAGGAAGTCACCATTGTTAGACGAAACCATAAGTTCATAGTGAGGGTTTTCACCCCAAGAATTGAGACCGCCAAAAGTGAAGTGTGCCAGTGTTCTCATTCATGTTGGAAATATGCCCCTAGACGCAATAATATTGTATTTTTATATTTTTATATTCATAATTAAGAGTTTATATTATATGCTATAACATCTATGATCGTAGAATATGTGACTCGATGGAATAACTCATATGCACATGTGGAATGATAAATGACAAAATAAGATTCCTAGTCTTGCCTCCAAAACTGGCTCAAGTGTTGTTGATGATCACGTTTTCTGGATATTAGGATATCACTAAGTGTAACGATAGTCCTAAAACAACTTTGAGAATATGACGTTAGAAGAACGATCATTTTAAATCGATCCAAACTTGCTTGTTATACTTTAAGATTATATTGATGGAAGTCAATTGTTATACCACATAGTGTTAATGTGTGTTTCAATTCCTTATACCATGAGAGTATCGTAGTTACTTCTCATCGTACGATGAACTTGGGGATTGCTCAAACGTCATCTGTAACACGGTGATCATAACGATAACTAACATGTTCATCGAAAAGTTTGATAAGGGACTAGATAGCGCGATAGTGGAATTTGCTCCTCCGAGGATGGAGATATATTCTTATGGCCCTCTTAGTGTGGCGGCATCCATCATCATCTAATCAGGCACATGTGACTATGTTACGAGGATGCCGAAATATGTCAACGAGAAAGAAGAACAAAACTAGTAACGAGGAGACCAGTATAGTGAGCATATGTATGACTCAAAAGGATGCCGATACATCTCACCTCAGGTTTTGTAAGGTATCACGAAGCAAAGGGAATAGCACATGATAACCAAAGGTTCACTCGAATGTCATTCTTGTAATCATAGGGATCGATATGGATGTCCAAGATTCCCCTATCGGTCATTGAACAAAGGAGTTTTGTTCATGTCCATGTTTTACCAAACCTACAGGGTCACAACCTTAAGGTAATCACGATCTGCTAAGTGTTAGTAGGACAAGAGTAAGAGGAAATATTTGTGAAATAGTTTCGTTAATATTTGAAATAGTTTTGAGAGGGGCCGAAAGTGTTTCGGGGTCACCGGAAGTGTTTCAGAGTTTATCGGGTAATATTGGGTATTACCAATAAATAATATATAGGTGAAAATGTTTTCGGTGATGTGACATTAATAATAAAGGCTCTAGTAATTGCTAGGGTGATTTTATATTTAATTTAATATCAACGGGCCTGAAAAGGCCAAGTCGTGGAAGGAGTGTTGGGCCACAAGGGCCCAATAGGGGAGGCACCACCCCATAGCCTTTTTGGAGGCCAAGGGTAGGCCGAATTGGAGTGGGAAACCCCCTCCTTGGCCGGCCAAAGGGGGGAGGTTTCCTTCCCCCCTTGCGGCGCCCCATCCCTCTCATCCAACCTATATATACTAGAGGTTATGATTACTTTTGTATATACAAGTTTTGGAGCCTCCTCTAGTTCTCTAGTTATAGTTCTAGTTGGTTCTAATTGATCAATTAGAGCTTGACCTAGATCCTTTAATCCTCATAATTAGAAGCCCGATGTGGTTCTATTCTCCTTCCTCTAATTCTACGACGATGATTAGCTCTAGACGACAAAGCGCTGCTGGATCGTGAAGACTGTACGCTTGCAACTCATAGAGAGGTCGTGCTTTTGGTCTTCCATTTGGGGTACTGTTCGTGGACGGTTCGCGGGATCGTTCATCTACAGTTCGAGGGAATCCAAGTATGATCTATGTTGACTTGTTCTCTTCCGCTACTACTCGGAGTCGGTAACAATCAAATCCAAACCGTTAGTGCATCTTCATAGTGTTCGTGGGTGATCATATGGCGATTTTTTTGTTTTCTATTATGTTTCCCAACAGTGGCATCATGAGCGGTTCTATGAGTAGATGCAAGTTTTGATCTAGATCGCATGTGGATATGAGGGTTTGATGTTCTTGTTATGCTTCCCTCGAGTGTTGCTTCAATTATGTTCATTGACGGCATGATGTAGCTTTTCACAAAGTTCTAATAGTCGATTGGCTCGGGCTATCGACGATGTGCTAACATTTATTTGGGCTTCATCATAGTCAAGGATAGTCAACCATGGAAAAAAATAAGAGGGTGATGAAGATGTTTGGTCTTCTAGGGTGTCACGCGTATTACGAAGTTTAGTGTGGGGCTAGAGATTTTTAATTCTCTTCCCTCACACACCCGAAAGTTAATCTAGCAACAAGAGTTATCGCCTTGATGATGGACGTAGGTCGCTAGTGTCATTCGAAAACCCTAGAAGCCACATAAGTAAATTTGCCAAACCGATTAGAGGACGTCTAACTTGGTTTTGCGGGTTGCATGTGATGTGATATATGCTTAGTCATGATAATGAGTTTATGTATGAGATGGTAATATGTTGTAATGTTCAGTGGCCTGCTCGTCAATGTACGACATGATCGTTGGAGCCACGAGATTGTCTTTTAACGACCTGCATGTCAATCTCGTTATTTATTCGATACACAAGACATGGAGGACCCCCGGAGCTTCACCAGGCGCACGAGAACAAAAGTGTTGCCACAACAGTAGTTTTCAAAATTGTCACCACGGTAGCATTTTCGAAGAATTTTCATGAAGATCTCGGAGGACCATGGAGACGTTCCAGGTCCCCAGGGCTATAACATATCATGCTATTATGAATTACATGAGATGTTTATCCCTTTGTTGTTTGCACCCTTTGATTGCGTGGTAGTCAATTCTTACGCCTTGTTTGGATGTTGATATTCAGGGCCATGGAATTGAATTGGATCCAATATCAAATCTGCTTGACTTTGATATTGACATTGAACCCGAATTCTCTTGTTTGGATGTGCATAGAATTGCCACTTGGAATTTGGTTGAGAGGATCAATTCTGAAGCTTGTTTGGATGGTCATTCTCCACATTGGAATTGCTCATTTGCCATATGATGATAATTGAACTTTCATGTAATGTTTGAAACTATATATACAAAGAATAAAATCAGCAATTATAAACTAGATGCACTTACCCAAAAACAACAATATATAGAACACTTATTTGACAGCAGCACTTATTCAATGGCAGCAGCACTTATATAGCCGCAGCAGCACATATACAGCAACACTTACATAGCAGCAGCAGCACATATACATCAGCACTTATATGGCAGCATTAGCGCATATACAGCAGCACTTATCTAGCAGCAGCAGCAGCACATATACAACAGCAGCAACACTTAGCTAGCAACAACAGCAGCACTTACAAATCAGCAGCACTTAGCTAGCAACTCAAGTCTCATACAATAGCATAGGAAATTCAAGTGTGATGAAATGAAGCACATAGTACATGTGTTTTTCATCATTACAATAACATAGTAACTAGTCCAGCAAGTTCATAGCCATTACATGGAACAAAACAACCACACATAAGCACTTGAAGCTAGTCAAACGTTGTTCTTCTCATTGAGCATCAGCAACCATTCCTTCCTAAACTCCATGGGCAACTCCATAAGCGCTTGGAATAAACGTTCACTAAGGATGAGTTTACCATATGCTCGCAACATGTCTGAACGAGCCAAGTCCGGGATCTTTTCAAGGGCTGCAATGATTTCAAGAGGAGGAGTAACCTTGGGCAGTTCTAGTGGCTCAAGTGACTTCAAAGCATCTTGGAAAGAACCCTTCATGTCTCCAAGCATGCACAAGATAGCATCGCCCGTTCGCTGCCTTTTTTGTGGTAATTCTGGAGAGGCTTCGATGTCTACTACATCTGGTTCTATTGGTTGTGCTTCACTTTCGGCACCTATCATTGCACCTTCACCGGTTGCATGATCTTTGGAGTATATTGTGCAGATTGCTTCCCAATTCTTTACTTCTTTGTTCTTGTAACAAGCTGCCTTCACATTAGCCTGTAGACGCGTAAAAGTAAATCACTTGCATGTATATATAAGACATTGACTAAATTAATTAAACATCAATTTTTTTACCTCAACATATTTGTTCCATACATCATCACTATCCATGAGTAGCTTGTTATTGACCCAATCCCAACCAAATCCACTCTGAGAAAGAATCTTGCTAATTGTAGCATAATGCTTGTCAAAAGTCTTCATCCTTGAACATATTTTATCCTTTGTGACCCGCAGTCCACACTTATCACGTATTGCCTTTATAGCAGCATTGTAGACATGTGGCTTCCATCCATTTTGGGCCTGGTCACCTTTGTTGTGATGTTCAACAAAGACATCCAACAAAACTTTATCCATCTCACCGTTCCATGTCAAGTAATCTCTACTAAAGTTCTTCTTTGTTTCTTCAACCATGGTGCTACAAGTAAAAATTTGAATAACAATTGACAAACAAAAGAGAACATATATTAATTGCTTTCTCATGATGATGATGTACAAAATATCCAAAAGTCACCATCCAGTAGGTATGCACCAAAAAGAACATAACATCTAGCTATGCACAAAAGAGAACATAACATCTAGCTAATCCATCATCTAGCTAGCACAAAAGAGAAGACATCATCTTGCTAAACAATCATCTAGCTAGCCCATACTACTGCTGCAAATTTGCATGCGCCACTACATATTCAGCAAACATGTCATCGGATAGTTGGTTCCTGAAGTTGGTCCATGCATTAGTGACTTGAACACTTCTAATTGAGTTTGCATCACCAGCCTCAATTGGCTGAGAAGCTATTTCATTATCAACTTCCTGCAGCAATAAGTCGTCCATCATATGTTGCCTATCCCTCGCAAAGTTGTGTAACACACAACAAGCATTAATGATTCGAATCTGCAAGAATGTTTTATTTAAGTAAGTATTTTCCCCCCTCTGTTATGCCTCTTATTGAAAACCAAATGGACACATGTACATGGTCCTTTATGTCAAAGAAACTTTGAGTGCGAAGAATAGCCCACTTCTTCTTCCACAACCCAAAAGTTCTCTCTACTACATTTCTAGCACGAGAGTGGCGCAAGTTATATAGCTCTTTGCCATTTTGGGGTCGTTACTGACTTGATGCCCACTCTTTCAAGTGATACCGAGTGGATCTGAATGGAGCTAGAAATCCAGGTCCATTCGTGTAACCAGCATCAGCCAAGTAATATCTTCCTATTTTTAGACAAGTCGGTTAGGTTGGTTGTAGCATATGAAATTTAAGGGAACAAAATGCCAAGAGAAAAAGCCATACCATGAGGTACAACAAATGCATCTTGGCGATTAGTTCTCATGGAGTCACGTAGGACTCTAGAGTCTGAAGCGGAACCCTCCCAGCCAGGTAAGACATAAAGAAATTTCATGTTACAGTCCACCACACCGAGCATGTTAGTAGTGACATCTTGCTTTCTATTCCTGTACCTCCCTTGCAAAGCCACAGGAACGGAAACATCTATATGACAGCCATCTAATGCTCCTAGTGCATCACCAAACCACTTCCATTTATAATCATTGGGAGGTTGAACATTAGCATCTGGAAGCTTAATGAACTCCCCGTGCATAGATAGAATGGCTCTTAACACTTCGGAAAAGTGAGTACTTATAGTCCCCAAAGACCGCTTGTATGTGCCTCGAAGCAACCTCATTTTCAGACCATGGCCCACTACTAGCAAGAACATGGCAACCTTTTCTTCCACAGCCACATACACACTATCAACTAGACCACACCTCTCAGGCAACATGGTGCACAAATCATGAAAATTTCTTTTTGTTAAACGTAGCTGATCATAGCATGCCACTTCTGAGCCATCATACATATCTTTCAACAAATACTTCCTAAGTGTGTGCTTGTGCTCATCATCACTAAATGTACCTAATCCACGAGGTGCTCTCTGTGAAATAAGGTATGCCATTCCAAGAAGTACCGATTCGAAGTAAAGTTCTGTCAAGATTATCCTTTTCCTCTTTCTTCATTTGTTCTCTTCAGTTATGTATGAAATCATGTCTACTTGATCTGATGCTATGGAACTACACAATAATTTAGTTATTAGCCATCAATCATTATACAGCTTCTCAATCAATCAAACTGACCATTTTATTAATTGAACATGAAAAATATATTTGGACAGCATGTTGCAACTATCAAGACCTACTAGAATATGCACCACAAACAAATATGTTGATTGCAACAACATTACAGGTCTAAAACACCTACTATTCCTAATCTTAGAGAAGACAAACATGTAGACAGATTTAGATCAACATCACACAATACTATGAACATCACATACCTTGAATCGGGCTGCTGAGAAGGATCCATACATCCACCAAGTGACCTACAGGAGGCAGAGAAATTAGGGATCAAAGAAGATTTCTAGGGTTCTAGATTGGGCGGGGATGAGAGGTAACAAAGGGGCGGTCGAGATGGGTGTTCAAGCAGGGGGGCGAGGGGGGCGCTTGCCATGGTAGGCCAAACCGTCGCCGCCACCACCGCGGGGAGGGAGCGCCTTCATCGCCGTGGCTGCTGAGACAGGGGGGTGGGGGTGGGGGTGAGAGGATTGGCGCGGGGAGGGAGCAGGATGGGGAGAACTGGAGCCGCGCCGGGGATAGAGAAGGACGGGAAGGAGGAGGGGGAGGGATCTCACCTGCGCCGCCGATTGATTTCCTGGATTGCGCAGTCGCTCGCGCCTCTTTCCTTTCCTGGAGCGGGAGCGAAGAGGTATGTTTGGCGGGGAGGAGCTCTCGCTAGCGAATGCAAGGCAATATCCAGCGCTGGGGCTCCGAATTGGAAAAGGGTAGGCGCGTAGTTTGTCGCGTTCGGGCCAATATTCCAGCCCGTTTCCATTCCCGAATGCCACAGCCATCTAAACAGCGACATTTGGGGCAGACCAATGCCAATATCTGATTCTGAGGCCCAATATCAACATCCAAACAATGTGTTAGGGTGATCTCTCATCGTAAATATGAAGTTAAAAGGTGCTCTTACTAGTGTTGCAACCGTCTATAACATGTAGCTTTCCGAAGTGGGTCATGTCCACATGAGCACAAACGGATCGTAACGTGTAAGATAGGTGAAGGTCAAACCTCATTACAGAAACACTCAGTTATCTTAAGTTCTAGCTGGATCGTTCTAAGCTTGGAGCACAAAGCATCGAAAGATGAAGAATCTTATGGAGATATGATGGACAAAAGTTTGCCTACCGGTTGAAGTTCACGTCATCAGTGATCATCAATGGCTATGAATAAGATCAGGGTCTTGAATCACTTAAAATCAATTATGAGAGATATTGATTTGAGTGAGAGCACAATTATGTAATAATTTAATTTAATCACAAGTGCAAACTAATTATGGACAATATCTATGTGTAGTTTGAATTATAGTTGTAGAATAATGACTCACGGTTCCACCTTTCCTGTTAAAATTAATTAGTTGTTATTTATCTGGTTGAATCTTTATGATTGGTGAACATACTGAGAGCATCTTTCTCTTAGAGTGCCAAGAAGAATTTTGTCCTACTCCATGCTTATAATACTCTCCTACTGATGATATGGATGACGAGACTCACATCCTTCGATCCAAAAGACTAGAATTAAATTACGGTATGCTTGCTTTCAAGAAACCCGAACTTGAATATGTTTGGGATAGTTATGTGATATTCTTGGAACTGGAAATTGTTTTCAGAAACAAACAAAGGTTAAAGGATATGTGATATCTATAGAAATATTTTGTTTGCAAGTTCTAGTGAAGCGTTCAACTATGTTTAAGACTGAAGTGCATAAGAATAAAAAGAACGCTAGTCATGAGTTGATGGTGAGAACTTAAAGAGAATGAACAAAAACCGAAGCATGTAATGAGACTTAAATGCTTAGGGAAGTTCAGGGCTCGCGCCACTCTTAAAAGTTGGATGTTTCTTGTGTGAGTAGGAGAAATATTGGAAGTAATACTTTAAGAAGTAAAAAGGCAGAAAGAAAGGAAGACTGGAATGTCCAGCTAAGGTATGAATGTCATACCAGTTATAAGATGTAGAGAAAGTTGGTCAAGTAAAGTGTAGTTCTTGAGAATTATGATCAAACTGATGTTCATTAATTCTTTGGTATTGTGGTTAAAAGTTCATCACAGGGATATTGACTTGATTGCACATTGTTGTGAATCATTGCAAGAAACTACAACAACCTAAATGACCGATAAATAATGAGGTTAAAAATATCTGATGGAAACTTTGTAAAAGTTAACAATACTTCCCACCAACATATTACCTTTGTGTATATTGTTATAATTCATTTTAGAGTTTTGTACACTCTAGCCCGTTGAAGTTGCAAGGAGGTTCTTCATTTGATAACAATAGTTGTTTGATGTTATGAACAAAGGGCCATACTCCTATTGTGAATAGGATGTATGTTATACACACTGATGATAAAATTGAACATGCATAACACTGACGCTAAATATCATAAGATTAAAAGAATACCACATATGTATGGCACTGCATTTAGTCACGTTGGAGAAACAAGCATGTAGAAATTCCATAGTGATGGATTTTGAAGTCATCTGATTATGAATCATCTAGTAGTTCCAACTTTCGTCCAATTAGTGAAGTAAACAGACCATGAATAAGGAGCAACAAAATAATTAGAAATATGAATATTGTTGTGTGTAGTCCAATAAGTGTTGCAAGTAGTGGATTTATCTATCTTCAAGAATGACTCGAGTAGATATTTATATTTACTTATTGAGACATAAATCTGGATCCTTTGAAATGTTTCAAAAGTTTTTTCAGAATGAAGTAGAGCTTATTGTAACAAGAAAATTATGTTTATTCAATCAGATTGTGAAAAGGAATATTCGAGCTACAAGTTTAGTTAATGTCTTATGAGCTGTAAAAGAATAGCTTGCACTTCCTAGAAAATCACTAAGAGTGGAATGTTTTGAGTAGATGTAATCAAACTATGTATGACATCGTGAGATCAAAGATGACATTAATCAATTTGCCAAAAAAAATTTAATGTGATGCTTTAGACACTACATCCTTTACACTAAAAAGAGCACATCAAATCGGTTCAAATGACACCATATAAGATATGGAATGGTATGACAAAAACTATTTGGTCTTTTCTTAGCATTTGGGAATATAAGACATAAGTAAAAAGTGTTTACAAATTTATGTCCCAAGTCAGATAAGTACTACTTTGTAGGTTATCCTAGATAGTTGGGTATTCCTCTATCACTACGTCGAGCCAAAGTATTTTTCTAGGGTGCTTTAAATTGTGAAGAATTTTTTTTCTGAAAAATAGTGAGTGGGAGAACAGTGCAACTCGACAAAATTATAGATTCTTCATCATCAGGTCAAAGAAAAGAAATGGTAGAAATGGTTCTAAGATTTCTACCGCGATTGGTACGAAATATTTTACATGAGATGTAGGGACTTCGGTCGAACTTGCAGCTGAATAACATAGGTTGGGAAAACTCGTGCAAACCTTCATGGTGTGCATACGAGATACTATTGAACAAACTATGAACCTATAATACACAAAGAAGCGTTTATGGGCCCTGACTCCGGAATTGGCTATAAACCAAAATAATCTGAGATAGTATCCATATACATAATTCAAGTTTAGGACTTGATGAACCCTCTGGAAGACTTGGAGTCTAAATTATAATAATGGATCTATAAGCTGACAAAATATAACATGTTTTATAATGCTTGATTTATTACAAATAGTTTATGACTAGATCAAGGAGTTGACTATGATGAGATTGTCTCATCATAACAGTACTTAAAGTCAGTTCGGATTAAACTATATGTTACAAAATATTTAAATTATAAAATATAATAAATGGATGTCAAAATGATTCCCATGAGATGGAAGTAAAACCAAGGTTGTATGTTTGATACGGTCCAAGGTAATTTTGGTGATCCAGAGGATACTAGTAAGTGTGCAAACTTCAAGAGATGTTATAATGATCTGAAGCAAGCATAGTGGAGTTGGAATCTTCGCTCTGATAATATGGTCAAATAATTTTATTTCATCGAGGAAAGCAAAGATGCTTGTATTTAGAAGAAAGTAAGTGAGAGCACGATAATATTTTTAAACACTGTGTGTACATGACACATTGTTGATTGAAATTATATAAATTTTCTTGACACGAAATGGGACATTATTGAAACTAGTTTTTCAGTATTGTACTTAGGTAATATAGCCTTAGTATTAGAAATAATTATCTACGGAGATAGTAGTGTTTGACAGGGCTTAGACAAAATACATATTGGCAAGATACTACAATGTCTTAGTTTGAAAAACAACAAGAAGAGTTTCTTGTTGAAGTCACATATTAGGAGTTGTAAGTAAGAATTGGTATCCTAATATACCGATAAAGTGATAAGCAAAATACATGATTTCAATCACACTTGCATTAATTATATTCCATGGTATGTAAACAACCAGATATGTCCAGTACTCCAAATAAGTTGTGAGTAAAGACCAGAATGATCAAAGTGTTGATCATAGTACAACAGTAAAAATGTTGTTAAGTATCAACGACATGTTTCTCCATAGGAGGAAATGAAGAGAATGTTGCAAGGAATTACATCAAACATGCTCATTGGAAGTAGTACACGACAAAATCTTCATCGATGCTCCAAGCGATTTTTGATTTCAATTAAATGATTTGTGGCAGCACGGTAAGTTGGAATCGGTCCTAGGAAGTTATAGTGGTGAATTCTATAACAGAAGGCTTAGTATATTGTCGCTTTAGAATCAACAATGGAGAGTGATGAATCAAAAGTTCATTTATGAGCATGGTAGGGTTTCTAGATGATTGTGCCAATGGAACATTGTTCTTAATAGTGGTTCCATAGCTTAGTCTGAGGAATCATATGTCCTTATAGTGATTCAATACATATAGAGCCAATTTCACACATATTATGAATTCATGTGAAAGCATGACAGATGCATTGAAATGCAAATGATACACGAGGATTTGAAGTTGTCAAGATCCAATAGGATGAAGGCTATACCACAAGCAGAGCATGGACAAACATCGGATTGCCATTGGTGTAGAAGAAAATATACTAACTAGATTATTAACTCTAGTGCAAGTGGGAGACTGTTGGAAAAATGCCCTAGAGGCAATAATATTGTAGTATTATATTTTGATGTTCATAATTAAGAATTTATATTCTATGCCATAACTATTATGATCCTGGAATATGCGATTCAGTGGAAAACACATATGCACGCGTGGAATCATAAACGAAAAATAATAATATTCCTAGTATTGCCTTTAAGACCGTCTCAAGTGTTGTTGGTGATCATATTTTCCGGATCTTAGGATGTCGTTAAGTGTAACGATAGTCCTAAAACAACTTTGAGAATATGACATTAGAAGAACGATCATATTGTATCGACCCAAACTTGTTCGTTATACTTTGAGACTATATCATCATAAGTCAATTGTTATAACACAGATTGTTAACGTGTGTTTAGTTCTTTAAACCATGAGACACCGTAGTCACTTCTTATCGTAGGGTGGACTTCAGGGTTGCTCCAGCGTCATATGTAACACGGTGATCATAAAGACAACTTACAGGTTCATCGGAAAGTTTGACAATGGACTAGATAACTCGAGAGTGGAATTTGCTCCTCCGGCGATGGAGAGATATTCTTAGGGCCCTCTCGATGTGATGGCATCCATCATTATCTGGCCAAACACAGGTGATTATGTCACGGGGATGCCGAAACATGTCAATGAGAAAGAAGAACATAACCGGTAACGAGGAGACCATTATAGTGAGCATGTGTGTGAGTATGGCTCTAACGGTACATCTCACCTCAGGTTTTGTAAATTAACGCGAAGCAAAGGGAATATCACATGATATCCAAAGGTTCACTCAAATGTCATTCATGTAATTATAGTCGATATGAATGTTCACGGTTCCGCTATCGATCATTGAATAAAGGAGTTGTGTTCATGTCTATGTTTTACCGAACCTACAAGGTCACAATATTAAGGTAATCATGATCTGCTGAGTATTAGTAGGACATTAGTAATGAGGAAATATTTGTGAAATAGTTTTGTTAGTATTCCAAATAGTTTTGAGAGGATCACTGGAAGGGTTTCATGGTTTATCTAGCAATACCGGGTATTACTGATAAATAATATATAGGTGGAAAATGTTTCTGGTGATGTTGAATTAATATTAAAAGACTCTAATACTTTTTAGGATGATTTTATATTTAATTTAATAACGGATCTTAAAAGACCAAGTGGTGACATGAGTATTGGGCCACAAGGGCCCAATAGGGGAGGCGTCACCCTTAGCCTTTTTGGAGGCCAAGGGGAGGCTGAATTGGATTGGGAAACCCACTCCTTGACCGTCCAAAGGGGGAGGTTTCCCTCCCTCACCTACAACCTATATATACTAAGGTTTTTTGCACTTTTGTATATACAAGTTTTGAATCCTCCTCTAGTTCTAGTTGGTCCTAGTTGATCAATTAGAGCTTGACCTAGATCCTCTAATCCTCATAATTAGAAGTCCATCATGGTTTTAATCTCCTCACTCTAATTCTCCGGCGATGATTAGCTATGGACGACGAAGCACTGCCGGATAGTGAAGACCGTACGCCTGCAACTCGTAGAGAGGCCATGTTTTTGGTCTTTCGTTAGAGGGACCATTCGTGGGCGGTTTGCAGGATCGTTCATGAAGGAAATATGCCCTAGAGGCAATAATAAAGTTGTTATTTATATTTCCTTATATATCATGATAAATTTCTTTTATTCATGCTAGAATTGTACTAACCGGAAACTTGATACATGTGTGAATACATAGACGAAACAGAGTGTCCCTAGTATGCCTCTACTTGACTAGCTCGTTAATCAAAGATGGTTGAGTTTCCTAACCATAGACATGTGTTTTCATTTGATCAACGGGAGCACATCATTAGGAGAATGATGTGATGGACAAGACCCATCTGTTAGCTTAGCACAATGATCGTTTAGTTTTATTGTTATTGCTTTCTTCATGACTTATACATGTTCCTCTGACTATGAGATTACGCAACTCTCGAATACCGAAGGAACACCATGTGTGCTACCAAACGTCACAACGTAACTGCGTGATTATAAATATGCTCTACAGGTGTTTCCAAAAGTGTTTGTGGTGTTGGCATAGATCAAGATTAGAATTTGTCACTCCGAGTGGCGGAGAGGTATCTCTGGGCCCTCTCGGTAATACACATCATAATAAGCCTTGCAAGCAAATGACTAATGAATTAGTCACGAGATGATGTATTACAGAATGAGTAAAGAGACTTGTCGGTAACGAGATTGAACTAGGTATGATGATACCGACGATCGAATCTCGGGAAAGTAATAAAGGGAACATCATATGTTGTTATGCAGTTTGACCGATAATGATCTTCGAAGAATATGTAGGAGCCAATATGAGCATCCAGGTTCCGCTATTGGTTATTCACGGAGATGTGTCTCGGTCATGTGTACATAGTTCTCGAACCCGCAGGGTCCGCACGCTTAATGTTCGATGACGATTAGTATTATGAGTTATGTGATTTTGATGACCGAAGATTGTTCGGAGTCCCGGATGAGATCATGGACATGAAGAGGAGTCTCGGAATGGTCGAGACATAAAGATTCATATATTGGAAGGTTACATCCGGACACCGAAATGGTTCAGGTCGTTTCGTATAAGTTTCCGAACCCTTCCGGTGTCCGAATATAACCTTCCAATATGTTAATCTTTATGTCTCGACCATTTCGAGACTCCTTGTCATTTCCGTGATCTCATCCGGGACTCGGAACAATCTTCGGTCATAAAAAACACATAACTCATAATACAAATCGTCATCGAAGGTTAAGCGTGCGGACCCTACGGGTTTGAGAACTATGTAGACATGACCGAGACACATCTCCGGTCAATAACCAATAGCGGAACCTGGATGCTCATATTAGCTCCTACACATTCTTCGAATATCTTTATCGGTCAAACCGCATAACAACATACATTGTTCCCTTCTTCATCGGTATGTTACTTTCCCGAGATTCAATCGTCGGTATCATCATACCTAGTTCAATCTCGTTACCGGCAAGTCTCTTTACTCGTTTCATAATACATCATCTCATGACTAACTCATTAGTCATTTGCTTGCAAGGCTTATTATGATGTGTATTACCGAGAGGGCCCAGAGATACCTCTCCGACACTCGGAGTGACAAATCCTAATCTTGATCTATGCCAACACCACAAACACTTTCGGAAACACCTGTAGAGCATCTTAATAATCACCCAGTTATGTTGTGACGTTTGATAGCACACAAGGTGTTCCTCCGGTATTCAGGAGTTGTATAATCTCATAGTAAGAGGAACATGTATAAGTCATGAAGAAAGCAATAGCAATAAAACTAAACGATCACAATGCTAAGCTAACAGATGGGTCTTGTCCATCACATAATTCTCCTAATGATGTGATCCCGTTGATCAAATGACAACACATGTCTATGGTTAGGAAACTCAACCATCTTTGATTAACGAGCTAGTCAAGTAGAGGCATACTAGGGACACCCTGTTTCACACATGTATCAAGTTTCCGATTAATACAATTCTAGCATGAATAAAAGACATTTATCTTGATAAATAAGGAAATATAAATAACAACTTTATTATTGCCCCTAGGGCATATTTCCTTCACTTTGCACATAGGTGGCTGGCGGGTGTCAGTTTCTCCAACTTTAGTTGAATCGAGTGTGACTATGCCCGGTCCTTGTTAAAGGTTAAAACATCACACTTGACAAAAAATCGTTGTGGTTTTAATGCGTAGGTAAGAACAGTTCTTACTAGAAGCCCGTAGCAGCCACGTAAAACTTGCAACAACAAAGTAGAGGGCGTCTAACTTGTTTTTGCAGGGCATGTTGTGATGTGGTATGGTCAAGAAGTGATGACTTATACGTTATTGTATGAGATGATCATGTTTTGTAAATTATCGGCAACCAGCGGGAGCCTTATGGTTGTCTCTTTATTGTATGAATTGCGAATGCCATGTAATTGCTTTACTTTATCACTATGAGTTAGTGATAGTAGTAGAAGCAATAGTTGACGAGACGACCACGACGCTATGTTGAAGATCATGGTGTCAAGCCGGAGATGATGGACATCATGACGATGCTTTGGAGATGGAGATCAAAAGAACAAGATGATGATGGCCATATCATGTCACATATTTTGATTGCATGTGATGTTTATCTTATTACGCATCTTATTTTCTTAGTACGGCGGTAGCATTATAAGATGATCCCTTACAAAATTTCAAGGTACAAGTGTTCTCCCTGAGTATGCACCGTTGCGACAGTTCGTCATGCCGAGACACCACGTGATGATCATGTGTGATAAGCTCTAAGTTCACATACAACGGGTGTAAGACAGTTTTGCACATGCAGAATACTCGGGTTAAAGTTGACGAGCCTAGCATGTACAGACATGGTCTCGGAGCAATGGAGACCGAAAGGTCGAGCGTGAATCATATAGTAGATATGTGATGTAGAGGGATAAACTCAAGCAATAAGATATAAACCCTATCTTTTTATCCTCGATGTCAACAATACAATATGTGCCTTGCTGCCCCTATTGTCACTGGGAAAGGACACCGCAAGATTGAACCCAAGGCCAAGCACTTCTCCCATTGCAAGAACTATAGATCTAGTAGGCCAAACCAAACCAATAATTAGAAGAGACTTGCAAGGATATTATGAGCACACATAAAGAGTTCAGAAAAGAACCAAAAATTTCTCATAGATAATCTTGATCATAAACCCACATTTCATCGGATCTCGACAAACACACCGCAAAAAGAGATTACATCAAATAGATCTCCTCGAAGACTGAGGAGAACTTTGTATTGAGATCCAAAGAGAGAGAAGAAGCCATCTAGACACTAGCAATGGACCCGAAGGTCTGTGGTAAACTACTCACAACTCATGGTGAGGCGATGATGATGATGTAGAAGCACTCCGTGATTGATCCCCCCTCCAGCGGAGCTCCGGAACAGGCTCCAAGATGGGATCTCACGGGAACAGAAGGTTACGGCGGTGGAACTAGGGTTTTCTCTTCTTCTCTGATGGTTTCGGGGTACGTAGGCTTATATAGGAGGAAGGAGGGCACCGGGGGCCTTACGTGGGACCCACGAGGCAGGGGGCACGCCCTAGGAGGGGGGCCCACCCTCGTGGGCACCACGTGGCCCCTACTCCGTGGTTCTCAAGTCTCCCGTGCGTGAGTTTCTCCAAAAATATCTCTCCTGAAGGTTTTATTCCGTTTGGACTCCGTTTGATATTCCTTTTTTGCAAAACCCTGAAACAGGCAAAAAACAGCAATCTGGACTGGGCCTTTGGGTTAGTAGGTTAGTCCCAAAAATAATATAAAAGTGAATGACAAAGCCCATTAAACATCCAAAACATCATAAATAATAGCATGGAATAATAAAAAATTATAGATACGTTGGATACATATCAAGTATCCCCAAGCTTAATTCCTGCTCGTCCTCGAGTAGGTAAATGATAAAAACAGAATTTTTGATGTGGAATGCTAACCAACATAGTTTTTCAATGTAATTCTCTTAATTGTGGCATGAATGTTCAGATCTGAAAGATTCAAGACAAAAGTCTATATTGACATAAGAAATAATAATACTTCAAGCATACTAACAAAGCAATCATGTCTTCTCAAAATACTATGGCTAGAGAAAGTTATCCCTACAAAATCATATAGTCTGGCTATGCTCCCTCTTCATCACACAAAATATTCATATCATGCACAACCCCGATTTCAGCCAAGCACTTGTTTTCATACTCTATTCTTTCAAACCTTTCAACTTTCACGCAATACGTGAGCGTGAGCCATGGACATAGCACAATGGGTGGAATAGAGAGGTGGTTGTGGAGAAGACAAAAAGGAGGGAGATAGTCTCACATCGACTAGGCGTATCAACGGGCTATGGAGATGCCCATCAATAGATATCAATGTGAGTGAGTAGGGATTGCCATGCAACGGATGCACTAGAGCTAAATATGTATGAAAGTTCAACAAAAGAAACTAGTGGGTGTGCATCAAACTTGCTTGCTCACGAAGTCCTATGGCATTTGAGGAAGCCCATCGTTGGAATATACAAGCCAAGTTCTATAATGAAAATTCCCACTGGTATATGAAAGTGACTAAACATGAGACTCTCTATCATGAAGAACATGGTGCTACGTTGAAGCACAAGTGTGGAAAAAAATAGTAGCAATTGTCCCTTTTTCTTTTCTTCCTTTTTTTGGCCTTTCCCTTTTTTTCTTTTTTTTTGTGGAGGGGCTTTATTGATTTAGCCTTTCCTCCCATGGGACAATGCTCTAATAATGATGATCATCACACTTTCATTACAACTCGATATTACAACTCGATACTAGAACAAAGTATGACTCTATATGAATGCCTCCGGCGGTGTACTGGGATGTGCAATGAATCAAGAGTGACATGTATGAAAGATTATGCATGGTGGCCTTGCCACAAATACGATGTCAACTACATGATCATGCATGGAAATATGACAATATGATGCGTGTCATATGAACGGAACGGTGGAAAGTTGCATGGCAATATATCTCGGAATGGCTATGGAAATGCCATGATAGGTAGGTATGGTGGCTGTTTTGAGGAATAATATGGTGGCGGTTTTGAGGAAGGATATATAGTGGGTGTATGGTACCGGCGAAAGTTGCGCGATACAAGAGAGGTTAGCAATGGTGGAAGGGTGAGAGTGCGTATAATCCATGGACTCAACATTAGTTATAAGAACTCATATACTTATTGCAAAAATCTATGAGTCATCAAAACAAAGCAATCAACGCATGCTCCTAGGGGAGAGGTTGGTAGGAGTTAACCATCGCGCGCCCCCGACCTCCACACAAAGGTTGACACTGTACAAATACCTCATGATCTAACTTCGTCACATAGCGGTTCACCATACGTGCATGCTACGGGAATCACTAACCTTAACACAAGTATTTCTCAATTTCATAATAAGTCCACTAGCATGACTCTAATATCACTATCCTCATATCTCAAAACATTTATCAAGCATCCAATTTCTCATCACATTCAATGCACTTAGTGTGAAAGTTTTTACTACATTGATATTGAAGGTCTATCATGTGAAGACTAGTTTTATAGCCTAAACACATTACCATGTGATGGGCCTCGAACCCCTCGTTGGTTACCCCAAGTGGAAGGTGTAAGATGCAGTAAGTAGAAGTGTTTTCCCCTAGCAAAGATGCCAAGGATCGAATCCCCAGAGACTCCTAGGTTCAACAAGTAGGTGTCAATTGCTAACGGCGCAATTAGCAATCAACGTGGACCTGCACACAGATACAAATAACTTTGCTCCCAACGAGTACAGAGAGGTTGTCAATCTCTCCGGCCTTGTAGTTCACAAAGGATTAAAAGCAATGATAGTAGTGATAGATAGTTTTTGCAATAGTAGGTAAATAACGAAAAGTAAATAGTGGATGTGATCAATGATGGTAATATGGACCGGAGTCTCATGATGTTCACTAGTGATGTCTCTCTCCCAAAAGACGATAAAACAGCTATGTGAGGTAAACAAATTACAGCTGGGCAATTGACAGGACCACGAACGCAAACCAATGCTGACTACATTGCAAGAAAGGTTGGGGTTCAAAGCATGGGCGGTACGCCAAAGTAAGTAGACCGAAATCCATCAATATCTACTACTAATCATCCACCTTGAGATATCTATCCAGAACATCTCGCTGGTATTAAGTTGCGAGTCCCACCCATAGTGTAAACTCAATGCAACAGACAACTGCATTAAAAGAACTTTGCATAAAGTAAACAATCCTTGCACCCGCGGGCACAAGCACCGTTGTTTTCCCCCTTGTGGCAACAGCACATCCCCTAGACTCATGTTTCTGTCACTCAAGCTAGTCATCGAGGGGCATGAACCCACAATCGAGCATAACGTTCCCTCTTGGAGTCACTACCTATTACTCGGCCAAAGCAATAAATAACAACGGAGAACATGCAAGAATTACTTATGAACTAAAATATAAAAGAGGTGAATCAAATATATTACTCAAGATCAATCTGAACATAATCTCATAATCCATCGGATCCCAGCAAACTCAACATAGCAACAACATAAGGATTACATAGGTGCCTCGATCATGTAGGGCAGCTCACGAGGACTAATTAGTGAAGCACAAGAACGGGAGGAGAACATCACATAGCTACTGGTCATGGACTCATGGTCCAAGGGAGACTACTCACGAGTCATCCGGGAGGCGTCCATGGTGGTGGAGAAGCTCCCGGTGGTGATCCTCCCCTCCGGCAGGGTGCCGGGAAGAGTTCTCCTGGTGCTCCCGATCTTGGAAGCGGCGGCGGCGGCGGAACAGAGATGGGATCGCGAAAAGAGTTCCTGTTCTGAGGGTTACGGAGGACCATTTAAATATATGCCAAAGTAGGGCACCGGGGGAGCCTCGGGGGGCCCAGGCGCCCCCCCGGCGCGGCCCGGGGGGGGGGGGGCGCGCCCACAGGGCGCCTGGAGCCCCTATGGCCCCCCCAGGCTGCCCTTCGGACGCAGTGTTGTTTCCGGATCGCTGATTTTTTATATAATTTTTCTGGATTTTTCTGGGCAGTTCTCGAAACGTGAAAACCTGAAATACAAAAACAGCCGAAAACAGAAACTGGCACTGGGGTGCACTGGATTAGTAAGTTAGTCCAAATATGATCAAAAGTGTATGGAAGTGTATGAATATCATAGCAATATCACCCAAAAGTGGCATGGAGCAAGCAGAAATTATAGATACGTTTTGGACGTATCAACATCCCCAAGCTTAACTCCTGCTCGTCCTCGAGTAGGTAAATGATAACAAGAATAATTTCTGTGGTGACATGCTATTAACCATATAGGACTTTCTCATAGTCATATGACAAAAGCTTACTGAGACAATGATTCTAAAGTAATTAAGTTGCCTCAAGAGAAAATCACAAATGACTGAAAGTTTTACAACATGAAACTGAAACATCAAAAAGATTTGCAATGAACATGATGTGCAAATATGATAAAGTGATATCTAGCTTGCCCCCTTTAGTGATGGAAAACATAAATGCAAGGGCACCTTCAAGGTTTAAGTGATGACTAGATACAATCATTTCAGAATAAACGATATCACAATCATGCAGAAGACAATGCTACTTTGGGACAATGCACATTACACTCAGAATGACAATCATGCTCTCAGTAGTTGGTGCTTCAACATAAAGGTAAAAGAAAGGTTAAGTGCTAAAGCTTTTTATTTTGAAAACATGGAAGCAATTGTGTCAACGGTAGTAGTACTTCATATGTGTCATGCATAAAACATCCTATAAGTTGCAAGCCTCATGCATCGAATACTAATAGTGCTCGCTCCTTGTCCTAATTAGCTCGGATCCCCATGGGTTATCATTGCATTACATATGTTTTAACCAAGTGTCACAAAGGGGTACCTCTATGCCACCTGTACAAAGGTCCAAGGAGATAGATCGCATTTGATTCCTCATTTTTGATAGATCTCAACTTGAGGACATCCATACTGGGACAACATAGAAAATAGATGATGGACTCCTCTTCAATGCATAAGCATATTCTCATAATAGATTGAGGATTAAGGTCCAAGCTAAAACTTCCACCATGATGCATGGCTTTGGTTGGCGGCCCAATGTTCTTCTCTAACAATATGCATATTAATTCAACCCACGGTAGATCACCCTTACTTCAGACAAGACGAACATGCATAGCAACTCACATGATATTCAACAAAAGTGTGACAGTTGATGGCGTCCCCAGAAACATGGTTACCGCTCAGCAAGCAACTTATAAGAAATAAGATACATAAGCAGCATATTCTTTACCACAATAGTTTTTAGGCTACTTTCCCATGAGCTATGTATTGCATGGTTAGTTTGCTTAGTGCAGGTGGAGGTTAGCAAAAGACTCGAAGCGACCAACTAAGAGAGCAATGACGGTAATAATCATGCAGAGCGACAAAGCAATATTGTCATAATCATGCAGAGCGACAAAGCAATATTGAATCAGGCATGGTAGTTATATCGCTACTTAGAATTAAAAGATCATCAAGGCTTGACAGACTTTCTTTACAGTCTTAAATATGCGTGAGCATACGCCAAGTCAATCAAAATAAATTCTCGAAGGAAGATATTACTAAACCATACCACATCATAGGCAAACAAACCAAGTTGGTACTCCAATAACACATTGGGAACCCCCCAGCTATTTGAGATTAACCAAAAGAAAACCTGAACTACTAAGCACCATCATGAAAGTAGCATCTTTATCATAGACACATTGACCAATGCAACGGAAGCAAACTCTCTTAATAAAGTGAGCATGGTAATTAAAGAGAGTTCAAGCAACCAACTAAATAAAAGCTCTTGAAAAGATAAGCATGAATACTAAGAGCAGAGCACGATAGTAGCTATTAAAAGACAAAGAACACACACAGCATAGATAGACATGAAAATTCTATGTAATGTTCTAGGTAGAGGTGGAGCGTGTTTCTCTCCCACATAAAGGAATGCTGGGTTCCGACTCGTTATGAAAAACTAAAAAGAAAACTAAAAGCAAGACGCTCCAAGCATAGCACATAACACATGAAGTGATAAAAATATAGTGAAACGAAAGACGAACTGATAGTGTTGATGGAGAAGGGGATGCACGGGGGCATCCCCAAGCTTAGACGCTTGAGTCTCCTTGAATATTTCTTGGGGGTGCACGGGGGCATCCCCAAGCTTGAGCGCTTGACACTCCTGAATATTTTTATCATCTTCCCTCGCACACTTGAAAACTCCCTTCATACATAACTCATCATAATCTGATTAGCGAGGTTAGTACCCTTAATAAAATAATTATACCTTGCTGGAAATAAGGATATTCTTGAAGTTCTACTGTTTCTCAAGACTGCCAAAAGGTTTTTGGAAAGAAAAAGCAAGTTCTTAATTTGCAAAGTGAAGGTAAGGCAAAACAGGACAGAATCTGTGAAAAACAGAACAGCAGGCAGTAATTGATCTGTTCGGGATACTTCTGCAACTCAAATCAAAAAACTCAGAACTGACGCACGAAAGACAATTATATAGAGAACGCTGTCGAAAAAATTCAGACCAAAAAGATGATCTGGTGATTTTATACGAATTTTTCTATCCAAGGACAGAATCTGTTTCCTGGACAGCACCTCACAACTTTTGAACTTTCTAGCTATCAGAGGCTATACTTGGCACAAATATGAAAAGCAAAGATACAATGATGATGCTACAGCAGTAAACAACATCAAGACACAACAAAAGCAAATTTTTTATTCATGTGGGCTGCCTCCCAAAAGCGCTTTCTTTGATGCCTTTAAGCTAGGCATAATGCATAGATCAAGTTTTATCAAGAGTAAAAGAATAGATAGCCCGTACAACGGACTCAAAAGGTAACTTGATCTTCTTTCGAGGGAAGTGTTCCATCCCTTTCTTGAGAGGAAACTGAAATTTTATATTACCCTCTTTCATGTCAATGACAGCACCAACGGTGCGCAAAAAGGGACGTCCCAAAATAATTGGACAAGAAGGATCACATTCAATATCCATAATAGTGAAATCAACGGGCACATAATTATCATTGACAACAATAAGAACATCATCGATCCTCCCCAAAGGTTTCTTTATGGAAGAATCAACGAGAACATTACCAAAAGAACAAGAATCAAAAGGTTTCAATTTAAGCATATCATATAGTCTTTTGGGCATAATAGAAGTACTAGCTACAATATCACATAAAGCAAAGCATGAGAAATTATTTATCTTAATTTTAATCATAGAATCCCAACCATCTTCTAGCTTTCTAGGTATGGAGGCTTCTACTCTAAGTTTCTCCTCCCTAGCTTTGATGAGAGCATTAGTGACATGCTCTGTGAAGGCAAGATTAAGCGTGCTAGTGTTGGGATCTTTAGCCATTCCTTGTAGAAAGGTGACAACTTCTGAAATACTACAATTATCAAAATCAATTTTGTCATTAGTGGGCAGAATTGTAGTGTCATCCTATTTGTTTAATTCGCTCTCTATTATAAGAGTTTGAACATCTTCCCAAGTTTGGGGAAGCTTAGGAGCAATTTTAAACTGAGGCTCATACTTTTTTCCTGGAAGACCATGCCATGGGCATAACTCTCCGTCAAAACTAGTATAATCACAAGGTTTATTTTTTTTGTAAATCCCGTCAGAGATAAGTGGGGCAATGGAAGTAGGGGTGTACTCCTCCCATTTAGTGTTTTTGGTAGAACCCATAGTAGCAAGCAAGCAAGATAACTATTTTTGTGATTTTCGATAAAAAGGTACTAAAGCAAAAATGAAAGGTAAACTAACAAGACTAAAAAGAAAAGGTAAAAGATAGCATGCAACTCCCCTATCCTGAAGAGTGGAGTCCCCAGCAACGGCGCCAGAAAATACTCCTTGATGGGCCTCGAACCCCTCGTTGGTTACCCCAAGTGGAAGGTGTAAGATGCAGTAAGTAGAAGTGTTTTCCCCTAGCAAAGATGCCAAGGATCGAATCCCCAGAGACTCCTAGGTTCAACAAGTAGGTGTCAATTGCTAACGGCGCAATTAGCAATCAACGTGGACCTGCACACAGATACAAATAACTTTGCTCCCAACGAGTACAGAGAGGTTGTCAATCTCTCCGGCCTTGTAGTTCACAAAGGATTAAAAGCAATGATAGTAGTGATAGATAGTTTTTGCAATAGTAGGTAAATAACGAAAAGTAAATAGTGGATGTGATCAATGATGGTAATATGGACCGGAGTCTCATGATGTTCACTAGTGATGTCTCTCTCCCAAAAGACGATAAAACAGCTATGTGAGGTAAACAAATTACAGCTGGGCAATTGACAGGACCACGAACGCAAACCAATGCTGACTACATTGCAAGAAAGGTTGACGTTCAAAGCATGGGCGGTACGCCAAAGTAAGTAGACCGAAATCCATCAATATCTACTACTAATCATCCACCTTGAGATATCTATCCAGAACATCTCGCTGGTATTAAGTTGCGAGTCCCACCCATAGTGTAAACTCAATGCAACAGACAACTGCATTAAAAGAACTTTGCGTAAAGTAAACAATCCTTGCACCCGCGGGCACAAGCACCGTTGTTTTCCCCCTTGTGGCAACATCACATCCCCTAGACTCATGTTTCTGTCACTCAAGCTAGTCATCGAGGGGCATGAACCCACAATCGAGCATAACATTCCCTCTTGGAGTCACTACCTATTACTCGGCCAAAGCAATAAATAACAACGGAGAACATGCAAGAATTACTTATGAACTAAAATATAAAAGAGGTGAATCAAATATATTACTCAAGATCAATCTGAACATAATCTCATAATCCATCGGATCCCAGCAAACTCAACATAGCAACAACATAAGGATTACATAGGTGCCTCGATCATGTAGGGCAGCTCACGAGGACTAATTAGTGAAGCACAAGAACGGGAGGAGAACATCACATAGCTACTGGTCATGGACTCATGGTCCAAGGGAGACTACTCACGAGTCATCCGGGAGGCGTCCATGGTGGTGGAGAAGCTCCCGGTGGTGATCCTCCCCTCCGGCAGGGTGCCGGGAAGAGTTCTCCTGGTGCTCCCGATCTTGGAAGCGGCGGCGGCGGCGGAACAGAGATGGGATCGCGAAAAGAGTTCCTGTTCTGAGGGTTACGGAGGACCATTTAAATATATGCCAAAGTAGGGCACCGGGGGAGCCTCGGGGGGCCCAGGCGCCCCCCCGGCGCGGCCCGGGGGGGGGGGGGCGCGCCCACAGGGCGCCTGGAGCCCCTATGGCCCCCCCAGGCTGCCCTTCGGACGCAGTGTTGTTTCCGGATCGCTGATTTTTTATATAATTTTTCTGGATTTTTCTGGGCAGTTCTCGAAACGTGAAAACCTGAAATACAAAAACAGCCGAAAACAGAAACTGGCACTGGGGTGCACTGGATTAGTAAGTTAGTCCAAATATGATCAAAAGTGTATGGAAGTGTATGAATATCATAGCAATATCACCCAAAAGTGGCATGGAGCAAGCAGAAATTATAGATACGTTTTGGACGTATCACCATGCTGTTTTAATAGACTCTCAAAAGGATATAAGTGAAGCATGATAGTTCAACAATTTCTTCAAAATATTACCACCACTTTGCTCTAAAAGATATAAGTGAAGCTCTAGAGCAAAAACTATTCAACTCAAAAGATATAAGTGAAGCACATAGAGTGTTCTATCAATTCCTAGGCCATATTTAACTCTCTCAAATAGGTGTGTCCATCAAGGATAATTGTGGCAAACTAACAATCAAAGACTCAAATTATACAAGACGCTCCAAGCAAAACACATATCATGTGGTGAATAAAAATATAGCTCCAAGTATAGTTACCGATGGATGAAGACGAAAGAGGGGATGCCTTCCCGGGGCATCCCCAAGCTTAGGCTTTTGATTGTCCTTGAATTTTACTTGGGGTGCCTTGGGCATCCCCAAGCTTAGGCCCTTGCTACTCTTTGTTCCATAGTCCATCAAAGCAATACTCGAAACTTGAAAACTTCACAACACAAAACTTAGACAAAAATCTTGTGAGCTCTGTTAGTATAAGAAAGCAAACCACTACTCAAAGGTACTGCAATGAATTCATTCTTTGTTTATATTGGTGTTAAACCTACTGTATTCCAACTTATCTATGGTTCATTCCTCCTAATATTACTCATAAATGCTTTGAAATAAGCAAACAACACACAAAAAACAGAATCTGTCAAAAACAGAACAGTCTGTAGTAATCTGCAGGTTTCGCATACTTCTGTAACTCCAAAAAATTCAAACTAAATTGGTAAACGTGAGTAATTTGTCTATTAATCATCTGCAAAAAGAATCAACTAAATGGCATGGTCCATTAAAATCTGATAACCATTCTAGCGAGCACTCACGATTCTGTTTTTCACAGCAAGATCACATAAACTTCACACAAGTCTTACCAAAGGTTCTACTTGGCACAAACACTAAACAAAACACAAAACCACATCTAAACAGAAGCTAGATGCAATATTTATTCCCTAACAGCAGCAAAATAAATTGGGTTGCCTCCCAACAAGCGCTATCGTTTTACGCCCCTAGCTAGGCACGATACATGATAGATCTAGGTATTGCCATCTTTGGAAGGCAATCCATAAGTGGCTCTCGTAATAGATTCATATGGTAATTTGATTTTCTTTCTAGGAAAGTGTTTCATGCCTTTCCTTAATGGAAATTGGAATCTAACATTTCCTTCTTTCATATGAATAATTGCACCAATCGTTCTAAGGAAAGGTCTACCAAGAATAATAGGACATGAAGGATTGCAATCTATATCAAGAACAATGAAATCTACGGGCACATAATTCCTATTGGCAACAATAAGAACATCATTAATCCTTCCCATAGGTTTCTTAATAGTGGAATCTGCAAGATGCAAATTTAAAGAACAATCATCAAGCTCATGGAACCCTAGCAAATCACACAAAGTTTTTGTGATATTGGAGACACTTGCACCCAAATCACACAACGCAAAGCATTCATGATCTTCAATTTTTATTTTGATAGTAGGTTCCCACTCATCATAAAGCTTTCTAGGGATGGAAACTTCTAACTCAAGTTTTTCTTCATAAGATTGCATCAAAGCATCAATTATGTGTTTGGTGAAAGCTTTATTTTGACTATAAGCATGCGGAGAATTTAGTATGGATTGGAACAAGGAAATACAATCAATCAAAGAGAAATTATCATAATTGAAACCCTTGAAATCCAAAGTAGTGGGTTCATCACTATGCAAAGTTTTAATCTCTTCACTCCCACTTTTAACAATTTTAGCATCAAGATCTAAAAACTCTGAATCATTGGGACACCTTAAAGTAGAATCATCTCCAATCCTATCTTCATCAAGATTTATACTAGAAAAGAAGGATCTAATAGGAGACACATCAATAACTTTCAAATCTTCATCTTTATTTTCATGATAACTAGAAGAACACGCTCTTATATAATTTTCTCTTTTAGCACGCATCCTAGCGATTCTTTCTTTGCATTCATCAATTTAAATTATCATGGCTTTGAGACTCATTGATATAATGCTTAGGTGGGATAGATCTAAGTTTCAAAGAATCAACATCAAGAGTAATTCTATCCACACTTCTAGCCAATTCATCAATCTTAAGCAATTTCTCTTCAAGCATAGCATTGAAATTCTTTTGCGAAATCATAAACTCCTTAACACTAGTTTCAAATTCAGAAGGCATCTTTCCATAAGAGTTGTTGTAGGAATTACCATAATTATTCGACAAATTACTAGGAAAAGGCCCAGGATTAAAATTCCCTCTATAAGCATTGTTACCAAAATTATTCCTACCAACAAAATTCACATCCAAAGATTCATTGTTATTTTCAATCAAAGTGGACAAAGGCAAATCATTAGGATCAGAAGAAGCACTCTTAGCAGCAAATAATTTCATAAGTTCATCCATCTTTCCACTCAAAACACTAATTCTTCAATAGCATGCACTTTTTTACTAGTAGATCTTTCGGTGTGCCATTGAGAATAATTACCCATAATATTATCTAGGAGTTTGGTAGCTTCTCCTAAGGTAGTTTCCATGAAAGTGCCTCCTGGGGCCGAATCTAAAAGATTTCTAGAAGCAAAATTCAAGCCAGCATAAAAGTTCTGAATAATTATCCATAGATTCAAACCATGTGTAGGGCAATTACGTATCATTAATTTCATTCTCTCCCAAGCTTGTGCAACATGCTCATGATCTAGTTGCTTAAAATTCATAATATCGTTTCTAAGAGAGTTGATCTTAGCAGGAGGGAAATACTTAGAGATAAAAGCATCTTTGCACTTATTCCACGAAACAATACTATTTCTAGGCAAAGAGGAAAACCAAGTTTTAGCACGATCTCGAAGTGAAAACGGAAATAACTTCAATTTAACAATATCATTATCCGTATCCCTTTTCTTTTGCATATCACACAAATCAACAAATTTTTTTAGATGGGTAGCATCATCTTCACTAGGAAGGCCGGAGAATTGATCTTTCATGACAAGATTCAACAAAGAAGCATTGATCTCACAAGATTCAGCATCGGTAATAGGAGCAATCGGAGTGCTAATAAAATCATTATTATTGGTATTGGAGAAGTCACACAATTTGGTACTGTTATGAGCCATAGTGACAAGCAAGCAATCCAACACACACAAGCAAACAAGAAGCAAGCGAACGATAAACACACGGCAGAAGAAGGGCAAATAAAACGGCAAGAGTGAACTGGGGGAGAGGAAAACGAGAGGCAAAAAATGTAATGTGAAGTATAAGGGTTTGTGATAGGTACTTGCTATATGACTTTTGCGTAAGCCTCCCTGGCAACGGCGCCAGAAATTCTTCTTGCTACTTCTCGAGCTTGTGTTGTATTCCCTCGAAGAGGAAAGGGAGATGCAGCACAGTAGCGTAAGTATTTCCCTCAGTTTTTGAGAACCAAGGTATCAATCTAGTAGGAGACCACGCGCGAGTCCCTCGCACCTGCACAAACAAATAAGAACTTCGCAACCAACGCGATAAGGGGTTGTCAATCCCTTTACGGTCACTTACGAAAGTGAGATTTGATAGAGATGATAGTTTATATTTTTGGTATTTTTATTATAAGAACAGAAAGTAAAAGCGGAAAAAGTAAAGTAGATGTAGATTGATATGTTGAGAATAGACCCGGGGGCCATAGTTTTCTCTAGTGGCTTCTCTCATGATAGCGATATTCTACGACGGGTAAACAAATTACTGTCGATCAATTGATAGAAAAGCGAATAATTATGAGACTATCTAGGCATGATCATTGTATATAGGCATCACGTCCGAGACAATTAGACCAACTCCTGCCTGCATCTACTACTATTACTCCACACATCGACCGCTATCCAGCATGCATCTAGTGTATTGAGTTCATAAGAACAGAGTAACGCCTTAAGCAAGATGACATGATGTAGAGGGATAAACTCAAGCAATATGATATAAACCCCATCTTTTTATCCTTGATGGCAACAATACAATACGTGCCTTGCTGCCCCTACTGTCACTGGGAAAGGACACCAGAAGATTGAACCCAAAGCCAAGCACTTCTCCCATTGCAAGAGCTATAGATCTAGTAGGCCAAACCAAACCAATAATTCAAAGAGACTTGCAAGGATATTATGAGCACACATAAAGAGTTCAAAAAAGAACCAAATATTTGTCATAGATAATCTTGATCATAAACCCACAATTCATCGGATCTCGACAAGCACACCGCAAAAAGAGATTACATCAAATAGATCTCCTCAAAGACCGAGGAGAACTTTGTATTGAGATCCAAAGAGAGAGAAGAAGCCATCTAGATACTAGCTATGGACCCGAAGGTCTGTGGTTAACTACTCACAACTCATGGTGAGGCGATGATGATGATGTATAAGCACTCCGTGATGGATCCCCCCTCCGGCGGAGCTCCGGAACAGGCTCCAAGATGGGATCTCACGGGAAAAGAAGGTTACGGCGGTGGAACTAGGGTTTTCTCTTCTTCTCTGATGGTTTCGGGGTACGTAGCCTTATATAAAAGGAAGGAGGGCATCGGGGGCCTTACGTGGGACCCACAAGGCAGGGGGCGCGCCCCCACCCTCGTGTGCACCACGTGGCCCCTACTCCGTGGTTCTCAAGTCTACCATGCGTGAATTTCTCCAAAAATATCTCTCCCGAAGGTTTTATTCCGTTTGGACTCCGTTTGATATTCCTTTTCTACAAAACCCTGTAACAAGCAAAAAACAGCAATCTGGACTGGGCCTTTGGGTTAGTAGGTTAGTCCCAAAAATAATATAAAAGTGTATGACAAAGCCCATTAAACATCCAAAACATCATAAATAATATCATGGAACAATAAAAAATTATAGATACGTTGGAGACGTATCAATATGATCAACATAAGATGTTCACCACTGAAAACTGCACCATCTCACTTGATGATCAGACATGGTTTAGTTGATTTGGATCACGTGATCATTCAGATGACTAGATGATCTAACTGGGATTTCTTTAGTAATATGATTAATTGAACTTTAATTTATCATGAACTTAGTCCTGATAGTTTTTTGCACATCTATGTTGTTGTAGATCAATGGCCCGTGCTACCGTTCCCTTGAATTTTAATGCGTTCCTAGAGAAAGCTAAGTTGAAAGATGATGGTAGCAACTACACAGACTCGGTCCATAACTTGAGGATTATCCTCATTGCTGCACGGAAGAATTATGTCTTGGAAGCACCGCTAGGTGAAAAGCCCGCTGCAGATGCAACACCGGACGTTATGAACGTTGATACGTCTCCAACGTATCTATAATTTTTGATTGTTCCATGCTATTATATTATCCTTCTAGGATGTCTTATGGGCTTTATTATACACTTTTATATGATTTTTGGGACTAACCTATTAACCCAGAGCCCAGTGCCAGTTTCTGTTTTTCTCCTATTTTAGGGTTTTATAGAAAAGGAATATCAAACGGAGTCCAATTGACGAGCCAATTTTTTAAGATTTTTTCTGGACCAAAAGAAGCCCCCGAAGCAAAAGAGTTGGGCCAGGAGAGCCACGGGCTGCCCTCGAGGGTGGAGGGCGCGCCCTGGGCAGGGGGCGCGCCCCCTATCTCGAGGACGGCCCGTAGCTCCCCTTTACTTGGCCCCGACTCCAAAAATTCCTATAAATATTGAAACCTTCGGAAATTAACCTAGATCGGGAGTTCCGCCGCCGAAAGCCTCTGTAGCCACCGAAAACCAATCTACACTTGTTCTGGCACCCTGCCGGAGGGGGGAATCCCTCTCCGGTGGCTATCTTCATCATCCCGGCGCTCTCCATGACGAGGAGGGAGTAGTCCACCCTCGGGGCTGAGGGTATGTACAAGTAGCTATGTGTTTGATCTCTCTCTCTCTCTCTCTCTCGTGTTCTTGAGATGGCACGATCTTGATGTATCACGAGCTTTGCTATTCTAGTTGGATCTTATGATGCTTCTCCCCCTCTACTCTCTTGTAATGGATTGAGTTTTCCCTTTGAAGTTATCTTATCAGATTGAGTCTTTAAGGATTTGAGAACACTTGATGTATGTCTTGCACGTGTTTATCTGTGGTGATAATGGGATATCATGTGATCCACTTGATGTATGTTTTGGTGATGAACTTGCGGGTTCAGTGACCTTGTGAACCCATGCATAGGGGTTGGCACACGTTTTCGTCTTGACTCTTCGGTAGAAACTTTGGGGCACTCTTTGAAGTTCTATGTGTTGGTTGAATAGATGTTTCTGAGATTGTGTGATGCATATCGTATAACCATGCCCACGGATACTTGAGGTGACAATGGAGTATCTAGGTGACATTAGGGTTTTGGTTGATTTGTGTCTTAAGGTGTTATTCTAGTACGAACTCTATGATAGATTGAACGTTACGATGAACTCTTGAATAGATCGATCAGAAAGAATAGCTTTGAGATGGTTTCGTACCCTACCATAATGTCTTTGTTTGTTCTCCGCTATTAGTGACTTTGGAGTGACTCTTTGTTGCATGTTGAGGGCTAGTAATATGATCCAATTATGTTATCCTTGTTGAGAGAACTTGCACTAGTGAAAGTATGAACCCTAGGCCTTATCTACTATCATTGCAACATCGTTTATGCTCACATTTACCACTTGCTACCTTGCTGTTTTTATATTTTCAGTTTACAAAAACCTATATCTACCATCCATATTGCACTTGTATCACCATCTCTTCGCCGAACTAGTGCACCTATACAATTTACCATTGTATTGGGTGTGTTGGGGACACAAGAGACTCTTTGTTATTTGGTTGCAGGGTTGCTTGAGAGAGACCATCTTCATCCTACGCCTCCCACGGATTGATAAACCTTAGGTCATCCACTTGAGGGAAATTTGCTAGTGTCCTACAAACCTCTGCACTTGGAGGCCCAACAACGTCTACAAGAAGAAGGGTGCGTAGTAAACATCAAGCTCTTTTCTGGCGCCGTTGCCGGGGAGGTTAGCGCTTGAAGGTATATCTTTAGATCTTGCAATCGAATCTTTTAGTTTCTTGTTTTATCACTAGTTTCGTTTATAAAAGAAAACTACCAAAAAATGGAATTAAGGTTACCTCATATGCTTCGTCTTTATAATATCTTTCGTGAAAATGATGGGAAGAAAAATTGTGCTCAAGTACTAGAAGAAGAATTACATAGAATGCTTGGCATAGAATATGTGCATGATGAGCATGATTGCAATGTTCTTAGTATGAATTCTTTGAATACCCATGATGCTAATGATATGCAAAGCCACAAACTTGGGGATGCTATGTTTGATGAAGATGCTATGTTTAGTCCCCCAAGTTTTTATGAGAAAATTTATTATGATGAAAGCATGCCTCCTATTTATGATGATTATATTGATGAAAGTGGATTTGGAGAGGTCATGACTTTATTTAGTGATGAATCCACTATTTCGGAGAAGGTTCCAATTGATTATGAGAACAAAGTTGCTATCTATGATGATTATTGTGATGACTTGCATGCTATTAAGAATAATGATAACCATGAAACTTGTCATCATGATTTAGTTTTCAATTGGGTTATGCTTCACATGATAGTTATTTTGTTGAATTTGCTCCTCCCACTACTATGAATGAGAATAAATTTGCGTATGTGGAGAGTGGTAAAATTTCTATGCAAGTAGATCATGAAAAGAATGCTTTATGTGCTGGTTATATTATTGAATTCATTCATGATGCTACTGAAAATTATTATGAGGGAGGAACATATGCTTGTAGGAATTGCAATAGTATCAAGTTTCCTCTCTATGTGCTTAAAGTTTTGAAGTTATGCTTGTTTTGCCTTCCTATGCTAGTTGATTATCGTTACCATAAGTTGTTTGCTTACAAATTCCCTATGCATAGGAAGTGGGTTAGACTTAAATGTGCTATTCATATGCTTCATGATGCTCCCGTTATGTTTCAATTCTTATCTTTTATGTGAGCATCATTATGCCTAGCTAGGGGCGTTAAACGATAGCGCTTGTTGGGAGGCAACCCAACTTTATATTTTTTTGTTTTTGTTGCTGTTAAGGAATAAATATTGCATATAGCCTCTGATTATATGTGGTTTCATGTTTTGTTTAGTGTTTGTGCCAAGTAGAACCTTTGGGAAGACTTGTGTGAAGTTTATGTGATCTTGCTGTGAAAAACAGAATCGTTAGCGCTCGCTAAGGTAGTTGTCGGATTTTACTGGAGCGTGATTTTTAGTTGATTCTTTTTTACGCTGATTGGTAGACAAATTTCGCAAATTTACCAATTTAGTTTGAATTTTTTGGAGTTCCAGAAGTAGGCGAACCCTGCAGATTACTACAGACTGTTCTGTCTTTGACAGATTCTGTTTTTCGTGTGTTGTTTGCTTATTCCGATGCATCTATGAGTAATATTGGAGGATATAAACCATATAGAACTTGGATTAAAGTAGGTTTAGCACCAATTTAAACAAAGAATGAATTCATTGCTGTACCTTTGAGTAGTGGTTTGCTTTCTCATACTAACGGAGCTCACGAGAATTTTTGTCTAAGTTTTGTGTTGTGAAGTTTTCAAGTTTTGAGTATTGCTTTGATGGACTATGGAACAAGGAGTAGCAAAGGCCTAAGCTTGGGGATGCCCATGGCACCCCAAGTAAATTCAAGATAATCAAAAGCCTAAGCTTGGGGATGCCCCGTGAAGGCATCCCCTCTTTCGTCTTCATCCATCGGTAACTATACTTGGAGCTATATTTTTATTCGCAACATGATATGTGTTTTGCTTGGAGCGTCTTGTAAAATTTGAGTCTTTGCTTGTTAGTTTTCCATAATAATCCTTGCTGGACACACCTAATTGAGAGAGTTAAATATGGCCAAGAAATTGTTAGAACACTCTATGTGCTTCACTTATACCTTTTGAGTTGAATAGTTTTTGCTCTAGCGCTTCACTTATATCTTTTAGAGCACGGTGGTGATAATATTTTGTAGAAATTGTTGAACTCTCATGCTTCACTTATATCTATTTGAGAGTCTATTAAAACAGCATGGTAAAGTGTTTAGTCTAAAGAAACTAGTCTTCACATGATAAACATCCAATGTCAATGTAGTAAAAACTTTCACACTAAGTGCATTGAATATGATGAGATGTTGGATGCTTGATAATTGTTTTGAGATATGAGGATAGTGATATTAGAGTCATCCTAGTGGACTTATTATGAAATTGAGAAATGCTTGTGTTAAGGTTAGTGATTCCCGTAGCATGCACGTGTGGTGAACCGCTATGTGACGAAGTTAGAGCATGAGGTATTTGTAAAGTGTCAACCTTTGTGTGGAGGTCGGGGGCGCGCGATGGTTAACTCCTACCAACCTCCCCCCTAGGATCATGCGTTGATTGCTTTGTTTTGATGACTCGTAGATTTTTGCAATAAGTATATGAGTTCTTTATGACTAATGTTGATTCCATGGATTATACGCACTCTCACCCTTCCACCATTCCTAGCCTCTCTTGTACTGCGCAACTTTCGCCGGTACCATAAATCCACTATATATCCTTCCTCAAAACAACCAACATATTATTCCTCAAAACAGCCACCATATCTACGTATCATGGCATTTCCATAGCCATTCCGAGATATATTGCCATGCAACTTTCCATCGTTCTGTTCATATGACACGCTTCATATTGTCATATTGCCATGCATGATCATGTAGTTGACATCGTATTTGTGGCAAGGCCACCATGCATAATTTTTCATACATGTCACTCTTGTTTCATTGCACATACCAGTACACTGCCGGAGGCATTCATATAGAGTCATACTTTGTTGTAGTATCGAGTTGTAATATTGAGTTGTAATGAAAGTGTGATGATCATCATTATTAGAGCATTGTCCCATGGGAGGAAAGGCTAAATCTATATAGCCCCTCCCCCAAAAAAAAAGAAAAAAGGAAAAAAAGGCCAAAGAAAAAAAAAGCCCCAAAAAAAGGGACAATTGCTACTATCTTTTTCCACACTTGTGCTTGAAAGTAGCACCATGTTCTACATTGTAGAGAGTCTCATGCTTAGTCACTTTCACATACTAGTGGGAATTTTTATTATAGAACTTGGCTTGTATATTCCAACGATGGGCTTCCTGAAATGCCCTAGGTCTTCATGAGCTAGCAAGTTGGATGCACACCCACTAGTTTCTTTTGTTGAGCTTTCATTTATATTTAGCTCTAGTGCATCTGTTGCATGGCAATCCCTACTCACTCACATTGATATCTATTGATGGGCATCTCCATAGCCCATTGATACGCCTAGTCGATGTGAGACTATCTCCCTCTTTTTGTCTTCTCCACAACCACCTCTCTATTCCACCCATAATGCTATGTCCATGGCTCACGCTCATGTATTGCATTAAAGTTGAAAGGTTTGAAAAGATAGAGTATGAAAACAAATGCTTGGCTGAAATCGGGGTTGTGCATGATATGAATATTTTTGTGTGATAACGAGGGATCATAGCCAACACTATATGATTTTGTAGGGATAACTTTCTTTAGCCATAGTACTTTGAGAAGACATGATTGCTTTGTTAGTATGCTTGAAGTATTATTGTTTCTTATGTCAATATAGACTTTTATCTTGAATCTTTCAGATCTGAACATTCATGCCACAATTAAGAGAATTACATTGAAAAACTATATTGGTTAGCATTCCACATCAAAAATTCTGTTTTTATCATTTACCTACTCGAGGACGAGTAGGAATTAAGCTTGGGGATGCTGATATGTCTCCAACGTATCTATAATTTTTTATTGTTCCATGCTATTATATTATCCTTCTAGGATGTCTTATGGGCTTTATTATACACTTTTATATGATTTTTGGGACTAACCTATTAACCTAGAGCCTAGTGCTAGTTTCTGTTTTTCTCCTGTTTTAGGGTTTTACAGAAAAGGAATATCAAACGGAGTCCAATTGACGAGCCAATTTTTTATGATTCTTTCTGGACCAAAAGAAGCCCCCGAAGCAAAAGAGTTGGGCCAGCAGAGCCACGGGCTGCCCTCGAGGGTGGAGGGCGTGCCCTGGGCAGGGGGGGCGCTCCCCCTATCTCGAGGACGGCCCGTAGCTCCCCTTTACTTGGACCCGACTCCAAAAATTCCTATAAATACTGAAACCTTCGGAAATTAACCTAGATCAGGAGTTCCGTCGCCGAAAGCCTCTGTAGCCACCGAAAACCAATCTACACCCGTTCTGGCACCCTGCCGGAGGGGGGAATCCCTCTCCGGTGGCTATCTTCATCATCCCGGCGCTCTCCATGACAAGGAGGGAGTAGTCCACCCTCGGGGCTGAGGGTATGTACAAGTAGCCGTATGTTTGATCTCTCTCTCTTTCTCTCTCTCTCATGTTCTTGAGATGGCACGATCTTGATGTATTGCGAGCTTTGCTATTCTAGTTGGATCTTATGATACTTTGATACGTCCCCAACGTATCTATAATTTTTGATTGTTCCATGCTATTATTTATGAAGTCTTGGATGTTTAATGGGCTTTATCCTTCACTTTTATATCATTTTTGGGACTAACCTACTAACCCAAAGGCCCAGTCCGGATTGTTGTTTACTGGGCTAGTAATATGATCCAATTATGTTATCCTTGTTGAGAGAACTTGCACTAGTGAAAGTATGAACCCTAGGCCTTTTTTCCTATCATTGCAACACCGTTTATGCTCACTTTCATCTTTAGCTACCTTGTTGTTTTTATATTTTTAGTTTACAAAAACCTATATCCACCATCCATATTGCACTTGTATCACCATCTCTTCGCCGAACTAGTGCACCTATACAATTTGCCATTGTATTGGGTGTGTTGGGGACACAAGAGACTCTTTGTTATTTGGTTGCAGGGTTATTTGAGAGAGACCATCTTCATCCTACGCCTCCCATGGATTGATAAACCTTAGGTCATCCACTTGAGGGAAATTTTCTACTGTCCTACAAACCTCCGCACTTGGAGGCCCAACAACGTCTACAAGAAGAAGGGTGCGTAGTAGACATCAAACATCTAGCAGAGCAAAGCTAGTGACCACTCGATAGTTCAGTGTGTCATGCTTGACGGCTTAGAATCGGGTCTTAAAAGACGTTTTGAACGTCATGGAGCATATGAGATGTTCCAAGAGTTGAAGTTAATATTTATAGCAAATGCCCAAGTTGAGGGATATGAAGTCTCCAACAAGTTCTATAGCTGCAAGATGGAGGAGAATAGTTATGTTAGTGAACACATACTCAGAATGTCTGGGTACTACAATCACATGACTCAACTTGGAGTCAGAGTTTATGAGGATAGTGTTATTGACAGAGTTCTTCAATCACTGCCACCAAGCTATAAAGGCTTTGTGATGAACTATAATATGCAAGGGATGCAAAAGACAATTCCCGAGCTCTTCGCTATGCTCAAAGATGCGGAGGTAGAAATCAAAAAGGAGCATCAAGTGTTGATGGTTAACAAGACCACTAGTTTCAAGAAAAAGGGCAAGGGAAAGAAGGGGAACTTCAATAAGAATAGCAAGCCAGTTGCTACTCCCGGGAAGAAAACCAAGTCTGGAGCCAAGCCTGAAACTGAGTGCTTCTACTGCAAAGGGACTTGTCACTGGAAGCGGAACTGTCCCAAGTATTTGGCGGATAAGAAGGATGGCAAAGTGAACAAAGGTATATTTGATATACATGTTATTGATGTGTACCTTACTAATGCTCGTAGTAGTACCTGAGTATTTGATACTGGTTCGGTTGCTCATATATGTAACTCGAAACATGGGCTACGGATTAAACGAAGATTGGCTAAGGACGAGGTGACGATGCGCGTGGGAAATGGTTCCAAAGTCGATGTGATCGCCGTCGGCACGCTACCTCTACATCTACCCTCGCGATTAGTTTTAGACCTAAATAATTGTTATTTGGTGCCAGCGTTGAGCATGAACATTATATCTGGATCTTGTTTGTTGCGAGACGTTATTGTGACACCCATATAATTAAGCTACAGTAATCCCCGGTTAATGGTGCCATGTCATTACATTACTGTTACTAATCCTCACTTGATCCAAATCGTGATTCAAATTCAAATTCAAATTAAAGTCCAAGATTTAAATTTCTCGAACATGAAAACTAAAATGTTCAAAGTGTGGCAAATATTCCATAGCAAAATATGGTGGTGACCCAAAAAATTTGGTGGAGATTTACAATCGCCTAAACTAAACAAAGTAGTGGCTAAAAACAATTATTAAATGCTTTTGAAATTATAAAAATACTAAACTATTTTATTTAAACCTCAAACTATTTGTGGCAGTGACTTAAACTACTATTGTTGATTTAGAGGCTACTTATATATTTTATAAAGTTAAAAATAGAATGGCAGTAAAAGAAAACAGAGAAGAAAATAAAAATAATATAGAAAGAAAACAAAACAAAACAATTTAAAAATAAAAAAGGAACCCCCTCAATTGGGTCAGGCCCAGCCGATCACTACACCAGGCCGTCCCAGCTCCCTCCCTCGGCCCACCTAACCCCTTTAACTCCCCGGTCCACCCCGGAAACCTTAGCCCACAAACCCCATTCCCCACTCCCCACGGTCTCTCTCTCTTCCCCGCTCCTCCCCCGACCCGATCTGGATCGGGATCGGGCGCCCGTCGCCGCTCGTAGCCGGATCACTTCGTCGGTCGTCCCCACCCCCTCCTCAACGGATCACCCCAACCCCGTCGTCGTCTGCCCCGAAGGCAGCCGGCGCCCCGTCGCCGCGTCATAGCTCACCGTCGCCCGCACCCCACCGACCGTCGCCACCTCGCCTGGCCACCTCATCGCCGCGCCGTTGCCGGACGCCTCCCCACCTCTTCCCCGCCGGCTTCTTCACGCCTCGCCGCCCCGATCCCCTGCAGCCGCTGGTGAGGACATAGTCCTCCTCCACCCTCCCCCTTCCCCGCGCTCGGCAGCCCGTGCTCACCGCAGCCTCGCCCCGTCCGGCGTGCCGTCGCGCGCGCCCCCAGCCGCGCTGAGCCGCACCCGCCGTGCTACTCCTCCCCGGAGCAATCACACAGGTCGTGCCCCGCACCGCCGCACGCCTCGCTCGCCGATGCCCGCGCCGCCTGCTGCTCCCGACGAGCCTCCCCGCACCCTCCTCCGCCTGGCCGACGCCGTGGTCACCAACGCCTCTGCCGCGTCGCGCGAGGCCGTAGCGTGCCTGCTGCTGCCTCCGGCGCCCCCTCCTGCGTCGGCTTCCTTCGCCGGAAACGGCCGGCGGTGAGCCCCGCCCTGGCCGCCGGCGCCAGGGCCCCCGTTGCGGCTTGGTTCGCCCCTCGTTCGGGCGCCCGCCCATAACCGCTAGCGCCAGGGCCCGCTAAGACCCCCCTGTGGCAATGACAGATGGGGCCCACGCCCTTATAACGTTAAAAAAAGAATAAAAATAATCATTAAGAAAATAAATAATTAATTAATTAACTTAATTAATCATGTTTAATTAACGTAATTAATTAACTAACCTAACTAATCTGTTAATTAAGCTAATTAATTTGGTTAATTAGTTAACAGAGTATGACATGCGGGACCCACACGTCAGTTTGACTAAGTCAACGCCCTGTTGACTTCTGACGTCATGCTGACGTCAGCATACACTATTCTGGATAATGTTGATTTAAAATAATTAAATAAATTCTAAAAAAGATTAAATCTTTTAAAATTAATATAAAATAAACCGTAGCTCGGATGGAAAAACTTTGTACATGAAAGTTGCTCAGAACGACGAGACGAATCCGGATACGGAGCCCGTTTGTACGCCACACATCCCTAGCATAGCGAACATGCAACTTTCCCCCTCCGATTCATCTGCCCGAAAACGCGAAACACCGGGGATACTTTCCCGGATGTTCCCCCCCTTCACCGGTATCACCTACTATCGCGTTAGGGCACACCAAACACTGCGTATTGTCTTGTTATGCTTTGTGATGCTTTGATTGCTCTGTTATTTATTGTGTTCCCTCTCCGTTACTTCTTTCCGATAGACAATGAGACTGCCAGTGACCCCCAGTTCGACTACGGTGTTGACGACCCCTCCTTCTCGGCTGAGCTTCCAGGCAAGCCCCCCCTTGATCACCAGATATCGCCTATTCTCCTCCCTCTTACTCTTGCATTAGTTTACTACTGTTGTTGATTCGGTAGCTCCTATTCTGTTGCATAGCCTGTCATTGTTGCTACAACTGTTGATACCTTTACCTGCTATCCTAATGCTTAGTATAGGATGCTAGTATTCCATCAGTGGCCCCACATCCTTGTCCGTCTGCCATGCTATACTATCGGGCCGTGATCACTCGGGTGGTGGTCACGGGTATATACTATACTATTACATACACACGATGATGATTCGGAGATGGGGGCTGAAGGGGCAGGTGGTTCCACATAGGTAGTGGTGGGCCTCGGTTCCCGGCAGCCCAGTGATGGTTACTTTGTGGCGGAGCGACAAGGCGGGTTGCGACCACCTAGGAGACAGGTGGGCCTGGCCCTGGTCGTTGTCCACGGTTATTTCATAATAACACGCTTATCGAGATCTTGGTATTTGATCTGAGTCTGACATTGGCCTATACGCACTAACCAGCTGCGTGGGAATAGTTATGGGCTCTCGACGTCGTGGTATCAGCCGAAGCCTTCTCGACGTCAGCGACTGAGCGGTGCGCGCCGGGTTGGACCGCGTTACGTAACTTCCTTAGTAATGGAGGTTGCTAGGTCTGCTCGCCGGCCACCCTCGCAACGTGCAGGTGTGCATTGGGCGTTGGCCCAGACTCCTGTGCGCTTAGGACTTAGACCGGCGTGCTGACCTCTCTGTTGTGCTTAGGTAGGGCTGCGACATGTTGATCTTCCGAGGCCGGGCATGACCCAGGAAAGTGTGTCCGGCCAAATGGGATCAAGCGTGCTGGGTTATGTCGTGCACCCCTGCAGGGAAGTTAATCTATTCGAATAGCCGTGTCCCTCGGTAAAAGGACGACCCGGAGTTGTACTCTGACCTCATGACAACTAGCACTGGAGACTTAGTAAAACACACCCAGACAAGTTCCAGATATAACTCAGTGGTTGCTCTCTCACAGGGTGATGTGCGGGAGGATCACCGGGTAGGCTTATGCTATACAATGTAACTTGGTGAACTTACCATCTACGCTCTTCTACTACTGCAAGATGGAGGCTGCCAGAAGCGTAGTCTTCGATTGGATTAGCTATCCCCCTCTTATTCTAGCTTTCTGCAGTTTAACCCACATATATGACCCCTTTACACACATACCATTGCATATGTAGTGTAGATCCTTGCTTGCGAGTACTTTGGATGAGTACTCACGGTTGTTTGCTCCCCTCTTTTCCCTTTTGTCCCTTCTTCTCGGATGACGCAACCAGATGGTGGAGTCCAGGGCCCAGAGGATCCCGAGGATGTTTCTATGTGGAGTTCAGCTTCGAGGAGTAGTTAGGAGGTCCCAGGCAGGAGGCCTTGCCTTTTCGATCGTTGTTACTTTTGTGCTAGTCTTCTTAAGGCAAACTTGTTTAATTTATGTCTGTACTCAGATATTATTGCTTCCGCTAACTCTTGTGTTTTCGAGCTGATGTATTCGAGCCCTCGAGGCCCCTGGCTTGTAATATAAAGCTTGTATTATTTTAATTTGTGTCTAGAGTTGTGTTGTGATATCTTCCAGTGAGTCCTTGATCTTGGTCGTACACATTTGCGTGCATGATTAGTGTACGGTCAAATCGGGGGCGTCACAAGTTGGTATCAGAGTCGACTGCCTGTAGGAACCCCCCTTTCCAACTCCTTGGCCGAAGTTGAGTCTAGTCTTTGAAAAACAAATTTACTAACTTGCTGTGTGGCTTACGGGCCCACAGCACCAATGGATGGTATTAGGATCTTTTATTCCTCATCTTTACTCTGGGAATCTGATCTCTCTTCTATTCGGGTTAACTGATTTTACTAATTATGACACTAGGTTCTCGTAACTATTTCTCCCGGAGAGCCCTCATTCCGGAAGATCACCTGCTTCGTCAGAAGACTCTGAGGATATCCCTCGGTATTTTCCCGAGACCCTTGTGCTAATTGTCTTTGCAATTCACTGCCACCGATATATCCCTATGGCTATCTGCATGCACTTGGCATTCTCATGATCATGCCTTGTCGCTCTTGTTATTACAAGATGCCTCGAAATATTCTCCGTTGTCCCGAGAATCCTTTGAGTTTACTGTCTTGCAGTTTTATTTCGCATGAAAAACCTTACGGTTATTTCCTCACATTTATCGAGGATCCTTTCTTCTTAGTTGTTCATGTGTCTCACAGAATTCTTCGGAATACTTTCAATCTTTCGAGAATCCTCTGCAGGCTGTTACTCTTGAAATTCTTGCCTGCTTGCGTTATGGTTAATTCCATATGACTAGTAGTCTTCGTTAACATCCATTGTCTTAGCCATTTTGAGCCTATTGATTCAATGTGTGCGTATGCACGCAATCACCAGGTTATCCTTTATAAAATTATCTTTCCGACTCAGACGTCATTCCGGACATGAGTTGGTTCTCGGCAATTCAAACCTTTATTGATTGTCTAACTACGTGTTTTCAACTTATCCATCCTTGATCAGAGCGTCTGCTTCTGATCCTTCGTTTTAGAAACCATAATTTCTTTCTATTTAAGCATCAAACTAATCAGGTGATTCTTGAATCTGATGCCTCTGCATTCTTTCTTCCTCTGAGTGAGTACCGATACTCACATCAGCTCTGTTGTGGATCGTCCGATCCATTGTTGGATTGTTATTCAACAGTGTCCTTCATATTCAAACACCTTGTGAGTTCTTCCCCTGATACATAATGCCATTGGTAAATTGTATCCTCTGCTTTGGCAAACATGCTCTACTTTTGAGATGATGATATTTACTTTTGAAACTTGTGGTATATGTTACAAAGATGCCCGATGGGTTGAACCTATGCCTTCCCGTAATCCGTGAGAACCCGAAAGATTTCACAAGTCATACTCTTTCGGTGTTCTACCAAATAAAATTCCAACACTATAGTTTTATTAAAGCGAGAGGTGAATGAAATGATATGCATTATAGAAGTGGGAGTCGACCTTGAACTTTGTGTTCATGCCCATGAAATTGATGTAGACCGTCTCGGAAGCTTCTTGCAAAATGATTATCCAGCTGTATGATTCTTTCGGTATTCTCGAATTGATTCTTTACAGTTTTGGTTTCAACCATGCTGTCCCGATCTGACATATCTGATGTGAATTCATTTCAGTGCCTCGCCTATATTTGGCAAGGTTGAAGTATTTACTTGTCGGTGTACTAAGGTAGGGGTACCTCAGTACCCCAACTTGTGCACGGGCAGTAGCAGCTTCCCGCGGCAGGGCCTACCACGTGCTTGCCGGAGACCTTTCTGATCCATATGAAGCCATTCAAAAACAAAGTATACAAGACAGAAGATCAAGACCCCGGCAAGTGGAGCTTGCCGGGAAGGCCGTCCCAGGCTCGAGATTTCCTCATTTACTCAAGACCCTGGCAAGAGGAGCTTGCCAGGAAGACCAGAAGACTGCACCTCAGAAGACACGCCTCGGCGCACTCTGCGCCCCGGCAAGACCCGGGGAGCGACAAGCTTCCCGGCCCGACAAGATCAAGACCCCGGCAAGGTGCTTGCCGGGGGAAGTCTGCGCTGTGTGCCCGCGCTCCAGCTCATCGGTCCACGCGTCGCCCTGGGGCCATTCCAGGGACGCGTGGCGGATGGCTATGCAGCCTGGGGGGCACGGTGGCACTTCACGGTGACGAGGCTGTCGCCGTGGCAAACGGAGACGCAAGGGCGGGCGCTTTTGGGGTCGACGGCGACGGGCATTTAATGCCCTTGTCCCCCACTGTCAAAGTAGGTGATGACGACTGTTCATCCACTGTTCCCGCACTGTTACAACTACCACCAAAGTTACATTTTTACCCTTTCCCCTACGTTGACACCTGTCGGTGACCCCTTGAGCTATAAAAGGAGGCCCATGCACAACGTAGAAAGGGTTCGGAACCTAGATCGCTCATTCGCTCGGTGTAGCTAGTTCTTCAAGCTCCCGAGCTCCCCAACTCAATACAATCGAAGCAGGAGTAGGGTTTTACGCGTCCATCGCGGCCCGAACCTGGGTAAACTGCCTGCGTGAGCTCTACGATCTGCTCTTTGTGCTCCCTCCGCTCCCTTACCGCACGAACAAGGGGCTCCGGTCCCATAGGTGCTCGTGGTGGACAGTTTCCCCCGACATCTTTGGCGCGCCAGGTAGGGGGCATCGAGGTTGTGCGAATCTGATCCGGCGTTCACGCGGGCGCATTCTTCATCAACCTCTCCAACTTCATCAACTTCACCAGCAACAGCGACATGGCCCCGAAGAAGAAGGCTTCGGAGGTCGGAGGCCCGTCTGCGTCTGTTCCACCACCACCAGAACCAACGGTGGGTGGAGGAGACGCCGTCGGAAGGGTGGTCGCCGGCGAGGAAACTCGCGGCACCACCAAATCTAAGGACAAGGCGAACGACCGAGCCTCGGTCTCCGTGGACGCGCCACGTCCATCTCAGCAAACGACAACCCAGCAGCGCCGTGGTACAGGAGGTACCATCCGCTTGCTGGGGCAAGGGTAAACCGGAGGTTCGCGGGACGCCCCAGACCACCGTCCGGGCACGAGCAAGGTGCGGTCACCGGGGCGGGAAGCTGCTCCTTCTAACCCCGTTAGGAGTCCGAGCATATCCCGCTCCTCGCACCGCTCGCCCCCGCTCCCCTCCTCTCCAGCAGAAGCGCTCGCAAGAGCGCAACTGCTCCTCGACTTCCCTCCAGCGGCAGACAAGGCCGAAGACTGGAGGGCAACAATCCAAAGCCTCATCGCCTTCGCCAACAACGACACGCCGCAGCAGCCGGCGACGTCGCGGCCGCGGCAAGTCGAGAAGACGAAGGCCGACGGCGACAAGACCGCTGGGGGTGCAACCACCGTGCACTCCCCGCCGCGGAAGCAGAAGACGCCTCCCCGCCGGATTAACGTCGACGATGACTCCACGGCGTCGTCGGATCCGCGGGCTCGTCGGGACCAGCGCCAAGTCCTTGACGACCGGCGACAAGAAGACGCTCGAACGACGATCGAGCGCCGCCGAGAAGCTCGGCGACAATCAGATCAGTGAGCTGGGACCGCTGTTGACACACACGCGCCCGGTGAGCCAGGCGACTTGCCGTACGCGGCAGGTTGCCCTGCGTTTACCCGTGAGCTGCGACGTGTCCAGTGGCCCAGCATGAAGAACTTCAAGCCCGACGTACCGGAGAAGTACGACGGCAAGACGCACCCCTCGGAATTCCTCAGCATTTACACCATCGCGGTGCAGGCTGCCGGGGGGCGCGACGAGAAGATATTGGCGAACTACTTCCCGCTGGTGCTTAAGCCGAACGTTCGTTCTTGGCTTATGCACTTGCCGGAAGGCTCCATTTCTTCTTGGGCAGATCTTTGCCACCAGTTTGTTGGCGCCTTCACGGGCGGCCACAAACCCCACGGCCAGGAGAGTGATCTCCACATCTTAGCCCAGAAGGAAGGAGAACCTCTGCGCAAGTATATCCAGCGCTTTAGCCGCGTGCAGCACAACATCCCCGACGTCCACCCTGCCGCGGTTATCAGTGCGTTTCACCAGAACGTACGTAACCGCCGCATGCGTGAGGAGATGGCCATGACCAAGATACGGGATGTCAGCGAGCTCTATGCTCTGGCTGACAAGTGCGCGCGCGCCGAAGAGGGGAGGAGACTCCCCGGAGAGGATGCTGGCGCAGGGGGAAGCGACGGCGAGGATGCCGCCCCGGCAAAGAAGAGCCGGCGGCGGAACAATAGAAGAAAGAACAAGAAAGAAGTGCTTGCCGTCGAGAAGCCCGGCAAGGAGGTTCCCGCCAAGCAAGCACAGGCTGGCGGCTCCGGCAAGGAGCCTGCCCCTGTAGCGGCAGCCGACAAGCAGGGCGGCTCCGACAAGCAATACTGCAAAATCCACCGCACCAAGGGCCACGACCTCTCCAACTGCAAACGCGTCGAGTACCTCGTCGAGCAGCAGAAAGCATAGTACGAGCGGCGCGACAAGGAGAAGGCCCAAGGCGGCGGAGGAGAGCCAAGCAAGAAACGGCCATTCAACGGCCGGGGAGGACGCCGCGGCAAGGCCAAGCAGCGGCAAGGTGACCGACCTCCCCGGGGCCGCGACAAGGACGAAGAAGACGACGACGATGACATGGAGGAAGATGATAACAGCGAGCAGGAGTTCCAGAAAGCCACGGAAGTCCTGTGCGTCGACGGCGGCGCCTCTCTGCACACTTCCCACCGCCAACTCAAGCAATGGGTGCGGGAAGTAAATGCAGCAGAGCCGCCCGTGGAGTCGCGCAGGCTCCTCAAATGGTCCGGCATGCCCATCATTTTTGATCTTGAGGATCACCCTGACCGCACCACTGCAGTCGGGTGCTTGCCGATGCTGGTCTCACCCACCATCCGCAACCTCAAGGTCACCAAAATGTTGGTTGACGGCGGGGCCGGGCTGAATTTGATCTCCTCAGCTGTGATCAAGAAACTCCAAATCCCAGACGGCGAGCTCGAAGAGACCGGTTCGTTCCAAGGAATAAACCCGGGGAGGAGCAAGCCCAAGGGGAAGATCACTCTGCCAGTGACCTTTGGCGGGGAGTTGAACTTCAGGACGGAGAGGATAACCTTCGATGTTGCCGATATCCCATTGCCATACAATGGGATACTTGGACGTCCTGCCCTCGCCAAGTTCATGGCAGCTTCCCACTATGCCTACAATGTACTCAAGATGCCGGGGCCGATAAGCGTCATCACTGTCCATGGCGACAAGAAAGATGCGCTTGTCTGCGCCGACAAGATATACCGGGATGCAGCAGCCGCAGCAGAGAAAGACACACTTGCCGCTGAAGCTCCCGGGGGGAAGAAGACCAAGACCAAGTCCGGCAAGTGCTCTGGGACCCACTCCGGCAACCGCACCTCTTCGGAGTGCTGCGCTGCCGCCGAGGACGTTCCATCGAGCTCCACCGGCAAGTGCAAGAAGGGGATGGCCGCTCCTCCGGCAACCAAGAAGGTGTCCGCCAAGGAGGACGGCACTGGTGGTACTTTCACCATCAGTGCCACACTTGACAGCAAATAGGAAAGCACGCTCGTTGCCTTCCTGCGGGCGAATGTCGATGTGTTTGCCTGGCAACCATCTGACATCCCCGGTGTTCCTAGGAAGGTAATTGAGCACAAGCTTGCTGTTTGTCCTCATGCGCGGCCCGTCAAGCAGAAGGTCAGGAAACAAGCCGTGGAGCGCCAAGAATTCATTGCCAAAGAGATCAAGAAGCTAGAAGCAGCAGGCCTGGTTAGAGGCGTGATCCATCCCACATGGTTAGCAAATCCAGTTGTCATGCGTAAGGCCAACGGGAAGTGGAGATTGTGTATAGACTTCACCGATGTGAATAAAGCATGTCCCAAGGATCCATTCCCCTTGCCGCGCATTGACCAGATCGTTGAGTCCACTGCTGGATGTGAGCTGCTCTCTTTCCTTGATGCATATTCAGGCTACCACCAGATTTTCATGGCCAAGGAAGACGAAGAGAAGACTGCATTTATCACTCCATGCGGCACATATTGCTTCGTACGCATGCCCTTCGGATTGAAGAATGCAGGATCAACATTTGCAAGAGTGGTATACACTGCTTTTGAGCCACAGATCCACAGAAATGTGGAAGCCTACATGGATGATATCGTGGTCAAGAGCAAGAGCAAGGATACCCTGATCCAAGATTTGGAAGAGACGTTTGAGAACCTGCGCAAGATCCAGCTTAAGTTGAACCCCGAGAAGTGCGTCTTTGGAGTCCCCTCCGGCAAGCTTCTCGGGTTCTTTGTGTCACAGAGAGGGATTGAAGCCAACCCCGACAAGATAAAAGCCATCGAGCAGATTGAAGCCCCGAAGCGCGTCAGGGATGTCAGGAGACTTGCAGGTTGTGTAGCTGCCCTCAGTAGGTTCATTTCAAAGTCTGCAGAACGCGCCTTGCCTTTCTTCAAGATTTTGAAGAAGGCAGGTCCTATGAAATGGACTCCGGAAGCGGAGGCAGCGCTGCAAGATTTGAAACGGTACCTATCCTCCACTCCAATACTTGTCGCACCTAGGCCACAAGAGAAGTTGCTGCTGTACTTGGCGGCAACCAATCAAGTGGTTAGTGCTGCGTTAGTAGCGGAGAGGGAGGCCGACGAGGAGTCTACACCACCGGCAAGCGAATCCAGCGACAAGCAGGGGGCTACTCCGGCAAGCTCTGGCCCCGACAAGGACAACTCTGCGCAGGAACAAGGACAAGCGCGAAGAAAGATGGTGCAGCGCCCGGTGTATTTTGTGAGCTCCCTCTTGCAGGGAGCTAGATCAAGATACTCTGGGGTGCAAAAGTTGCTTTTCGGCCTCCTCATGGCCTCGAGAAAGCTGCGCCATTACTTCCAAACACATGAGATAACAGTGGTCACTCGCTTTCCGCTGAAGAGGATATTGCACAATCCAGAAGCAACAGGCAGGATCGTTGAGTGGGCACTGGAGTTGTCGAGCTTTGGTCTCAAGTTTGAGAGTACTTCGACCATACAGAGCCGAGCTTTGGCAGAATTCATAGCTGAATGGACCCCAACGCCCGACGAAGAAGTTCCAGAAACAAGTGTACCCGTACAAGAAGCGACAAGTGAATGGGTAATGTACTTTGATGGTGCCTTCTCGCTGCAAGGCGCTGGAGCCGGTGTGGTACTCATAGCACCCACCGGAGAACACCTCAAGTATGTTATCCAGATGCACTTTCCCAGGGAGCAAGCGACAAACAATACTGCTGAGTACGTAGGCTTGCTTGCCGGCCTTAGGATTGCGGCCGAACTTGGGATCAGAAAGCTAATTGTGCGGGGAGATTCTCAGTTGGTGGTCCGGCAAGTCAACAAGAGTTACCAGAGCCCTTTGATGGAAGCTTATGTAGATGAAGTGAGGAAGCTTGAAGAACACTTTGAAGGTCTGCAAATGGAGCACGTTCCGAGAGCTCAGAATGACATTGCAGATGGCCTTTCAAAGTGTGCTGCGATGAAGTTACCTGTGGAACCAGGGACCTTCTTGCTCAAGCTAACTCAGCCATCCGTCACACCATCAATTGGGCAGTCCAAGAAGAGAAAGTTGGTCTCCGGCGACTACTTGCCGGCGGATCTCCCCAAGGCCGCCGCCAAAGTCCCCAAGATCAACGGTCAGAATGCTGAGGAACAGTTTGCTCCTGCAGATCCTCGGATCTGTACAGTTGAAGCAAGCGTTCCCGACAAGCCTCGCCCCGGCGAGCTTGCCGGGGGACCATCCGCTCCGGCAGAACCAGAGGTTCTTGCCGTAGAAGCTGGGGTTCCCGCAGCAGCCCTCGAGCCTTTAGTCCTTGCCGTCGAGCCTCGGGCTCCGGCATGGGCACAGCAGATTGTCCGTTTTCTGGAAACTGGAGAACTTCCCGACGACCCAGAAGAGATAGAGAAGATAACCAGGCAGTCAAGTATGTACCAGTTCGTTGACAACGAGTTGTACAGAAGAAGACTCAATGGTGTCAGGTTGAAGTGCATCTCCAGGGAAGATGGACAGAAGCTGTTGGCAGAAATACACGGAGGCATATGCGGCCACCACATTGGCGCAAGGGCACTTGCCGGGAAAGCTTTCCGGTAAGGGTTCTTTTGGCAAGAAGCCCTCCAAGATGCAACTGCACTAGTAACCAAGTGTGAAGCGTGCCAGTTCCATGCAAAGCAAATTCATCAGCCAGCTCAAGCTCTCCAGACGATCCCTTTGTCCTGGCCCTTCTCGGTCTGGGGGCTCGATATCCTCGGCCCTTTCCCCCGTGCTGTCGGGGGCTTTGAGTACTTGTACGTTGCAATCGACAAGTTCACAAAGTGGCCAGAAGTGGAGCCAGTGAGAAAGGTGACAGCACAGTCAGCAGTCAGGTTCTTCAGGTCGATTGTTTGCCGTTTCGGAATCCCTAACAGGATCGTCACCGACAACGGTACACAATTCACTAGTCGCACCTTCATGCAATACGTCCAAGACCTTGGCGCCAAGGTCTGCTTCGCTTCTGTTGCTCACCCGAGGAGCAACGGTCAAGCGGAGAGGGCAAATGCTGAAGTGTTGCGCGGACTCAAGACAAGGACCTTTGACAGGCTGCGCAAGTGCGGAAGAAACTGGATAGAGGAGTTACCGGCGGCTCTTTGGTCAATCAGAACGACACCAAATCGAGCCACCGGGCAGACACCCTTTGCTCTAGTCTATGGAGCAGAGGCAGTTCTCCCCACGGAACTCGTATACGGATCTCCTCGAGTGCTCGCTTATGATGAGCTCGAGCAAGAGCAACTGCGACAAGATGATGCATTGCTCCTCGAGGAGGAACGTCTCCAGGCTGCTGTACGAGCTGCTCGATACCAGCAAGCCTTGCGCCGCTACCATAGCCGCAAGATTAAAGCCAGGAGTCTCGAGGAAGGCGACCTTGTTCTTCGGCGTGTTCAGTCCGCCAAGAGTTCCAACAAGTTGACGCCGAAGTGGGAAGGCCCTTATCGGGTGAGACAAGTCACAAGGCCCGGTGCTGTCCGCCTTGAGACCGAAGAAGGCTTACCGGTGAGCAACTCCTGGAACATAGAGCATCTTCGCAAGTTTCACCCATAAGGCGCGGTTGCCGTGATCCGCTCCGGCAACCACCTTTTGTACAAGCCTTGCCGCTGTTGCATGTAACCCTTTGTACAAAACCGGGCGCAGACCCCGTGCATCAGTAAAGCTTTTGTGTTTTGCGCTATTTGCCTTTTTCATGCTTTTCTTCGCTATTTGCATGCATTATTTGGCATCTTGTGCAACACACATATCCGGTAAGCATTAGCACGCCGAAAGGCCATATACTTGTTTCCCTCTTCTTTTTCTTTCCCTCTTAAGCAGAAGGAATGTTCCTCGCGCACAAGTTTGCCGGGGGGGAAGGAGATGGAAGATGAACCAAAGTGCTGTTCAAGAAAGAGAAGCCTTACCGGGAAGCAAGCAAAATATGAAAGCTAAGTTACCAGAATTTGAGCAGTTCAAATTTTTAAATTTTAAGTTATCTTCCTTGAACAACCACACTTTGTATGGAAAACCTGTGCGCGGAGGAACCTACCCGTGGCTAGCCGCACCCTTATCTTGTTTTCGAGTCCGCTCAACGACTTAAGTGAGCTGCGACAAGTGTCGCGCCCTTGCTTCGTTTCCGAGTTCACTCAGCAAGCTAAGTGCGTCGCGACTAGCTGCGGCAAGGTTGCTTGCCGGTAAGACCTTGGCCAGCAGGCTGCTCAGAGTCCAGCACTCAGCGCTCGCGGCAAGGGCCCCTTGCCGGCAAGTTCCCTAGAAGCGTAGGGTTGAAAACATACAAAGTAAAGGACCAAAGCAAGGAAGATAGCACCGCATCAATTGATCAAAATAAAATAATATATTACAAGGGATAACTTGTCGCAATGACTAATAAGTTCATGTCCATGGCACACTATGCAGCAGCAAAAGAGATAAAGAAAAGGAGGCCTAATCTACGCGGTCGCCTTCAACCCTAGAGATCTTGTTCACCTTGGCGATAATGTGGGCGACCTGCGCCTTCAGCGCCTCCATATCCGCGTCGGCCGGCAAGCTGCGGAGAACGTTGACGAGGTTTATACCAGGATTGCGGTACACTATCTTCGTCAGGACGCGCTCCAAGGTTCCCGCGCAGAGCTGGCGTGACTCCTCGGCCAGTTGCACGGGGAGCTTCTTCTGTAGATTTGCGAGAGCCGGCGCGATCCCTCTGAAGAAGAGACTGAGCTTGGCGCTGTGGGGGAGGTTTGGATCCGGAGAGTATATGAGGTGCTCCACCCTCATCGCCATCAGCTCCTTGTCGATGCTAGCTGCAGAAGCCACCAGATCTTCAGTCCATACCTCGACGGTCTGGCGGAAGTTGTTGGCCGCAGTGGTGGCGCTCTCCACCAGGCCTCGCTCTTTGCGGAGCTCGTCCTTCAGTTTGGTTTCACGGTCCCGGACGGCGTCGAGTGAATCCTTCAGCGTAGAGACTTTCAGCTCCAGATCTGCAATTGAGTCCTTGGCGGCCTTCAGCTCATCGCCTTGCTTGGAAAGGCGTACCTGGAGTTCAGAGTTAGTGTGGGCGTCCTTCTCGTGCTCTATGTTGAGCGCGGTGACCCTCTCCGTGCTCGCCCTCAGGAATTCCTCCAGCTGCGCTACCTTAGCTTCGAGGTCCTTCTTGGCGGTCTCCGCGGTGGCTGCGGCGGCCTTTGCTTCCTTCAGCTCTCCGCCAAGGGCCTGCTCCCGGGCGGCAAGGTCTTCCTCGTGAGAGTCGAGGTCGACCTTCCGCTGGTTGAGCGCTCCTTCTCGCTGGGACAGCGCTTCTCCGGCGAGCCGCTGCTGCTCCTCGGCCTCGGCCTTCTCCAGGAGCCACTCTTGGTACTCTCCAGCAAGCCTCTCGCGCTCCTCCGCCAAGTCGCGGAGGGCCGCCTGGTTGGCGGCGCGGAGCTCCGCGGCGCGTTTCTCCATATCTGTTGCGGCCTTGGCGGTGAGGGCTTCTCGAGACTCAAGTTTCGCCTGCCTGGCCCGGTAAAGGGCCAGGAGCCGATGAAGCAACTTCTCCTCCTCGGGCTCGTCGCTCCCGCCAGGCGCCTCGACGATCTTCAACCCCGCGGAGGCGAGAACCTCCCCATCGAAGGTCTCTCCCTCCTCGGGGGCTCGCGACGAGGATCCCCACGGCACTTGGATGAAGACGCCGTTGGGAGCCTCAAGATAGAAGGCGGACTGCTCCTTCTCGGTGGAGGGGTCGGCGGCCGGCGCAGCGCTTGACGCTCCTGCCGCCTCCGGGCCGGCAGTATGGCCGCCGTCCCCATCCCCGGCCGCTGCGTCTGCGGTCGGGGCAGTCTCCTCCGCGGCAGGCTCGGCGGCTCCCGCCATGTCTTCAACGACAGGGGCGTTGCCGCCGTCGCCCTGCGCGCCCTCCTCCTCGACGACGATCTCCGTCTCCATCTGCTCTGGGGGAGGAGGATCTAGAAGAAGAAGAAAAAGAAGAAGTTCAAGCAAATATCCAAAAAAGACGAGTCCCAGAAGACGAAGTTACAAGACTTACCTTGGCGGACTTCGTCGACGACAGGCTCCCTCGCCGGGGAGCTCTCCCTTGGCGGGGTGGCCGCCCTCGCCGGGCTGCTCGCCCTTGGCGGGGTACTCGCCCTTGGCGGAGTACCCGCCCTTGGCGGAGCGCTCTCCCTCGCCGGAGAGTTCGTCCTTGGCGGGGACGGCGGGGCCTGCGGCTCCTCGGGAGTGGTCGCCGGGCGCTCCTGTGGCTGCGGCTCCACCTCTGCACAAGATAATCAAGACCAAACAGAGCAACAAGATGTTAGTACAAGACGAAAACTTCGCGCGCGCCCGACGAGCGGAAAGTTCAAGCCCAGACTTACGCTGGGGGCTGCGCTGGGGGCTGCTCCTCGGAGCAGCGCTTGGGTCCGGCAAGCTCGTCGCCGGCGCGTCCCCTGTCGCCGCGACGGGCGAGTCGTCCTCGACCTCGACTACGGGAACCTTGGCCTTCTTCGCTGCTCGCTGGGCCAGGGTCCTGAAATCAAAGCAAAAAGCAAGATCAGAATCATCAACGGAAGAATCAAGACAGAATTGAAGAAGCTGCAGAATACAAGTCCTTACTCCTGTTCCTCGTCGTCGTCGTCGTCGCTCAGGGCGGAGAAGTCGAACTCCACCTGAGGCGCGTCCGCGCGAGGAGCCGGAGGAGAAGGCTCCCTCGGGCGCTTGGTGGTCCCAGGGGCTGGGGGCTGCGAAGACCCAGCCTCTGTTGACGCCGGGGCCCGGGGAGCAGGCGGAGCCGCCGCTCCGCTCTGAGAGGATCCCCCTCTGCTTGGCGCTGGCACGCGGGGCGCCCCCGCCGCAGCTGTTGCGCGGGGCGCCTCCGTCGCGGCTGATGTGCGGGGCGCCTCTGTCGCAGCCTGGCTCCCCCCGGTGGCTCGCGTCGCCCGGCGAGCAGGTTGTTGTCGGGGCGCCTGCGTCCTCGTCGCCGTAGGCGCCTTGCGGAGGCGCTTCAACGGAGATCGCCTGGGACTTGCCCATGGCGGGGAGGTCTCCGAGGTCGAGGAGGCGTCGTCGTCAAGCCCCAGAGACCCACCGGAGTCCTCGCCGGCCCCGGCGTCCTCCTCCTCCTCCTCCTCCCCGACAGGCTCGCTGGGCCCAGCGCCCTGCCCTGCGGCCCTGCTCCCTCCGGCGCCTCCGCTCCCTCCGGCACCTCTGCTTCCTTTGGCAATGTCGCCCCTCGCGGCGGCCTCGCTCACGATCCCGGGGATCCCAGCATACCTCAGAGAGGGGACCCCGGCGAGCTCGTCGGGCGGAAGCTTAAGCAGCCTGCGGATCTCCGCCTCCTCTGCTTGGCACGACGCTTCCGCAGCCTCTGCCTCTTCAACTGTAAACCCGAACTCTCCTGCCGCTGCGGCTGCGGCGGCCTCTTCTACCCGGGAAGCGATATAAGCAATCTCCCGATCAGTGGTGGCCCGGGTGAGACCCTTGATCTCCTCCTTGTTCTTCGACACCTCCACCAAGTTGTCGAAGAAGCTCATGATGGCATCCGGCTTGGGCGCTATCCACGTGGGGTCGACGCCGTGCGAGTCGCATGCGGGCATCATTGCGCGTAAGGGGTCCCGGGCCGTGCTGTTGCATAGGGGCACCACTCCCCGGGGAGCTCTAAACCACTCCGGGTGGGCCGGGTCGTGCTTAAAAAGTTCCCGGACCATCCCCTTCAGCTCCAGCGACGTGAAGTTGAAGTTCAGTCCTGGGCGCAGTCTCATAATGTCCGCCGCGTTGCCGTACTCCCATGCTGGCCTCTTCCTCTCCTGTAGAGGGGCAATGCGGCGGCAGAGGAAGTATGCTCCTACCTCTCCGATGGTCAACTTGGCTACCCAGAGACGAAGAATTCTGACAAGGGCGACGTTGAGCTTGATGTCGTCCGAGTCCAGGTCGCTCCAGTCCCTGCCGCGCACTATGGCTGTTGTGCGCGGCGCAGTGAAGGGCTGTGGCTCGTCCTCTACTATCCAGCACCAATCCGCGCGCCACTCCTCCCACTTGCCGCGGAGCTCCCCTTGCAGATAGGATTCCTTCTTGTTCAAGCGGAAGACCCAAGAGATACCCCCGGAGAGGGGAGCGCCGGCCTCTACTCTAGGCGTAAAGAAATGCCTAAAAAGCGCTACATTTGGATAGATCCCTATATAGTTTTCGCACAGATGTGCGAAAACCGCCATCGTGAGGATGGCGTTGGGGGTGAAGTCTAAAAGGTGGAGGTTGTAGGTGTTCATGATATCACAGAAAAATTCAGAAAAGGGAGGACACAACCCGCAGTGAAAGAAGACGGCGAAGAAGAAATACCCGCCGGGGTACAGATCCTTGGCGGCGGCGGGATAAACTCTGGTCCGAGGATGCGCCTTGGTCTTCTTGGCCCAGAACAGGTAGTACTTGTTCCAGAGCTCCCGCGCGCCGAGCCTTGGCGCGAAGACGACATTCCTCTTCCGCAGGAGAGCAAGCTTCGCCGCCTGCTCAGATTTCTCTTTCTTGGCCTTCTCCGCCTTCGCCTTCTCAGTCTTCGGGGCCATGGCGGAGGCGGCGAGGGAAGGGGAGGCGAGTTGTCCGGCGGCGCCGCAGATGCGAGAAACGGCGGAGGAGGTGTGGAGGCGGAGCGCAGAGGGGAATTTCTGGAGATGGAAGAAGCAATGAAGACGAAGTAAGGTAACGGCCCCTGCTTCCTCTGCTTTTAAGAGGGAAGTGGGGGACGCTCCGCATTTCCCATTAAAGAACGTGGCCACGTTCTCTCCCACGACGCCGCAATCGACGCGTGCCGTTACGGAGGGACGCGGCGGATGCGGAAGGGGATTCGGCGTGCCGTGGGCCGCGCGTGCCCGTGCACTGTTTTGGGCCTGGCCCAACAGCGCTCGGCACCGTGTGTGGCCCAGGCCCGGGGGCTCCTGTCGGTGTACTAAGGTAGGGGTACCTCAGTACCCCAACTTGTGCACGGGCAGTAGCAGCTTCCCGCGGCAGGGCCTACCACGTGCTTGCCGGAGACCTTTCTGATCCATATGAAGCCATTCAAAAACAAAGTATACAAGACAGAAGATCAAGACCCCGGCAAGTGGAGCTTGCCGGGAAGGCCGTCCCAGGCTCGAGATTTCCTCATTTACTCAAGACCCTGGCAAGAGGAGCTTGCCAGGAAGACCAGAAGACTGCACCTCAGAAGACACGCCTCGGCGCACTCTGCGCCCCGGCAAGACCCGGGGAGCGACAAGCTTCCCGGCCCGACAAGATCAAGACCCCGGCAAGGTGCTTGCCGGGGGAAGTCTGCGCTGTGTGCCCGCGCTCCAGCTCATCGGTCCACGCGTCGCCCTGGGGCCATTCCAGGGACGCGTGGCGGATGGCTGTGCAGCCTGGGGGGCACGGTGGCACTTCACGGTGACGAGGCTGTCACCGTGGCAAACGGAGACGCAAGGGCGGGCGCTTTTGGGGTCGACGGCGATGGGCATTTAATGCCCTTGTCCCCCACTGTCAAAGTAGGTGATGACCACTGTTCATCCACTGTTCATCCACTGTTCCCGCACTGTTACAACTACCACCAAAGTTACATTTTTACCCTTTCCCCTTACGTTGACACCTGTCGGTGACCCCTTGAGCTATAAAAGGAGGCCCATGCACAACGTAGAAAGGGTTCGGAACCTAGATCGCTCATTCGCTCGGTGTAGCTAGTTCTTCAAGCTCCCGAGCTCCCCAACTCAATACAATCGAAGCAGGAGTAGGGTTTTACGCGTCCATCGCAGCCCGAACCTGGGTAAACTGCCTGCGTGAGCTCTACGATCTGCTCTTTGTGCTCCCTCCGCTCCCTTACCGCACGAACAAGGGGCTCCGGTCCCATAGGTGCTCGTGGTGGACAGTTTCCCCCGACATTACTGTCATAGGTCAATGACCCGGTTCTACTTCTAGCATGTTCTACCTTCGAGTATTACCCCTGGTATCTCGAAGATGTCTTGCCATTGCACCACATCTTACTTTGTTGACGTAATGTCTTTCCTTGTCGTAATCACTCTACGAGTTCTGGGTTGTTGTCAACCGAGGACACCGACTAGTTAAATTATTCCGCACTACAAATCAATTACCCCTAGTATTTTTACTGGAAATTCCGAACTCGATTTGGTCATTCCTAGACTATAGGTTGCATCCTGGTCTTGCTATCTTTGACTGTGCTACCTCGTCCTTCTTTGGTGCACGAATTCTTCAATGTGTGAGAACGACTTACATCGAGGTTTCAACATCATGTTGCTTGTCTTGAAAGGCAATTTTGGTTCCGAGCTTGCATCTTATATATTGCTCCTATAACTGGCACTTCATTATTCCCTTGTTGCCATTGTTGTTTGATTGCATCCTCTTGAAACCTCCCAGCAAATGTGTCGGATCACCTTCAACACTTTGACTTCTTCCGAGATGTCAACTGTGTTCATGGTGAGAAATATTCTCCTTGCCCTCGATGATTTTATTATCATCGGCAACACCCTTGACTTCCTTTCATCGCGAACTTGTCTACATTATGAACACAACTTGCTCTCCAGCTAGTGTTGTGTCCTTCCTTGAAGTATTACTGTCTTTTATGTCGAGAATGTTGTGGAGATTGCTTCACCTCTTAGAAATTCTCGGTATAATGATACTTATCACCATCACCATTCTTGCTTGGTCCCCGTGTTGTTTTAACCGGGATACCAATATGCTAACGATGCTGCTTGAGTTCTATACTTCTAGCAACCCTATTGCTATGCAGTTAACGATCGACAGTTCATTCTTAGACTAATTGGTTATTGAATCGTCACTCTAACATTGATCTTGCTACCTAAGGTCATATATCGGGCACACCTTTCAACTAATGATTAATGGTGTATGTTTTCCTCGAGCATACAACCTTATATCCTTTGAATTAACAAGTGTCATCTTCTTGTTCACATTATTGTAGAAATCCATCCATTTGGAATTCTCCATGAATTGTCGCTGAGCCCATCAGCCACCTCCTCCTCCTCTCCTTGGCTTAATGATGAACTATTGTTTCGGGAACCCGCTCCCATAGTTCATTTCCCGAGAATCTTGCAATGTCATTTCGTCGATTTGTGTTGCACCTTTTCTTCTCGAACATCTTGAGTCTGAGGTATCATGACACCAATCGGATCTGAATCTTGGTCAGATATGATGGTTGGGACAACTTTCCAGTAGTTATAATGTTGGACCTTTGAGGACCCGGTAATATGATGTCATGCCTAGCACCCCTGGCTGGAGGACCCATCATTATGATTTCTTTTGCAAGGATAACCATTCTTCGAGGAGGAAATTGTAAGACTTATTTTATAAGTTGCTCCTGATGGATCATTTGTGTATCCAAAGTCTGGCCCTTGATTGAAACACCATATCATTGCTACCTCGAAGCATGACTATGATACCCCGCTCATCAACAAGAACATTGGAGGCGTGATGCTAAATGTTTCTTGGTTAGCTATCCAAACACCATTGCATGGGTAACATCTTGATTAATCCTCGCCTCTTTATGTGAAAGGTTGGGTACTTGCTCTCCTACCCTGTATGCCATGTTCTTCTTGTCCATGGGAAGGATACACTCCTAATAATTGTGTGTAATCACAATTTTCCTTTCCATTTTTTCTTTAACCTTTCCTTGATCTACATATAATCTAAGCAGTATTAATTCTCTGCTTATGTAAACACCTTGTTGTACAACTCTGTCGGTAAGACCATGTTACTATGGTTGGTAACATTCCGGTAACCACCGATGGAAGAAAACTTTGCCTACCGGTCCGCCTCGTTTCAACGAGCAGGGAAATTGGTTCTCTTCGTTCCCCGTCCTTGGTACCAACATTGTTGCCGACATAGATGACGAGCTATGCACTAACATGCCTCCATGTCCCGGCTGTGCAAGATGTCACCACCCTTCCTATTTTCAACCCACATGGTGGGCCCGTAACCCACAGGTCCACTGGATCGAAACCTGACTCTCCTGTACACCCCATGTTCCCAAAGTTATTCCTCGTGCGAGGCCTCGTAAGTAATTCACGAGCCAGCTTCTGAGTAATCATCCATTCTGGTATCAAATACGATACTTATTCTCGTTACTCTGGACCCCTTTCACACTCAGTTTCAGGCAATGAACAATTGCCTATATGCTCGAAACTTCCCATGATACCTACTTACTTTGCTCTCGATATTTTCTTAAGTTTCAATTCGAGAGTTGCTTCTGCCACCTTCCGCGATGTTATCGATCAGATAGTCAACCTTGCCGAGGTTCATTCTCCCGGAATACCCACCCTTTATTCTTTCGTAAGTACGATGGAGTTCCCGAAGAAAGGATGTCGGTTTCATCATGGTGACTTGAAACAAAGGAATGAAGACAATATTGTAATGGATCGACCTCTTCGAGAAGAGCAGCCAAGACCGAGAAGATTCGTTAGAATTTCGTAACCACACCTTTCCCCCTTACACAACCTCTTAAATCTCGGGACGAGATTTCTTGTAGTGGAGGGGAATTGTGACGCCCAGATAATTAAGCTACAGTAATCCCCGGTTAATGGTGCCATGTCATTACATTACTGTTACTAATCCTCACTTGATCCAAATCGTGATTCAAATTCAAATCCAAATTAAAGTCCAAGATTTAAATTTCTCGAACATGAAAACTAAAATGTTCAAAGTGTGGCAAATATTCCATAGCAAAATATGGTGGTGACCCAAAATATTTGGTGGAGATTTACAATCGCCTAAACTAAACAAAGCAGTGGCTAAAAACAATTATTAAATGATTTTGAAATTATAAAAATACTAAACTATTTTATTTAAACCTCAAACTATTTGTGGCAGTGACTTAAACTACTATTGTTGATTTAGAGGCTACTTATATATTTTATAAAGTTAAAAATAGAATGGCAGTAAAAGAAAACAGAGAAGAAAATAAAAATAAGATAGAAAGAAAACAAAACAATTTAAAAATAAAAAGGGAAACCCCTCAATTGGGTCAGGCCCAGCCGACCACTACACCAGGCCGGCCCAGCTCCCTCCCTCGGCCCACCTAACCCCTTTAACTCCCCGGTCCACCCCGCAAACCCTAGCCCACAAACCCCATTCCCCACTCCCCACGGTCTCTCTCTTCCCCGCTCCTCCCTCGACCATATCTGGATCGGGATCGAGCGCCCGTCGCCGCTCATAGCCGGATCACTTCGTCGGTCGTCCCCACCCCCTCCTCAACGGATCACCCCGACCCCGTCGTCGTCTGCTCCGAAGAAAGCCGGCGCCCCCGTCGCCGCGTCATAGCTCACCGTCGCCCGCACCCCACCGACCGTCGCCACCTCGTCTGGCCACCTCGTCGTCGCGCCGTCGCCGGACGCCTCCCCACCGCTTCCCCGCCGGCTTCTTCACGCCTCGCCGCCCCGATCCCCTGCAGCCGCTGGTGAGGACATAGTCCTCCTCCACCCTCCCCCTTCCCCGCGCTCGGCAGCCCGCGCTCACCGCGGCCTCGCCCCGTCTGGCGTGCCGTCGCGCGCGCCCGCAGCCGCGCTGATTCGCACCCGCCGTGCTACTCCTCCCCGGAGCACTCGCACAGGTCGTGCCCCGCACCTCCGCATGCCTCGTTCGCCGATGCCCGCGCCGCCTGCTGCTCCCGGCGAGCCTCCCCGCACCCTCCTCCGCCTGGCCGGCACCGTGGTCACCAACGCCTCTGCCACCTCGCGCGAGGCCGCAGCGCGCCCGCTGCTGCCTCCGGCGCCCCCTCCTGCGTCGGCTTCCTTCGCCGGAAACGGCCGGCCGGTGAGCCCCGCCCTGGCCGCCGGCGCCAGTGCCCCCGTTGCTGCTCGGTTCGCCCCTCGTTCGGGCACCCACCCGTAACCGCTAGCGCCAGCGCCCGCTAAGACCACCCTGTGGCAATGACAGATGGGGCCCACGCCCTTAGAACGTAAAAAAAATTAAAAAAAAATTAAGAAAATAACAATTAATTAATTAACTTAATTAATCATGTTTAATTAACGTAATTAATTAACTAACCTAACTAATCTGTTAATTAAGCTAATTAATTTGGTTAATTAGTTAACAAAGTATGACATGCGGGACCCACACGTCAGTTTGACTAAGTCAACGCCCTGTTGACTGCTGACGTCATGATGACGTCAGCATACACTATTCTGGATAATGTTGATTTAAAATGATTAAATAAATTCTAAAAAAAGATTAAATCCTTTAAAATTAATATAAAATAAGGAAAAGTGTCTATTTCAACCGACTGAAACGTCCAACTCGTAAACCTCCTCGCGCACCGTTCGATCTCGCGAGATCCAACGGACGGATCGAGTGCACCCCGAGCAGACCGAGGCCCGTGCTATCGGGGTCGGACTGCTTGACCCGCTCCCCCCGAGGTCATTGCAACATCTCTGCCTTATCCCTTCCTCCTCCCCCAAGCTCGGACCAAACACATCCATGCGACGGGCGTCGCGGCGTCCATCTCCCGGGGCGGCGAAGACTGCGCGAGGAGGACGAGCGGAGGCGCGGGAGGAGACAGCTCAGGACATGGACGAGGACGATCTACAGAACAGGTACCTTTTCCTGCCGCGCTCATATCCCCCGTCCCCCTCCGAAATGCGTGCATCTCGCCCGATCTGTGATTAGGAGAGGAGGCTGAGGCCGGAATTGCTTGGCTCGCCGGGATCAGGTTAGGCCGTGGTCACTTTCGCGGTTGGATCTGTAGCAGGGGCGGTGGGGGCTCTTTCCACACACCGGGGAGGGGGGGTGATTTGGTCGTTGGAGTTCATTTTTGTCACGTGGTTTCACACGGAGATGTTCATGAAGTGTCTGTTAGTAGTTACTAGTGGACTAGTGTTGCATTGTTGATCTATTTGCTCAGATCTGGCAGTATGTAGTTGATTTTTCTTCAGCAGGCAGTAATGCTGCATTGCAGATTGGCCTTGGAGATTTGCACTTGTAGTAGTTTTGTAGTGTAGCAGTTGTCACACTCTTAATTCAGATTAGTGCCTTGTTCATTTGTTGTCACACATTTTTGCATTTTACAGTAGTTGCTTGTTTTGTTTTTGCTGTCCATCAAACATAGGTTTTAGGTTCAGATATATATTGAAGGTGTTACATTGCAACTGTGTGACCAAAATGAATGGCCAAATGCATTTTATGCAGTAAGTGATTATATTTTGCAGATTCTATTGTTTTTTATTGGAGTTTTCCAAGTGTTCATAATTGCTCCACTATGTTAGTGTTGTTAATGACTAGAGTTTGTACTTCTTTTTCTTACAAGAGAGTGTGGTTTCATTTTTTGTTTCTTTTGCAACGATCCAACAATGGACAGCGAAGAATCTTCTGATGGGTCATTTTCAACGCGCTTTTTAGCTTCCTGTTTGCGTGAGGTTGCAGACGTTGAGCTGAATGATAAAAAGAGGGCATTGTTAGAGAAGTCTAGTTTTGGGTCGTTAATGAATATCAATCCATTTTCCGTACCCCTTGAGCTGATTGAATGGGTAGTTATGAAAATCGATACTAAGCGTTCTTTGTTTAGGTATCCTTTGAATCGCCTCACTTGTCCATTTTCTCTTATATGTTCCTTTGTTGCAATACTTTTGTCCTGTATTTTTGACACGTGTTATTTGTGGTGTCCTTTTGTCAGTCATAAAAAGAAGACTATATTATTCACTAGACACATGGTGCACAAAATTTTTAATATCCCATCTGGACCAAGGACAGTGGAGCTATTGAAGAGGAATGAACGTTGCGAGCTGCGCAACATTTATCAAATAGGCGCAAGGCCTCCATTGAAGAAATCAATTTCTGTAATCAAGGAAGCAGCGGACGATGATGCCATTACTATAGAGAGGACTTGGGTTCTTTTATGCCTTGCTCTTGTGTTAGTTCCAGGTACTGGTAACATGGTTAGTATGGATTATCTTGCAAGTTTGAAGGACATGGATGAGCTGAATGAATTTGCATGGGACGAGCATGTGTTGGCAACTTCGTTGAGGGAGGCGAGGAAGTACCAACTAAAGAGGGAGGCTGGTGCAAGTGGCTTCTGGATAGGTGGCTGTCTACCTATGTTTGCGGTATGTGTCATTGGTTCATATTGCTTTTTTTAACTCTGATTTCTGGATAGGTGGCTGTCTACCTATATATATCAATGTAACTTTTCTGATTTCTGTTTTTCTTTTAAAATTTGTAGTTAATTTACATGGATTTCCTAAAGGTGCCCCGGCCTTTGGTTAGTGAGGGGACATTCAACTACTCGCTCCCTAGGGCTTGCTTCGTGCACGATGCAGATTTCAAACTTGTTATAGAATTTGACAGGAACAAACTTACCCTTGAGAAGGTTGAATTTGGGAAGCACAATGTAAGTTGAGCCCCAATCTTCCTTTTCTTTTTCTTTTCAGAGCTTCTTTTTTTGGTGATAAATATCTCAATCTCTTGTGTGTGTTTTGTTTTGTTGTATGCAGCATCGCCCTCTGTCTCAAACACCCTATGCAATACTGGATGTGGACAAGCAATGTGAAGGCCAGAATCGACATTATGGTGCAAATGCCAATAACATAGCTGCCAAACTCAGCAGCACAGTCAGGTGTGATGGTGACCTAGGTGGCGATTTTTGCGGCGCTCTAGACGAGTGGCTCCAGCCGTTCCCTTCCTGTGAAGAGTTGGAGGTACAAATACATTACTTTTTTATGTCTTAAGTAAACATATGTCAGCATGTATTCATTTTCTTTATGTTCTTTTCATCTTATGTTTATTTTCTATTTTTATGCTTACCCCCATTTTTGCTATTGTGTCCTGGAAACAGATCCCATTGCACTTGAAGCCTATTTATGAGAAGCACAAAAAGCTCTATATGGCAGAGTTGAAGAATGTTGTCACGTCTTTTGGGCAAGTCCTACAGTCAACTTTCCGCAAGCGTTTAGGTCATATGTTGCTGGAGGCGCATTCCAATGCAGCGTCAAACCACAGAAGTGATGGTGGAGACGTGACCTTTGTCGTCCCAATAGTCAATGCAACAAGTAGCAAGGAGCGCACATGAGCTGCGTCATTTGGCATCCCAATAGCCACCGCAGCAGGAGTTGATGTTAGCTCTTCAACCTGTCCATTGCCGGAGACTGGTACCGGGATAGAAGCTAGTGCTGATGACCAAAACAAGACAAGTCCTAGTTCTGCAGGTGCTGCTCTGAAAGAAAGGGAGTGCAATGTCAGCAAGGAGTGCACAGGAGCTGCGTCATTTGGCATCCCAATAATTCCAACAGCCACCGCAGCATGAGTTGATGTCAGCTCTTCAACGTGTCCATTGCCGGAGACTGGTATCGGGATAGAAGCAAATGTTGATGACCAAGAGAAGACAAGTCCTAGTGCTGCAGATGCTGCTCTTAAAGAAAGAGAGTGCAATGTATTAGGTGGGAAGGTTGGGGTGGAGGCGGAACACAGAGAGGGGGAAACAGGAGGTCAAACGACAAGTGCTACCGAGTGTTTCGAGGGTGCTGTGTTGCAACAAGTTAATAGTAGTGATCATTTTCGAGGGAAGGATTGTGTGGAGCAGGAGGAAGTGGTAATTCAGGGTGGCAAGGTGATTCATGAAGATGCTCGCAACATCGATCCTTCTGGGGATGCTGACAATGTTGAAACACCAGTTCTTTCACAAGGCATGCTACAGGCGATGGCTCTAACTGCCTTAGAGTGGGAAGATGGTCCATCTTGTTCTCTTTTCCCAGAGGGGAGCGAAGACTATGAGTGGTTAGATCAGAAAGTAGGCAGACCAGTCAATCCCGTGCAGAAATCAAACGCTTCTACCTCTGTTGTGCCTAACTCAACCTCATCAGGGCCAACTTTCGACAAGACTCCTCATTTGGAAAGGCCAAGCAACACTACACCGGCAACAGTTGACACAGCTCCAAAGCTTCCAAGGCCAAATGACATTTCGGGGCCAGTGTTTGACGTGTCCCCCATCTCATTCCAAACTCCCTCCTCTGATAGACCTCATGGTTTGTGTTGCTTGATAACTTACTTTTCTTTTTTAGCGAAAGAGTTATATCACCAATGCAGCAGATTTGTGTATATTTCTCTTTTTGTTTCTCATCTTCCTCTTTTTTGTCGTGTTGTTTCTATATATGTTGGGCATTTAGTGGTTTTGCTTGATGCATCAGAGGTCAATGTTGAGGTCAGGGATGGGTCCAACAGTCATGTTAAGCAGTCAAAGAAGAAAAGGGCGGCCCTCTCCCCCGACAATGTTTCGATGATGAAGAAAATAAAGGTTGATGCACACGGCGATGCCTTACACCAGCAGTATGTAATGACTAGATACCCAACAAGGAAGCCAAAGAAACATAAGCTACTATGAGTTATATGATGATGCTTCTCTGTCACCCATTTTTGTATCTAAAATCTTTTTTTTTGTGTTTCAATGGAAAGAGTTTTAACACGCAAGCATATCTGTTGTTGCAGGCCTGATTTCATTGAAATAGATGGCTTCCATACATCTCTGCAGAATTTTCATGCATCTCTAACGCCAAGAGCTGAGATTGACAATGAAGTCATGACCCTATACTTGAAGACCTTCAACTATGATCAGTTGGTCAAGAAAAAGAAGCCCAAGAAGTTTGCATTCTCAGTGATGATGAGTGTTAGTGTTTCAATACTCCTTTTTTCCATGCGGTGTTGCAATGCTTTTTCACCTGATCATGTGTTTTGTATTTCATATAGTTGCTTTTTTCTGCCCTTCTAATGTTTGTTTTGTCTTTTTTTTTCATCAGACAAAACGAAGTGCTGAGCCTGATGTGTTTGATCCGAAGGTGTGCGAAAAAGAATTTAGGATTGCCTGCAAAGATAATCATGTTTCAAAATGTGACCTAGTAAGCTCTTCTTATCCTACACCCAACATCGCTATAAAATGACCTAGTAATACTTACCAATGAATATCGGAATCATTGTTTGATGCATTGCAGCTATTCTTCACGATTGTTCACAAAAGGCACAGGGCAGTTGTTGTTGTTAACATCATGCAAAAGGAGTTCAATGTTTTTGTCGGGGAAACTGGTCGCCCACGAACACCTATGGGACCGGAGCCCCTTCTACGGTACGGCAATGGTGCGGAGGGAGCACGAAGAGCAGATCGAGGGGCACACGCGGGCAGTTTACCCAGGTTCGGGCCGCGCGGACGCGTAAAACCCTACTCCTGCCTTGGTTGTATTGAGTTCTTGAGCTCGGGAGCTTGAACATCTACAGTACTAGCTGCATCGAGCGTGGGAGTGGTCTAGTTTCTGGAATCGAACCCCCTCTCCGTTGTGCATGGGCCTCCTTTTATAGCTCAAAGGGGTCACCGACAGGTGTCAACGTAGAGGAGGGTAAAAGTGTAAAATCGGTGGTAGTTGTAACAGTACATGAACAGTGGTCTATACCTAACCTTGACGGTGGGGGACAAGGGCATTGAATGCCCGTCGCCGTCACCCCAAAAGCGCCCGTCCATGCATCTCCGTTCGCCACGAGGGAGGCTTCGTCACCGTGGCTTGCCACCGTGTCCCCCCAGGCTGCACAGCCATCCGCCACGTGCCCCTGGAAGGGCCCCAGGGCGACGCGTGGACAGATGAGCTGGAGCGTGGGCACACAGTGGAAGTCGCCCCGGCAAGCACCTTGCCGGGGGTTGCCTTCTTTCCGGGCCCGGAAGCTTGTCGCTCTCCGGGTCCTGCCGGGGCGCGTGATGCGCCACGACATGTCTTCTGAGATGCTGTTTTCTAGTCTTTCTGGCAAGCTCCTCTTGCCAGGGTCTTGTGCTGGAATGATAACCTTGAGCCTGGTGCGGCCTTCCCGGCAAGCTCCTCTTGTCGGGGTCTTGTTTCTTAACTTGAATACTTTGTTCTTGAATGGCTTCGAAAGGGTTCAGAGTGGGCTTTGGCGGGCGCGTGGTGAGCCAGACCACGGGACGCTGCTACTGCCCGTGCACAAGTCGGGATACTAAGGTACCCCTACTTCAGTACACCGACAGGAGCCCCCGGGCCTGGGCCACACACGGTGCCGAGCGCTGTTGGGCCAGGCCCAAAACAGTGCACGGGCACACGCGGCCCACGGCGCGCCGTTTCCCACTCCGCATCTGCCGCATCCCTCCCTAACGGCACGCGTCGATTGCGGCGTCGTGGGAGAGATCGTGGCATGTTTCTTTTAATGGGAAATGCGGAACGTCCCCCACTTCCCCCTTAAAAGCAGAGGAAGCAGGGGCAGTTTCCCCCCATTGCTTTCATTGCGCCTTGAATCTCCAGAAACCCCCGCCGCTCTCTGCCTCCCCAAAGGTCGACAAAGAGCCGAGCCCCACCCCCTCCTCCGCCGTTTCCAGCCTCCGCCGCGCCGTCGATCTCCCTCGCCGTCCCCGCCATGGCCGCGAAGAGCGACAAGGCGAAGAGCGACAAGGCTAAGAAGGAGAAGTCCGACAAGGCGGCGAAGCTGGCAGCCATGCGGAGAAGGATGGTGGTCTTCCCGCCGAGGCTCAGTGCGAGGGAGCTGCGGGACAAGTATTACTTGTTCTGGGCGAGGGAGACGAAGGCTCACCCGTGCACCAGAGTCCTCCCCGCCGTAGCCGTCGACATGTACCCGGGAGGTTACCACTTCTTCGCTTTGTTCTTCCATTGCGGTCTCTGTCCTCCGTATTCGGAGTTTTTCTGCGACGTGATGAACACATACGGACTCCACCTCCTCGATTTCACCCCGAATGCCGTCCTCACTTTGGCCGTTTTCGCACATCTGTGCGAAAACTATATCGGGGTCCATCCAAACGTAGCTCTCTCCCGCCACTTCTTCACGCCTAGAGTAGAATCCGGATCTCCACTCTCCGGCGGCATCTCCTGGATCTTCAGGCTCGGCAAGAAGGAGGCGTACTTGATCGGAGAGCTCCGCGGCAAGTGGGAAGAGTGGAGGGCTGATTGGTGTTGGGTCATGGAAGATGAACCCGAGCAGTTTACCTCGCCGCGCCGGACTGCAATAGTGCGCGGCAAGGATTGGAGTGACTTGGCCCCGGAGGACGACAAGCTGCAGATTGCCCTCACTAGGATCCTTCGCCTCCGGGCCGCCAACCTTACTGTAGGTGAAGTTGGGGCTGATTTCCTCCGTCGCCGCATTGCCCCTCTGCAGGAAAGGAAGAGGCCTGCCTGGGAGTTCGGCAACGCGGCAGACCGCATGAGGCTGCGCCCCGGGTTGAATTATAACTTCACAGTCTTGGAACTCAAGGGGATGGTCCGAGAGCTGTTCAAACATGACCCCAAGCACCCGGAGTGGTTCAGACCGTCGGACGGGGTAGTTCCATTGTGCAACAATACTGCTCTGAGTGCCATCCGCGCGGCAATGCCTGAGTGTGACTCCCACGGGGTTGTTCCCACTTGGCTGACGCCTTCAGCGGAGACCGTCCAAACCTTCTTTGACAATCTGGTTGAACGGCCGCGCAACCCCGAAGAGAAGAAAGGGCTCACCCGCGAGACCACCGAGCGAGATGTGGCATATATAGCCACCAGAATGGAGGAGGCCGCCGCAGCTGCGGCTGCGGGTGAGTTTGGGTACATCGTGGACGAAGCAGAAGCAGCGGACGCGGTGAGCCAGGCCGAGGAGGAGGAAATCCTCAAACTGCTGATGCCCGCCGGGAAGCTTACCGGGGAGCCTGCCGGGACGAGCGAGGCTGCCGGGCAGGGCACCGAGTCCAGCGAGCCCGCCGAGGAGGAGGAGGACGCCGAATCCAGCGATTCTGACGAAGACTCTGGCGGGTCTCTGAATCTTGACGACGATGCCTCCTCATCCTCAGAGAACTCTCCGCCACCACCAAGTCCTCCGCCGCAGCCAAAGAAGCACCTCTGCAAGGCCACTGAGACGGCGAGGCAACCGGCGCCCCGACAGCAGCCGCAGCGTCGTGCGACGCGCGCCACCACGACTAGCAAGGTCGTCAAGGAGGCGCCCCGTGCCCGAGCGACAAGCGGAGGGGGATCTTCCCGGAGTGGTTCTGGTGTTCCCAGCGCCCCTCGGTCCTCGGGGACGACCGGAGCGGGGTCTTCACAACCCACGGCTCCGGAGCCCGCCAAGCGCCCGAGGGAGCCTTCTCCTCCAGCTCCTCGTGCTGGAGCACGCGAGGTGGAGTTTGACTTCTCCGCCCTCAGCTCCGACGAAGAGGAGGAAGAGTAAGTACTTGCCATTTCTATTTCCTTTGATTTTTGTTGCTTTTGTCTTGATTGCTCTTGCTTGGTTCTGATCTTGTTTGGCTTCCAGGACCTTGACCCAGAGGATGGCGAAGAGGGCCAAGATCCCTGTGGTTGACATCGAGGACGACGAGCCTGTTGCAGCGGCGGGGGATGCGCCACCGACATACTTGCCGGACCAGCCTGCTGCTCCGGAGAGCAGCCCCCAGCGCAGCCCCCAGCGTAAGTCTTGTGTTCATTCTTCCGCTTGACGGGCGCGCTTGAGGGTGTGATCTTTATTGACGTCTTGCTTGCTTGTTGTCTTGTGCAGAAGTGGAGCCGCAGCCGCAGGAGTATCAAGACACTGCTCCCGACGAGCCGCTCGCTCCACCCTCCCCGCCAAGGATGAGCTCCCCGGCGAGGGACAGCGCTCCACCAAGGATGGGTACCCCGCCAAGGGTGAGTACCCCGCCAAGGGCGAGCACCCCGACAAGGGTGAGCATCCCGCCAAGGGAAGGTGCCAGCGGCCCTCCGCCGGAGGGGGCTTCTACTACGCCGCCAAGGGAGAACTCTCCGGCGAGGGACCCCGCTACGGAAGAGGCCCGCGCAGGTAACCCTTGCAATCTCTTCCTCTTGGATTCTTCTTTTTGGATATTTGCTTGACGATTTTTCTTTTCTTTTTCTTCTGTTAGATCCGCCCGCCCCGGAGCCGATGGAGACGGAGACTATCGCCGAGGAGGACGTGCGTGGCAATGCTGGCGATGCCACTACTACTGAGGGAACGGCTGGTGCTGACGAGCCAGCCGCCGAGGAGACCGCCCCGACCGCTGACGCCGCAGCTGAGGAAGGGACCGGCGACCGCACTGCTGGCCCTGAGGCCGCAGGAGCGCCGGACGCTGCACCGGCCGCCGACCCTTCCGCCCCCGCGGCTGGGTCGGGTGTCTACCTGGAGGCCGCCAACGGGGTCTTCATCCAAGTCCCGTGGGCGTCCTCATCAAGGGCACCCACGGAGGGGGAGAGCTTCGACGGAGAAGTTCTCGCCTCCGCCGGGCTGAGGGTCGTCGATGCGCCCGGCAGCAGCAACGAGCCCGAAGAGGAGCAACTCTTACGCCGGCTCCTGGCCTTGTACCGGGCCAGGCAGGCTAAGTTGGACTCCCGGGAGGCCCTGGCTGCCAAGGCTGGTGCTGATCTGGAGAAGCGCGCCGCGGAGCTCCGTGCTGCCAACCAAGCGGCCCTCCGGAATTTGGCAGAGGAGCGTGAAGAGCTTGCCGAGGCGCAGCAAGCATTCGTCCTCGAGAAGGCTGAGGTCGAGGAGCAGCAGCGACGGACCGCCGAGGATCTGTCTCGGCGGGAGGGAGAGCTCAACCAGCGGAAGGTCGACCTCGATAGCCACGAGGACGACCTCACCGCTCGCGAGCAGGCCATTGGCGGGGCTCTGCAGGAGGCGAGGGACGCCGCCGCTGCCGCAGAGACCGCCAAGAGGGATCTAGAGGCCAGGGTGGCGCAGTTGGAGACGGGCTTGAAGGCGAGCGAGGACAGGGTTGCCGCGCTCAACGTGGCGCGGGAGAAGGATGCCCACACCAATTCAGAGCTGCAAGTCCGTCTCTCCAAAAAGGGCAAAGAGCTCAACGACGCCAAGGACTCCATTGCAGACTTGGAACTGAAGGTTTCCACCCTCTCCGACTCGCTTGACGCTTCCTGGGACCGTGAAACGAAGCTGAAAGAAGACCTCCGGTCTGAAAGGGCGCTGTTGGACAGTGCTGCCCTGTCGCAGAACAACTTCCAGCGGACGGTGGAGCAGTGGACTGAAGAGCTCGTCGCCTCCGCCGCCAACATCGACAGGGAGATGGTGGCGCTGAAGGCGGAGCACCTCGTGTACTCCCCCGACGAGAGCCTCCCCCACAGCGCCAAGCTGAGCCTATTCTTCAGAGGGGTGGCGCCGGCCCTCGCGCAGCTACGGGAGAGGATCCCCGCGCAGCTGGCTGACGAGGCACGCCGGCTTTGCACGGGTACCATGGAGCGGGTGTTGTCGAAGATCGTCTATCGCAATCCCAGGATCAACCTCGTCAACGTCCTCCGAACCCTGCCGCCCGAAGCTGACCAGGAGGCGTTGAAGGCACAAGTTGCCCACATCGTAGCCAAGGCGGGCAAGATCAAGAGGGTCGACGGAGACCGAAAAGACTAGGCTCCCTTCTTTCTGTTTCCCTTGCCGCTGTCGATTAAGTCATGGGTAGTAGTTGGTTAGAACAGCGGCAAGTTATATTGTAATATAACTTTATTTTGGATGATTAATGCAGCGTTATCTCCCCTGCTTGGTTCCTTCACTTTGTATACTTTCCACCCTACGCTTTCAGGGAACTTGCCGGCAAAGGGACCCTTGCCGCGAGTGCTGAGTGCGGGACTCTTAGCAGCCTGCTGGCAGTGCCCTTGCCGGCAAGAAACCTTGCCGCAGCTAGTCGCAGCACACTTAAATTGCTGAGCGAACTCGAAAACAAAGTAAGGGCGCGACACTTGTCGCAGCTCACTTAAGCCGTTGAGCGTGCTCGAAACAAAGTAAGGGTGCGGCTAGCCACGGGTAGGTTCCTCTGCGCACAGGTTTTCCATACAAAGTGTGGTTGTTCAAGGAAGATAACAAAGAATTTTTTAAAAATTTGAATGCTCAAACTTTGGCAACTTAGCTTTCATGGATTGTTTGCTTCCCGGCAAGGCTTTCCTTTCTTGAACAGCACTTGGTCCATACCACTGTCTCCTCCCCCCCCTCCCCTCCGGCAAACTTGTGCGCGAGGAACACCTCTTCTGCTTGAGAGAAAAAGGAAGAAGGGAGGAAACATAGATATGGAGCCTTGTGGCATGTTATTGCTTACCGGGGTCGTGTGCTGCACGAAGTGTCAGATAACATATGCAATAAAAACAAGAGTGCATGAAATGACAAGCTGTGCGAAGCACAATAGTTTTACTGATGCACGGGGTCTGCGCCCGGCTTTGTACAAAGGTTTACATGCAACATCGGCAAGACTTGTACAAAAGATGGTTGCCGGAGCGGATCACGGCAACCGCGCCTTATGGGTGAAACTTGCGAAGATGCTCTATGTTCCAGTAGTTGCTCACCGGTAAGCCTTCTTCGGTCTCAAGGCGGACAGCGCCGGGCCTTGTAACTTGCCTCACTCGATAAGGGCCTTCACACTTCGGCGTCAACTTGTTGGAGTTCTTGGCGGACTGAACACGCCGAAGAACAAGGTCGCCTTCCTCGAGACTCCTAGCCTTGACTTTGCGGCTATGATAGCGACGCAAAGCTTGCTGGTATCGAGCAGCTCGTACAGCAGCCTGGAGACGGTTCTCCTCGAGGAGCAGTGCGTCATCTTGCCGCAGTTGCTCTTGCTCGAGCTCATCGTAAGCGAGTACTCGAGGAGACCCGTATACGAGTTCCGTGGGGAGGACTGCCTCTACTCCATAGACAAGAGCAAAGGGTGTCTATCCGGTGGCTCGATTTGGTGTCGTCCTGATTGACCAAAGAGCCGCCGGCAACTCCTCTATCCAGTTTCTTCCACACTTGTGCAGCCTGTCGAAGGTTCTTGTCTTGAGCCCGCGCAGCACTTCAGCATTGGTCCTCTCCGCTTGACCATTGCTCCTCGGGTGAGCAACAGAAGCGAAGCAGACCTTGGCGCCAAGGTCTTGGACGTACTGCATGAAGGTGCAACTTGTGAACTGTGTGCCGTTGTCGGTGATGATTCTGTTGGGGATTCCGAAACGGCAAACGATCGACCTGAAGAACCTGACTGCTGACTGTGCGGTCACCTTTCTCACTGGTTCCACTTATGGCCACTTTGTGAACTTGTCGATTGCGACGTACAAGTACTCAAAGCCCCCGACTGCGCGGGGAAAGGGGCCGAGGATGTCGAGCCCCCAGACCGAGAAGGGCCAGGACAAAGGTATCGTCTGGAGAGCTTGAGCTGGCTGGTGTATTTGCTTGGCATGGAACTGGCACGCTTCACACTTGGTTACTTGTGCAGTCGCATCTTGGAGGGCTTCTGGCCAGAAGAAACCTTGCCGGAACGCCTTCCCGGCAAGTGCTCTTGCGCCAATGTGGTGACCACATATGCCTCCATGTATTTCTGCCAACAGCTTCTGTCCATCTTCCCGAGAAATGCACTTCAATCTGACACCATTGAGTCTTCTTCTGTATAGCTCGTTGCCGACGAACTGATACATACTTGACTGCCTGGTTATCCTCTCTATCTCTTCTGGTTCTTCGGGAAGTTCCCCAGTTTGAAGAAAGCGGACGATTTGCTGTGCCCATGCTGGAGCCTGAGGCTCAACAACAAGGACAAAAGGCATCAGTGCTGCTGCGGGGACGTCGGCTTCTACGACAAGAACCCGCGGCTCTGCCGGAGCTGTACGCCCCCCGGCAAGCCTGCCGGGGCAAAACATGTCGGGAACGCCTGCTTCAACTGTACAGACCCTTGGGTCTGTAGGAGCAGACTGTTCCTCAGCAACTTGGTCGTTGATCTTGGGGACCTTGGCGGTGGTTTCAGGAAGATCCGCCGGCAAGTAGTCGCCGGAGACCAACTTTCTTTTCTTACTTTGCCCAACTGATGGTGTAACGGATGGTTGAGTTAGCTTGAGCATGAAGGTCCCTGGTTCCACAGGTAACTTCATTGCAGCACACTTTGAGAGGCCATCTGCGATATCATTCTGAGCTCTTGGGACATGCTCCATCTGCAGGCCTTCAAAGTGTTCTTCAAGCTTCCTCACTTCATCGACATAAGCTTCCATCAAAGGACTCTGGTAACTCTTGTTTACTTGTCGGACCACCAATTGTGAATCTCCCCGCACAATCAGCTTCTTGATCCCAAGTTCGGCCGCAATTCTGAGGCCGGCAAGCAAACCTTCATACTCAGCAGTATTGTTTGTCGATTGCTCCTTGGGAAAGTGCATTTGGACAACATACTTGAGGTGCTCCCCGGTGGGTGCGACAAGTAGCACACCAGCACCGGCGCCTTGCAGCGAGAAGGCACCATCGAAGTACATTATCCATTCCTTGCTTGCTTCTTGGACGGGGATGTTTGTCTCTGGGACTTCTTCGTCTGGTGTTGGTGTCCATTCCGCTATGAACTCTGCCAAAGCTCTGCTCTGTATAGTTGAAGTACTCTCAAACTTGAGACCAAAGCTCGACAGCTCTAGTGCCCACTCGACGATCCTGCCTGTTGCTTCTGGATTCTGCAATATCCTCTTCAATGGAAAGCGAGTGACCACTGTTATCTCGTGTTCTTGGAAGTAGTGGCGCAGCTTTCTTGAGGCCATGAGGAGATCGAAAAGTAACTTCTGCACCCCAGAGTATCTTGACCTAGCCCCCTGCAGGAGGGAACTTACAAAATAAACTGGGCGCTGCACCATCTTCTTTCGCACTTCTCCTTGTTCCTGCGCAGACTTGTCCTTGTCGGGGCCAGAGCTTGTCGGGGAAGCCCCCTGCTTGTCGCTGGAAGTGCTTGCCGGGGCTGTGGGCTCTTCCTCTGCCTCCCTCTCCGCTACTAACGCAGCACTAACCACTTGATTGGTTGCCGCTAGGTACAGCAGCAACTTCTCTTGTGGCCTAGGTGCGACAAGTATTGGAGTGGAGGACATGTATCCTTTCAAGTCTTGCAGCGATGCCTCCGCTTCCGGAGTCCATTTCATAGGACCTGCCTTTTCAAGATTTTGAAGAAAGGCAGGGCGCGTTCTGCAGATTTTGAAATGAACCTGCTGAGGGCAGCCACACAACCCGCAAGCCTCCGTACATCCTTGACGCGCTTTGGGGCTTCGATCTGCTCGATGGCCTTGATCTTGTCAGGATTGGCTTCAATCCCCCTCTGGGACACAAAGAATCCGAGAAGCTTGCCGGAAGGGACTCCGAAAACGCACTTCTCGGGGTTCAACTTGAGTTGTATCTTGCGCAGATTGTCAAAGGTTTCTTCTAAGTCTTGAATCAGGGTATCCTTGCTCTTGCTCTTGACCACTATATCATCCATGTATGCTTCTACGTTCCTGTGTATCTGTGGCTCAAAAGCAGTGTGGACCACCCTTGCAAATGTTGAGCCCGCATTCTTCAGTCCAAAGGGCATGCGTATGAAGCAATATGTGCCACATGGAGTAATGAATGCGGTCTTCTCTTCGTCTTCTTCAGCCATGAATATCTGATGGTATGCATCGAGAAATGAAAGCAACTCACATCCAGCCGTGGAGTCCACAATCTGGTCAATGCGCGGCAAGGGAAATGGATCCTTGGGACATGCTTTATTCACATCGGTGAAGTCTATACAAAGTCTCCACTTCCCATTGGCTTTGCGCATGACAACTGGATTGGCCAGCCACGTGGGATGAAGTACACCTCTAACAAAGCCTGTGCTTCCAACTTCTTAATCTCTTCGGCGATGAACTCTTGGCGCTCCACCGCTTGCTTCCTGACCTTCTGCTTGACGGGCCGCGCATGAGGACAAACAGCAAGCTTGTGCTCAATTACTTTCCTGGGAACGCCGGGGATGTCAGACGGTTGCCATGCAAACACGTCAACATTCGCCCGCAGGAAGGCAACGAGCGCGCTTTCCTATTTGGGGTCGAGCGTAGCACTGATGGTGAAGGTACCACCAGTGCCGTCCTCCTTGGCGGACACCTTCTTGGTTGCAGGTGGAGCTGCCATTCCCTTCTTGCACTTGCCGGTGGAGCTCGATGGTGCGTCCTCGACGGCAGCGCAGCACTCCGAAGAGGTGCGTTTGCCAGAGTGGGCCCCAGAGCTCTTGCCGGACTTGGTCTTGGTCTTCCCCCCGGGAGCTTCAGCGACAAGTGTATTGCTGTCTGCCACGGCTGCTGTGTCCCGGTAGATCTTGTCGGCGCAGATGAGCGCGTCCTTCTTGTCGCCGGGGACAGAGATGACGCTGATTGGCCCCGGCATCTTGAGCATGTTGTATGCATAGTGGGAGGCTGCCATGAACTTGGCGAGCGAAGGACGGCCAAGTATCCCATTGTATGGTAATGGGATATCAGCAACGTCGAACGTGATCCTCTCCGTCCTGAAGTTAAGCTCTCCGCCAAAGGTCACCGGCAGCGTGATCTTCCCCTTCGGCTTGCTCCTTCCCGGGTTGATTCCTTGGAACGTCCCAGTTTCCTCGAGCTCGCTGTCGGGGATCTGCAGCTTCTTGATCACAGCGGAGGAGATCAAGTTGAGGCCGGCCCCGCCGTCAACCAACATCTTGGTGACCTTGAGGTTGCGGATAGTTGGTGAAACCAACATCGGCAAGCACCCGACCGCAGTTGTGCGGTCAGGGTGGTCCTCAAGGTCGAAGATGATGGGCGTGCCGGACCATTTCAGCAGCCTGCGCGACTCGACGGGTGGCTCAGCTGCATTCACTTCCCGCACCCATTGCTTGAGTTGGCGGTGGGAAGTGTGCAGAGAGGCACCTCCATCGACGCACAGAACTTCCGTGGCCTTCTGGAACTCCTGCTCGCTGTTATCTCCGTCATCCATGTCCTCGTCATCGTCTTCGTCTTCATCCTTGTCGCGGCCCCGGGGAGGTCTGTCTCCTTGCCGCTGCTTGGCCTTGCCGCGGCGTCCTCCCCGGCCATTGAACGGTCGCTTCTTGCTGGGCTCTCCCCCACCTCCTTGGGCCTTATCCTTGTCGCGACGCTCGTATTCAGCCTTCTGCTGTTCTACGAGGTACTCTACCCTCTTGCAGTTCTGGAGATCGTGGCCCTTGGTGCGGTGGATCTTACAGTACTGCTTGTCGGAGCCGTCCTGCTTGTCGGCTGCCGCTATAGGGGCGGCCTCCTTGCCGGAGCCACCAGCCTGTGTCTTCTTGGCGGCAGCCTCCTTGCCGGACTGCTCGACAACCAGAACCTCCTTGTTCTTCTTCTTCTTGTTATTCCACCGCCGGTTTTTCCTTGCCGGGGCGGCATCCTCGCTGTCACTTCCTCCTGCACCGGTATCCTCTCCGGGGAGTCTCCTCCCCTCTTCAGCACGGGCACACTTGTCAGCCAGAGCATAAAGCTCGCTGACGTCCCGGATCTTGGTCATCGCCATCTCCTCCCTCATCCGGCGGTTACGCACGTTCTGGTGGAACGCGCTGATAACCGCGGCAGGGTGGCCATCGGGGATATTGTGCTGAACACGACTGAACCTCTGGATATACTTGCGCAGGGACTCTCCCTCCTTCTGGGCAGGAATGTGGAGATCACTCTCCTGGCCGTGGGGTTTGTGGCCGCCCGTGAAGGCGCCGACAAACTGGTGGCACAAATCTGCCCAAGAAGAGATGGAGTTCTCCGGCAAGTGCATAAGCCAAGACCTGACGTTTGGCTTAAGCACGAGCGGGAAGTAGTTTGCTAAGTACTTCTCATCGCGTCCCCCGGCAGCCTGCACCGCAATGGTGTAGATGCTGAGGAACTCCGAGGGGTGTGTCTTGCCGTCGTACTTCTCGGGTACGTCGGGCTTAAAGTTCTTCATGCTGGGCCACTGGACTTGCCGCAGCTCTCGGGTGAACGCAGGGCAACCTGCCGCGTACGGCAAGTCGCCTGGTTCACCGGGCGCGTGCATGTCGACAGCGGTCCCAGCGCGCTAATCAGACTGTCTTCTGGCTTCTCTTCAACGCTCGATACGAGTTCGAGCCTCTTCTTGTCGCCTGTCGTCAAGGACTTGGCGCTGATCGCGGCGAGCCCGCGGATCCGACGATGCCGTGGAGTCATCGTCGACGTTGATCCGGCGGGGTGGCGATTTCTGCTTCCGCGGCGGGGAGTGCACGGTAGTTGCACCCCCGGCGGTCTTGTCGCTATCGGCCTTCGCTTGGTCGACTTGCCGCGGCCGCGATGTTGCTGGCTGCTGCGGCGTGTCGTTGTTGGCGAAGGCGATGAGGCTCTGGATCGTAGCCCTCCAGTCTTTGGCCTTGTCCGCCACTGGAGGGAAGTCGAGGAGCAGCTGAGCCCTAGCTAAGGCTTCTACTGGAGAGGAGGGAAACGGTGGCGAGCGGTGTGAGGAGCGAGATACGCTCGGACTTCTAACCGCGTTAGAAGGAGCATGTTCTCGCCCCGGCGACCGCGCCTTGCTCGTGCCAGGACGCTGGCCTTGAGCGTCCCGCGACCCGCCGGTTTGGCCACGTCCCAGCAAGCGTATGGTACCTCCGGTACCACGTTGCTGCTGGTCTGGCACCTCCTGAGAGGGACGTGGTGCGTGCATGGACGCCGAGGCTTTGGAGTTCGCCCGGTCGTCCGTCTTGTCCTTGGACTTGGTGGCGCCGTGAGTCTCCCCACCGGCGTCCACCCTTCCGCCGGCGTCTCCCCCACCAACCGTCGGTTCTGGTGGTGGTGGGATCGACGCAGACGGGCCTCCGACCTCCGAAGTCTTCTTCTTCGGAGGCATGTTGATGTAGTCGATGAAGTTGCTGAAGCTAGTGAAGTTGCTGAAGGTTGCGCCCGCGTGAGCGCCGGATCAGGTTCGCACAACCTCGACGCACCCCCTACCTGGCGCGCCAAAGATGTCGGGGAAACTGGTCGCCCACGAACACCTATGGGACCGGAGCCCCTTCTATGGTACGGCAAGGGTGCGGAGGGAGCACGAAGAGCAGATCGAGGGGCACACGCGGGCAGTTTACCCAGGTTCGGGCCGAGCGGACGCGTAAAACCCTACTCCTGCCTTGGTTGTATTGAGTTCTTGAGCTCGGGAGCTTGAAGATCTACAGTACTAGCTGCACCGAGCGTGGGAGTGGTCTAGTTTCTGGAATCGAACCCCCTCTCCGTTGTGCATGGGCCTCCTTTTATAGCTCAAAGGGGTCACCGACAGGTGTCAACGTAGAGGAGGGTAAAAGTGTAAAATCGGTGGTAGTTGTAACAGTGCATGAACAGTGGTCTATACCTAACCTTGACGGTGGGGGACGAGGGCATTGAATGCCCGTCGCCGTCACCCCAAAAGCACCCGTCCATGCGTCTCCGTTCGCCACGAGGGAGGCTTCGTCATCGTGGCTTGCCACCGTGTCCCCCCAGGCTGCACAGCCATCCGCCACGTGCCCCTGGAAGGGCCCCAGGGCGACGCGTGGACAGATGAGCTGGAGCGTGGGCACACAGTGGAAGTCGCCCCGGCAAGCACCTTGCCGGGGGTTGCCTTCTTGCCGGGCCCGGAAGCTTGTCGCTCTCCGGGTCCTGCCGGGGCGCGTGATGCGCCACGACATGTCTTCTGAGATGCTGTTTTCTAGTCTTTCTGGCAAGCTCCTCTCGCCAGGGTCTTGTGCTGGAATGATAACCTTGAGCCTGGTGCGGCCTTCCCGGCAAGCTCCTCTTGCCGGGGTCTTGTTTCTTAACTTGAATACTTTGTTCTTGAATGGCTTCGAAAGGGTTCAGAGTGGGCTTTGGCGGGCGCGTGGTGAGCCAGACCACGGGACGCTGCTACTGCCCGTGCACAAGTCGGGATACTAAGGGAACGTTTGGATCTTAGGCAAGCCCTCGCCTAGCCTGGCCCAGCAAGGAAGCGAAGCATTTGGTTCCTGGGAGAGCACGCCTCGTTACCAGCGGTTTCCAGCTTTTTTCGTGTTTGAGCGAGCGAGCCGATTTGGCTCGCCTCCGTCGGCAAGGCTGGCCTTGCCTAGCGAGGCAATCAGTCGAGGGATCCAAACGTTCCCTAAGGTACCCCTACTTCAGTACACCGACAGTTTTTGACTCCATCAAGAACTCAAAGGACCTTTTTGAGATGGGCAGGATCACTAACAATGTGGTAATGCTCCTGTTGGATTTTGGTTCAACACAACTTCTCTTTCATTTCTATTTTTTCCACACTTCACACTTACTCATGTGTTCCTTTCACCTTTTTTTTCTCCTTTGGTTTTGCACTCCTTTTTACTAGATCGCCAATATCAAGAGTGTTGCATTGAGGGAGCCACTTTTCAAGCATGATCTCGAGTCTTTCACGCTATTCTCGCCAGCTAAGTACCCACGACAAACATCCTAGTAAGCTCCTTTTCTCCTGGCAGAATTTATGTTCATTTTGCAACTAGAGACAGTTTTTTCACTTTTCATCTAAAGCTGTTATGCATTTTATAACTATATATATATACCTTCTTTTTTTCCCAGCTATAACTGTGGCTACTACAGTATTTTATACTTGGAGAATTGGGATGGACTTGTTATGCTGTCATTCAATGAGGTATTTGCTGGCAAAGCACATCTTTTTTTTGTGATTCTTATTCAATTGTATTGGGAAATTTTCCATGACTTTGTTTCATTGCTTCATCCTTTTACCAGGAACACATTCCACATCTTCGGATACGCATTGCAGCAGATCTGCTGAGACACCCAAACAACAAGTTGGACCCTGCGCAGCAGCTAAAGCTCCTTCTTCAGCGTTAGATGGATGGTCTCGAGCTTCTGCAACTGGGGGGTGGAGGTGTGGGTGGCGGGGCTTGGTGCTGCTAATGCGCGTTTTGTAGCTACTGTAGTCACACTTGTAATTCTTAGTGAAGCTGACAGCTTGTTCACTTTGTGGCTGTGTGTAGTCCATCTTAGTTGGTCCTGGGCTCTGGAATTTGTTTAAAACTCACGAATATATTTTGCTACCCCTATGCAAGCTTTTTGTATGGTCATCACTGTAATACTTGCTTCAAGATGAATTTGATATACTTGGACATGTCTCAAGAATGTTGTCACATGTATTTTTTTTCAGTGCTTCTATATTCTTCGTGTCATAAGTGATATCATGTTGTGGAATGTAGTCTATTTTTTACACCTACTGATCATTTAGTGGAAAGCCAATGTCAAGCAGCCAATTTTTTTGTAGTCACCCATGTAATCCTGAGCAAAGTTGACTCATCGCAACAGGGGCGTCAGTTAGGGGATTTTGCGGCTTTTGTGCACGATGTTGCTGCTCTTTTTTTCTTCCATGTTCACGCCATCATGCACGCTGCATATGTATATCTCTTTTTCCTCTTCATTATTTTTCCTTCTATCTAGAACTTAAAGAAACCAATGCAGCATTCTTTATTTTTGTCGGAAATGGCTGCTTCATTGTTTAGTTTTTTCCATCATGTTTTATGGAAAAGCTTTTTTAACAGGATGCTTAATTGTAATGGTACTCCCATGTTCAGAACATCATGTATTTTTTATCCAAGGAAACTTTTCGAAATAATTTTTTCAATACAATTTTAACGAAGCCAAACATAGAGAAGTTTCAGGAGCCAAATCCAACAGCAACATAAGCTATAGGATGAAATTTAATCTCAGAAAAGAACAACATAATTATTTTTTAGGCACAACTCAAGCCACTATGAAAATTCTAATGTAAATTGCACCATTCTCTCTTGTCCAGAAATTAATATGTGTAACCAATTACAATTATATAGCAGCAAGGGAATTATTATTTTTTACTTTTTTGTCGTAGTTCATCACAACCTAAGCTCGGTTGCTCTAGCTATGGCAGTATCTGTTTTCATTGCAACTTTTAGGTATGGACATTCTTGCACAGCATGACCTTGCTCTTCACAGTAGGGACATTTTTTATCCCCATTGCAGCCTTCAAGTATTGGCATGTTTGGACACCGTGATCATCTTCGTTGCAATATGAGCAAGGAGGTGCTTTCTTCTTTGGTCCAGGTTTTCCGCTGGGCTTTGTTGGCTTCTTTTCCTCTTTCTTAGCTTTATTATTGTGTGCATCTTCTTGTTGCTCAAGCAGAGTTTTTCTCCTCTTTGATTTTTCAGTTGGCCGCCCTTTCTTTGGAACACGCGTGGGGTTCTGAAGCATGGCATCGCCGCTAGGTTGCGGCACAGTGGTCGGCTCATGGTTTTCTTCTTGCTGCTGTGTGGCATTTTGCTGCTGCATTGCTTGATGCTGACTTGCTTCCTGTTGTTCTTGTAGTGTCCCTTGCCTTGCCGCAGCTATGAGGGTCTCAAGTTGTTGAGCTGCATCATTCATTATATTATAGGCAAGAGCGTTGCTGCAAGCTTGGGAAGCAAGCCTTGTATACTTTCTGCACAAGGAATTATACTTGAGAGTGTTGGTTGCAGGGTGCCCAAAATCTAGCAGCTGTCCACCACTGCTCATTGCCACTGTCGCAGCTTCCGACAACCTCTTTAGCATGTATCTTTGTGGAATTTTTTGGACATTAAGGTGCACCATTACTCTTATGATGTATGCACAAATAATACCATTCATCTCAAAACAGTTGCAGCTGCATTCAAATTTCTCCTCTGCCAACACTACATTCACTGAAAATATTCGGGAGTTCTCAAAGTAATTTGAGTGCAGCTCAAACCTCATGCTTGCACTATCAAGAGCATGTGCTTGATTCATTATGAAGCCTGTTGATGCCATCACCTCCTTTTGAAACTTGAGAAACACACTTCGGGTGTAGAAGTCAATTGCTTGGCGCTCAAAGTTGTACCTGAATGTTGCAATGAAAAGGTTAATGGTTTTGACTTTCCTAGTCCCAGGTCCTAACTTTTTTTAGTAAGTATATCTTTTGTCACTCTCACAAAGCGCACACATACCTTGAGTAAAGTGGTGTAGTTGTTGCGTGGCCTATGAAAGCTTGATTGTCTTCACGGTCCAACATTGTCTCTTGAAGCACCTCATACTGTTGTACAAATCTCCACACAGAGTCTTGATGGTTGACAAATGTCTTGAAGTAGGAGTTGACACCCTCAGAGCGCCCTGTAGTGCTTGTAAATGGGAAGAAGTTCTTTCGGAAGTATGCCAGAGCCCAGGTCTCTCGTGTACGCCACATGTTGCATAGATGTTTGTTGTCAACCAAGTCAAAGCAATGCAGCATATGCTGCCAATTATCTTCAAACTCATCCACCGTCTCTGAATCATTGATAACCCCATAGAAAACCTGCTCAAAATTTTCATCCATGCTCAGGATCCTACCCAACTTTTCCCTTGCTTTTCGCTGGACGTGCCATTTGCAGCACCTATGCACTGTGTTCGGGAAGGCATCTGATATTGCTGATTCCATCGCCTTGTCTTGGTCAGTCATTAGGTGCAACGGGTGCTCATCGTTCATTGCAATCATCCAATGTCGAAACACCCACTTGAAGGTTTCTATTTGTTCATTTGGCACCAAGGCACAACCTAGTAGCACTGTTTGCAAATGGTTGTTCACACCAACTATAGGAGCGAAAGGCAGGTTGTACCGATTTGTGCAAAATGTCATGTCGAAGAAAACACAATCTTTGTATTTGGGGTACAATGCTCTTGTCCTTCCATCCACCCCAAAACAAAGCTGTCACTTCATTAGTTTCTTTGTCAACTTCTGTTGCGTAGTAGAATTGAGGATTCTCAGCTTGACGCCTCTTAAAGTAAGCAACCGTCATATCCATGTCTTGGAATGATTGATTTTGTCGCAGCTTGGAACGTGCATTTGAAACATCCCTTTTCACATATGGGAGTTTCCTCCGGTCTCCGCCATGGACCATTCCAAGCATTCCCATGCAGTTTGTGGTTGACAAGTTTACATCTTGCATTGTCATAAGCAGTTGGTAATCTTCTTCTGGAATTTTGCGGTGTGAGCGGTAAAACCTCACAGTCTCCTCATGCTGCATCAAAGGGTGACTATGCTGTGCAACAAAGTATGTAACGACCCACTTATTGTCCCTGATGCCAACAATCATATGAGCTTTGCAGTCGTAACGCACAATCCTGTTCCTCTGACGCTTTACTGTCACATCCATTTCAACCCCAGCCTGCTTGCTTGATGAGCTTCCCCCTGCTGCAATCTTTTCTGAAGCACTACTAGTCTCACATATAGCCTCCGTTTTGCCAGCATGCACACATTGGAAGACCCTCTTGATAAGTTGTTGTGGACCTTTCTTCTGGCTGTTTTTTGAGGCAGCAATGCGTGAGCCAAAGCCCATTCCAAATGCATAGTCATTATAGAACTTTTGCGCATCTTCAACTGAGTCAAATTCCATTCCAACATAGGGCCCAAGTGGCTGTGATGAAATATCATCATCTTCATCTCCATCGTGCATTCCACCGTGAGTGTTTAGGACACCATCTGAAATCCCACCACCATGACTTGTGAAAGGTTGCTGATCAAAACTATCCTCATTTGCCGGCCCATCTTCAGTATGCTACATCATTGGAACAACAGTAGAAAAAACACCATCAGTAGCAGTTATAGAACAACACCAGTTTTTTATAGAACAACACCAGTAGTAGAACAATAGTATACTACTTGAAATTTTATAGAACAACACCATCAGTAAAACTGGTGTTGTTTTATAGAACATCATTTTTATAGGACAACAGTAGTTAATTACCATCAGTAGCATTTATAGAACAACACCATCAGTTTGTTATAGAAAAACACCAGTGTTTTTCATTGCAGCATGCACAAGCTTTAAGTACATATCCTTTTTATAGAGTTTTATGCTTGCTGAAATTGTAGAGGGCAACATCACCATAACATACACCAGCTCTATAATGTACTAGTGCCTTTTGATATTCAGCAAGCATTTTTTTCCTACAGCAAAATTGTTAGCTTTGCAGCAAGTAATATCTGAAATTTAAAGAAATCAATACATTTTCAACGTGTGAATCTTAAAGCAAGCAACACTTTGCATAGCTAACACACATCCTCTGAATCTGAAGCAATGCAACCTCCCCTTTACATAACTTATTTTTCATTACTGAACTGGAAGCAAAGCAACATCTAGTTTTGTTTTTCAAGCAGTTTGTTTGTTTTTTTACACTAGTTTTGTGTTCAATGCCAGTGAACAATGAGCAAAACAACAAGGGCAAGCAACAATTTATGAGCATGACTTTGAAATATCAATGCAGCAGAGCAAGGGGGAATCTCACCCAATTTGCAGCGGATCCGGCAGGGGGTGCCTGAGTGAAAACAACCGGAGGATCTCGGTATATGCGTGAAGCTGGAACTTGTCTCCTGGGATCCAGGGCGGTCGCCGGAGCTGAAGTTGTTCGCCGGGGAAGAGAGGAACCCTCGCCGGAGTTCCAAGCCATTGCGAAGTAGGCCATGTCTCTGGCGATGTGGTGCGCCATCGCGGGAGGTGGAGTGGCGGAGGTGGAGAGAACAGCGCCCGTCGGCGAGGTGAAATCGCTAGGGCGGGTGGAGGAAGCCCCCGCGATCTACGGCCGCAGGTGGGGATCTGTTTCGCATGCGGGGATTCGTTGCAATGCAGCGACTTATACGGGTCTGCACGGGCATTGCGGGCGGGGGTGGGGGGAAGCGGTCACCTGCAGATCTGCCGGTCATGGTGATTCTCATCGAATGGTTGGAAAGGCGGCTTATGAATCCTACCTATCGCCCGACTTACGCCTAGTATCGGCCATAAAATAAACCGTAGCTCAGATGGAAAAACATTATACATGAAAGTTGCTCAGAACGACGAGACGAATTCAGATACGCAGCCCGTTTGTCCGCCACACATCCCTAGCATAGCGAACACGCAACTTTCCCCCTCCGATTCATCTGCCCGAAAACGCGAAACACCGGGGATACTTTCCCGGATGTTTCCCCCCTTCACCGGTATCACCTACTATCGCGTTAGGGCACACCGAACACCGCGTATTGTCTTGTTATGCTTTGATTGCTCTTTTATTTATTGTGTTCCCTCTCCGTTACTTCTTTCCGATAGACCCTGAGACTGTCGGTGACCCCCGATTCGACTACGGTGTTGACGACCCCTCCTTCTCGGCTGAGCTTCCAGGCAAGCCACCCCCTTGATCACCAGATATCGCCTATTCTCCTCCCTCTTACTCTTGCATTAGTTTACTACTGTTGTTGATTTGGTAGCTCCTATTCTGTTGCATAGCCTGTCATTGTTGCTACAACTGTTGATACCTTTACCTGCTATCCTAATGCTTAGTATAGGATGCTAGTGTTCCATCAGTGGCCCCACATCCTTGTCCGTCTGCCATGCTATACTATCGGGCCGTGATCACTTGGGTGGTGGTCACGGGTATATACTATACTATTACATACACATGATGATGATTCGGAGATGGGGGCTGAAGGGGCAGGTGGTTCCACACAGGTAGTGGTGGGCTTGGGTTCTCGGCAGCCCCCTGATGGTTACTCTGTGGGGGAGCGACAGGGCGGGTTGCGACCACCTAGGAGACAGGTGGGCCTGGCCCTGGTCGTTGTCCGCGGTTATTTCATAATAACATGCTTACTGAGCCTGGCCATTGTCCTATACGCACTAACCAGCTGCGTGGGAATAGTTATGGGCTCTCGACGTCGTGGTATCAGCCGAAGCCTTCTTGACGTCAGCGATAGAGCGGCGCGCGCCGGGTAGGACCGCGTAACGTAACTTCCTTAGTAATGGAGGTTGCTAGGTCTGCTCACCGGCCTCCCTCGCAACATGCAGGTGTGCATTGGGCGATGGGCCTAGAGCCCTGTGCACTTAGGACTTAGACCAGCGTGCTGACCTCTCTGTTGTGCTTAGGTAGGGCTGCGACGTGTTGATCTTTCGAGGCCGGGCATGATCCAGGAAAGTGTGTCCGGCCAAATGGGATCAAGCGTGCTGGGTTATGTGGTGCACCCCTGCAGGGAAGTTAATATATTCGAATAGCCATGTCCCTCGGTAAAAGGACGACCCGGAGTTGTACTCTGACCTCATGACAACTAGCACTGGAGACTTAGTAAAACACACCCAGACAAGTTCCAGATATAACTCAGTGGTTGCTCTCTCACAGGGTGATGTGCGGGAGGATCACCGGGTAGGCTTATGTTATACGATGTTACTTGGTGAACTTACCATCTACTCTCTTCTACTACTGCAAGATGGAGGCTGCCAGAAGCGTAATCTTCGATTGGATTAGCTATCCCCCTCTTATTCTGGCTTTCTGCAGTTTAACCCACATATATGATCCCTTTACACAGATACCATTGCATATGTAGTGTAGATCCTTGCTTGCTAGTACTTTGGATGAGTACTCACGGTTGCTTTGCTCCCCCTTTTCCCTTTTATCCCTTCTTCTCGGATGATGCAACCAGATGGTGGAGTCCAGGGCCTAGAGGATCCCGAGGATGTTTCTACGTGGAGTTCGGCTTCGAGGAGTAGTTAGGAGGTCACAGGCAGGAGGCCTTGCATTTTCGATTGTTGTTACTTTTGTGCTAGCCTTCTTAAGGCAAACTTGTTTAATTTATGTGTGTACTCAGATATTATTACTTCCACTAATTCTTGTGTTTTCGAGCTGATGTATTCGAGCCCTCGAGGCCCCTGGGTTGTAATATAAAGCTTGTATTATTTTAATTTGTGTCTAGAGTTGTGTTGTGATATCTTCCAGTGAGTCCTTGATCTTGGTCGTACACATTTGCGTGCATGATTAGTGTACGGTCAAATCGGGCGCGTCACGGTTATTCATTTAAATCAGAGAATAATGGTTGTTCTATTTATATGAGTAATATCTTTTATGGTCATGCACCCTTGATGAGTGGTCTATTTTTGTTGAATCTCGATCGTAGTGATACACATATTCATAATATTGAAGCCAAAAGATGCAAAGTTGATAATGATAGTGCAACTTATTTGTGGCACTACCATTTAGGTCACATTGGTATAAAGCGCATGAAGAAACTCCATGCTGATGGACTTTTGGAATCACTTGGTGCTTCCGAACCATGCCTCATGGGCAAGATGACTAAAACTCCGTTCTCCGGAACAATGAAGCGAGCAACTGACTTGTTGGAAATCATACATACTGATGTATGCGGTCCAATGAGTGTTGAGGCTCGCGGTGGGTATCGTTATTTTTCTGACCTTCATAGGTGATTTTAGCAGATATGGGCATATCTACTTGATGAAACACAAGTCTGAAACATTTGAAAAGTTCAAAGAATTTCAGAGTGAAGTAGAGAATCATCGTAACAAGAAAATAAAGTTTCTACGATCAGATCGCAGAGGCGAATATTTGAGTTACGATTTTGGTCTTCATTTGAAACAATGTGGAATAGTTTCACAACTCACGCCACGTGAAACACCACAGCGTAATGGTGTGTCCGAACGGCATAACCGTACTTTATTAGATATGGTGTGATCTATGATATCTCTTACCGATTTACCACTATCGTTTTGGGGTTATGCTTTAGAGACTGCTGCATCCACGTTAAATAGGGCACCATCTAAATCCGTTGAGACGACACCTTATAAACTGTGGTCTGGCAAGAAACCCAAGTTGTTGTTTCTTAAAGTTTGGGGCTGCGATGCTTATGTGAAAAAGCTTCAACCTGATAAGCTCGAGCCCAAGTCGGAGAAATGTGTCTTCATAGGATACCCAAAGGAAACAGTTGGGTACACCTTCTATCACAGATCTGAAGGCAAGATATTCGTTGCTAAGAATGGATCCTTTCTAGAGAAGGAGTTCCTCTCTCGAAAGAAGTGAGTGGGAGGAAAGTAGAACTTGATGAGGTAATTGTATCTTCTCCCGAGTTGGAAAGTAGTTCATCACAGAAATTAGTTCCAGTGATTCCTATACCAACTAGTGAGGAAGCTAATGATGATGATCATGAAACTTCATATCAAGTTACTACTGAACCTCGTAGGTCAACCAGAGTATGTTCCGCACCAGAGTGGTACAGTAACCCTGTTCTGGAAGTCATGTTACTAGACCATGATAAACCTAAGAACTATGAGGAAGCAATGATGAGCCCAAATTCCGTGAAATGGCTTCATGTATGAGAACAAAGTGTGGACTTTGGTTGACTTGCCCGATGATCGGCAAGCCATTGAAAATAAATGGTCTTTAGGAGGAAGACGGATGCCGATGGTAATGTTACTGTCTACAAAGCTCGACTTGTTGCGAAAGGTTTTCGACAAGTTCAAGGAGTTGACTACGATGAGACTTTCTCACCCGTAGCGATGCTTAAGTCTGTCCGAATCATGTTAGCAATTGCCGCATTTTATGATTATGAAATCTGGCAAATGGATGTCAAAACTGCATTCCTTAATGGATATCTCAAAGAAGAGTTGTATATGATGCAACCAAAAGGTTTTGTCGATCCTAAAGGTGCTAACAAAGTGTGCAAGCTCCAGCGATCCATCTATGGACCGGTGCACACATCTCGGAGTTGGAATATACGCTTTGATGAGGTGATCAAAGCATATGGTCTTATACAGACTTTTGGAGAAGCATGTATTTACAAGAAAGTGAGTGGGAGCTCTGTAGCATTTTTGGTATTATATGTGGATGGCATATTGTGTTGGGGAACGTAGCATAATTCAAAAAAATTCTACGTCTTCACCAAGATCCAACTATGGAGACATCTAGCAACGAGCAACTAAGAGTGCATCTACATACCGTTATGAAGATTGCGTGCGGAAGCTTTCAACGAAGCAAGGATGAAGTAGTCGTACTCTTCACGTTCTTCGTCACCGATGATCTAGCGCCGAACGGACGGCACCTCCGCGTTCAACACACGTACGGTGCAGCAACGTCACCTCCTTTTTGATCCAGCAAGGGGGGAGGAGAAGTCGTCAGAGATCCGGCAGCACGACGGCGTGATGACGGATGCAGTGGAAATTGCAGCAGGGCTACGCCGGGCGCCCTGCGAAGGAGTTGGGAGGTGTGACGGGAGGGGGAGAGGCGCCAGGGCTGAGGTGCGGCTGCCCTCTCCCCCCCCCCCCCCCACATATATATAGGGGCCAGGGGGGGCGCCTGGACCCCCTGCAGATCCAATCTGCAAGGGGGCGGCGGCCAAGGGGGGTTCCTTGCCCCCCAAGGCAAGTGGAGCCCCCCTCCCCCTTAGGGTTTGAACCCTAGGCGCAGGGGAGGTGGGCCTCCCTTAGTGGTGCGCCAGCCCAGAGGGCTGGACACATCCCCTCGCGGCCTAGGGGCCCCACCGGGATGTGTGGCCCCACCCGGTGGACCCCCGGGGCCCCTCCGGTGGTCCCGGGACGCTCCCGGTGACCCCCGGAGATCACCCGTTGGCCGAAACTGGACTTCCCATATATCAATCTTTACCTCCGGACCATTCCGGAACTCCTTGTGACGTCCGGGATCTCATCCGGGACTCCGAACAACTTTCGGGTTTCCACGTGCATTAATCTCTACGACCCTAGCGTTACCGAACCTTAAGTGTGTAGACCCTATGGGTTCGGGAGACACGTAGACATGACCGAGACTACTCTCCGGTCAATAACCAACAGCGGGATCTGGATACCCATGTTGGTTCCCACGTGTTCCTCGATGATCTTCATCGGATGAACCACTGTGTCAAGGATTCACTTAATCCCGTATGTTATTCCCTTTGTCCATCGGTACGGTACTTGCCCGAGATTCGATCGTCGGTATTCCCAATACCTTGTTCAATCTTGTTATGGCAAGTCTCTTTACTCGATCCGTAATCCATCATCCCGTGACTAACTACTTAGTCACATTGAGCTCATTATGATGATGTCTTACCGAGTGGGCCCAGAGGTACCTCTCCGTCATACGGAGTGACAACATCCCAGTCTCGGTTCGTACCAACTCAACAGACACTTTCAGAGATACCCGATGCGTACCTTTATAGCCACCCAGTTACGTTGTGACGGTTGGCACACCCAAAGTACTCCTACGATATCCGGGAGTTGTACAACCTCATGGTCTAAGGAATAAATACTTGACACCGAAAAGCTTATGCATTACGAACTATATGATCTCGTGTTATGCTCAAGTTTGGGTCTTGTCCATCACATCATTCTCCTAATGATGTGATCCCGTTATCACCGACATCTCATGTCCATGGTCAGGAAACCGTGACCATCTGTTGATCAACGAGCTGGCTACTAGAGGCCTACCAGGGACTCATTATGATCTATGTATTCACACATGTATCGCTGTTTCCGTACAATACAATTCAAGCATGAATAACAGACAATTATCATGAACAAGGAGATATAATAATAATGCTTTTATTATTGCCTCTAGGGCATATCTCCAACAGTCTCCCACTTGCACTAGAGTCAATAATCTAGTTACATTGTGATGAATCGAACACCCATAGAGTTCTGGTGTTGATCATGTTTTGCTCGTGAAAGAGGTTTAGTCAACGGGTCTGCTACATTCAGATCCGTATGCACTTTACAAATATCTATATCTCCATCCTGAACATAATTCCGGATGGAGTTGAAACGGCGTTTGATGTGCTTGGTCTTCTTGTGAAACCTGGGCTCCTTGGTAATAGCAATAGCACCAGTGTTGTCACAGAAGAGAGTCATCGGGCTTGACGCGCTTGGAATGACTCCTAGGTCGGTGATGAACTCCTTCATCCAGACTCCTTCCTGCGCTGCTTCAGAAGCAGCTATGTACTCCGCTTCACATGTAGATGCTGCCACCACGCTTTGCTTGCAACTGCACCAGCTGACTGCCCCTCCATTCAAAATATACACGTATCCGGTTTGCGACTTAGAGTCATCCAGATCTGTGTCGAAGCTAGCATCGACGTAACCCTTTACGACGAGCTCTTCGTCACCTCCATAAACGAGAAACATGTCCTTAGTCCTTTTCAAGTACTTTAGGATGTTCTTGACCGCTGTCCAGTGTTCCGTACCGGGATCACTTTGGTACCTCCCTACCAAACTTATGGCAAGGTTCACATCAGGTCTGGTACACAGCATGGCATACATGATAGAACCTATTGCCGAGGCATAAGGAATGACACTCATCTTTTCTCTATCTTCTGCCGTGGTCGGCGACTAAGTCTTACTCAATCTCATACCTTGCAAAACAGGCAAGAATCCTTTCTTAGACTGATCCATATTGAACTTCTTCAATATTTTGTCAAGGTATGTACTTTGTGAAAGACCTATGAGGCGTCTCGATCTATCTCTATAGATTTTGATGCCTAATATGTAAGCAGCTTCTCCAAGGTCCTTCATTGAAAAACTTTTATTCAAGTAGGCCTTTACATTTTCCAAGAATTCTATATCATTTCCCATCAGCAATATGTCATCCACATATAATATGAGAAATGCCACAGAGCTCCCACTCACTTTCTTGTAAATACAGGCTTCTCCATAAGTCTGTATAAAGCCAAACGCTTTGATCACCTCATCAAAGCGAATATTCCAACTCCGAGATGCTTGCACCAGCCCGTAAATTGAGCGCTGGAGCTTGCATACCTTGTTAGCGTTCTCTGGATCGACAAAACCTTCCGGTTGCATCATATACAACTCTTCCTTGAGGAAGCCATTAAGGAATGCTGTTTTGACGTCCATTTGCCATATCTCATAATCATAGAATGCAGCAATAGCTAACATGATTCTGACTGACTTCAGCATCGCTACGGGAGAGAAAGTCTCATCGTAGTCAATCCCTTGAACTTGTCGATAACCCTTAGCGACAAGCCGAGCCTTATAGATGGTCACATTACCATCCGCGTCTGTCTTCTTCTTAAATATCCATTTGTTTTCTATGGCGTGCCTATCATCAGGAAAGTCCACCAAAGTCCATACTTTGTTTTCATACATGGATTCTATCTCGGATTTCATGGCTCCAAGCCATGTATTGGAATCTGGGCCCGCCATCACTTCTTCATAGTTCGAAGGTTCACCGTTGTCTAACAACATGATTTCCAGGACAGGGTTGCCGTACCACTCTGGTGCGGAACGTGCCCTTGTGGACCTTCGAAGTTCAGTAGTAACTTGATCTGTTTCTTCATGATCATTATCATTAACTTCCTCCCTTGTCGGTGCAGGCACCTCAGGAACAGTTTCCTGCGCTGCACTACTTTTCGGTCCAGGAGGGGTGACTGTCACCTCATCAAGTTCTACTTTCCTCCCACTCACCTCTTTCGAGAGAAACTCTTTCTCCAGAAAGTATCCATTCTTGGCAACAAAGACTTTGCCTTCGGATCTGTGGTAGAAGGTGTACCCAATAGTTTCCTTTGGGTATCCTATGAAGACGCATTTTTCCGATTTGGGTTCGAGCTTTTCAGGTTGAAGTTTCTTGACATAAGCATCGCAACCCCAAACTTTCAGAAACGACAACTTCGGTTTCTTGCCAAACCAAAGTTCATACGGAGTCGTCTCAACGGATTTTGATGGAGCCCTATTTAAAGTGAATGCGGCAGTCTCTAAAGCATAACCCCAAAAAGATAGCGGTAAATCGGTAAGGGACATCATAGATCGCACCATGTCCAACAGAGTACGATTTCGACGTTCGGACACACCGTTACGTTGAGGTGTTCCGGGCGGTGTCAATTGTGAAACAATTCCACAGCTTCTAAGGTGTGTGCCAAATTCATGACTTAAATATTCACCCCCATGATCCGATCGCAAGAACTTTATTTTTCTGTCACGTTGATTCTCAACCTCATTCTGAAATTCCTTGAACTTTTCAAAGGTCTCAGACTTGTGTTTCATCAAATAGATATACCCGTATCTACTCAAGTCATCCGTGAGGGTGAGAACATAACGATAGCCTCCGCGAGCCTCAACACTCATTGGACCGCACACATCGGTATGTATGATTTCCAACAAGTTGGTTGCTCGCTCCATTGTTCCGGAGAATGGAGTCTTGGTCATCTTGCCCAAGAGGCATGGTTCGCACGTGTCAAATGATTCATAATCAAGAGACTCTAGAAGTCCATCTGAATGGAGCTTCTTCATACGTTTGACACCAATATGACCAAGGCGGCAATGCCACAAGTATGTGGGACTATCATTATCAACTTTACATCTTTTGGCATCTACACTATGAATATGTGTATTACTACGTTCGAGATCCATCAAAAATAAACCATTGACCAGCGGGGCATGACCATAAAACATATCTCTCAAATAAATAGAACAACCATTATTCTCCGATTTGAAAGAATATCCATCTCGCATAAGACGAGATCCAGAAACAATGTTCATGCTCAAAGCTGGTTCTAAATAACAATTATTCAGGTTCAAAACTAATCCCGAGGGTAGATGTAGAGGCAGCGTGCCGACGGCGATCACATCGACCTTGGAACCATTCCCGACGCGCATCGTCACCTCATCCTTCGCCAGTCTCCGTTTATTCCGCAGCTCCTGTTTTGAGTTACAAATGTGAGCAACTGCACCGGTATCGAATACCCAGGAGCTACTACGAGTGCTGGTAAGGTACACATCAATAACATGTATATCATATATACCTTTGACGTTGCCGGCCTTCTTGTCTGCTAAGTATTTGGGGCAGTTCCGCTTCCAGTGACCCGTTCCCTTGCAATAAAAGCACTCTGTTTCAGGCTTGGGTCCATACTTTGGCTTCTTCCCGGCAACAGGCTTGCCAGGCACGGCAACTTGCTTGCCGTCCTTCTTGAAGTTCTTCTTACCCTTGCCTTTCTTGAACTTAGTGGTTTTATTGACCATCAACACTTGATGTTCTTTCTTGATGTCAACCTCCGCTGATTTCAGCATTGAATACACCTCGGGAATGGACTTCTCCATCCCCTGCATATTGAAGTTCAACACGAAGCTCTTGAAGCTTGGTGGGAGCGACTGGAGGATTCTGTCAACGACCGCTTCATCTGGGAGATTCATTCCCAGCTGAGACAAGCGGTTGTGCAATCCTGAAATCTTGAGGATGTGCTCACTGACAGAACTGTTCTCCTCCATCTTACAGTTGTAGAATGCGTCGGAGACATCATATCTCTCGACTCGGGCATGAGCTTGGAAAACCATTTTCAGCTCTTCGAACATCTCATATGCTCCATGGTGCTCAAAACGCTTTTGGAGCCCCGATTCTAAACTGTAAAGCATGCCGCACTGAACCAGGGAGTAATCATCACAACGCCACTGCCAGGCGTTCATAACGTCTTGAGTCGCTGGGAAAACAGGTGCATCACCTAGCGGTGCTTCTAGGACATATGATCTCTTGGCAGCTATGAGGATAATCCTCAGGTTATGGACCCAATCCGTATAGTTGCTACCATCGTCTTTCAGCTTGGTTTTCTCTAGGAACGCGTTGAAGTTGAGGGAAACTGGAGCGTGGGCCATTTGATCTACAAGAGATATTGTAAAGAATTTAGACTAAGTTCATGATAATTAAGTTCATCTTAATCAAATTTTAATGAACTCCCACTCAGAATGACATCTCTCTAGTCATCTAAGTGATACACGATCCGAATCGAGTAGTCCGTGTCCGATCATCACGTGAGACGGACTAGTCAAAAACGGTGAACATCTTCATGTTGATCGTATCTTCTATACGACTCGTGTTCGACCTTTCGGTCTTCCGTTTTCCGAGGCCATGTCTGTACATGCTAGGCTCGTCAAGTCAACCCTAAGTGTATTGCGTGTGTAAATCTGTCTTACACCCGTTGTATGTGAACGTTAGAACCTATCACACCCGATCATCACGTGGTGCTTCGGAGCAACGAACTTTAGCAACGGTGCACAGTTAGGGGAAACACATTACTTGAAATTTTAGTGAGAGATCATCTTATTTACTACCGTCGTTCTAAGTAAACAAGATGCAAAAACATGATAAACATCACATGCAATCAATTATAGTGACATGATATGGCCAATATCATCTTGCTCCTTGGATCTCCATCTTCGGGGCACCATGATCATCTTGTCACCGGCTCGACACCATGATCTTCATCATCATGATCTCCATCATCGTGTCTTGAAGAAGTCGTCACGCCAACTATTACTTCTACTACTATAGCTAACGTTTAGCAATGAAGTAAAGTAATT
>LR738711.1:936310041-936350228 GCA_902687465.1 Secale cereale | reverse complement strand
CGCTCGCCTTAACCCCCACCGATGAAAATCGATTCCCCACTCGCCCCCACTTCGCCTCCCCCGATCCAAATCTGGATCGGGCACCACACAGCGCCCCGTCCACCATCGCCGCAGGTCCCCGTCGCCGGACGTCCCGTGGCGCCACCCTTCGCCGTCTCCTCCGACTCGCCTCGACGACCGCCAACCTTTGCCGCCGCCTGGAGCTCTGTCTTGAAGCTCGTTGGTGTCGCCTCCTGGACCTCGTCAGGATTCACGCCGTCGTCGCCACTTCCGCCCTGGCCTCGCTTCCTCAAGTACCACCGCGTGCCCGCTGACATCCCTACGCTCCACTGTGAGCCGCCGTCCCTTCCCCCCCCCCCTTGCTCGTTTTGGCCGTCCCTGGTGCCGTGTGCCGCGAGGCCGAGCTCCGGCCGCATCCTGCCGTCCGTGCTGGCCCCGTCTCCGACCGCCGCTGCGCGCGCTCGCCTCCGGCGCCCCTGCGCGCCCCGCTGATAACCCTCAACCGTAAGGGATCAAGATAGTCTTCGCGGGTAAGAATAACCCAATTTAATGATTCAACACACGGGGAGCCAAAGAGTATTTATAAGCTTTGACAGTTGAGTTGTCAATTCAACCGCACCTGAAATATACTTACTTGCAACAAAAGATAAGTGGTAACGGTGATATGATAGTGATGGTGGTGATAGTAAAAGTAAACAGCAAAAGTAAATAGCAAAAGTAGCAACTAGTAACCAGCAGGATTTAAAACACTGTAGGCTAGGGAGATGGATGGTTGGGCGCTGCATGGATGAGATATATCATGAATCTAACTTGGGGCAAGGCACACGGAAAAGTAATGATCATCTAGGCAATTATCAAACACTAGGCATGTATCCCACGGGTAGTTGTATGTGCTTGCAATAAGAACTTGCACAACATCTTTTGTCCTACCATCCCGCTACGAACGGGGCCAAAAGGAACTTATGGAGATTAAGGTGCTCCTGTCAAAGAGCACCGGAACAAAGCAATAAACTCAATGGATACATGTAATCCTCAAACTATGGACCATCCCCTTTGGTGTCCCAAGCTGTCACTTTTGGGATCGCCGGTTCCGGACCATAATAGGTGCAAACAACTCATAGATAGGATCAAGAACACAAATATATTCATGCAAACACATATGGTTTAGATCTGAAATCATGGCACTCGGGCCCTAAGTGACAAGCATTAAGAGTAACAAGTTGAAACAAAGATGATAAACACCATAGTAGATGATAGGCAACATGCCCCCGACGATCTGATAAACTATTACATGATCTAACTCATCCAATCCCTACCATCCCTTTTGCCTACAGCAGGGAATTACTCACACTTGGAAGGAGAAGTCATGGAAGGAAGATGGAGTGGTGATGATGATGACGATGGCGACGATCTCCCCTCTCCGGAGGCCAAATCAGCCTCCAGATTAGTGATACGTCCAAAATGCATCACTATTTTGTATCATAATTTATCCCTATTCATTGATATATTTCACGTTACGGTGATGTTCTTATGTTGTTTTGGTCTATTTTACACAGTTTGCAAACTCTCCGATGCCGGAACAGCAGACGCAGGATTCAGCAGTAAAAAGTGGACGCTGAGTTGCTGAAGAAGAATACCTCCAAATTACCTGAAAATTGACGGGAGATATTTTTCAGAAGAATCACGAAGGCACGCAAAAGGGGAGCCAGAGGGGGGCCACAGAGTGCCCAGGTGGCCTGCCGGCGCCCCCCCCCTGGCCGCGCCGGGGGGGCGCCTGGAGCCCCTGGCCCACCTCCGGATGCCCCCTTTTGCATATATATTCTCCGTTCTCCGAAAACCCTAAAAATAAGACTTTTTACGGAGTTCCGCCGCCGCTTCGAGGCGGAACCCTACGGAGAAGAAAAGGGCATCTCCGGCGGGCAGATTCCGCCGGGGAGATCACCTCCCGGAAGGGGAGATCGTCGCCATCGTCATCACCATCGTCACGGGCATCATCGAGATCATCATCAACATCATCCCCAACATAAGCACCATCTCCATCTTCATCCAAATCTCATCTTACAACCACAACTCGTGTTGTAACTTGTACTACCTATCCTCTCTACTCCATCGGTGTTGATTACTACTTTGTGGTGAATGCTATTGAGTTTTGTTGGAGAAATATTATTATGTCCAGATTGTTTATCACATATTTATCCCCGCTGATCATGGTCTCTTTTATGTCTCGTGAGTAGTTACCTTAGTTCTTGAGGACATGGGGAAAGTCTTGTTGTTAGTAGTCATATGCTGTTGAAGTAATATGTGTTGTTTGATACTTAAGTTGCGTTGTCATTCTACTAGTGGTGTTGTGTGAGTCGAACACCCAACACTTCGCCTTATTAAGGACCTAGGAGAATACATTGTGTATAAAGAATGCTTATGGTGGGTTGCCGGAGTGACAGAAACCTGAACCCCAGTTCGCACGCTTTTGCATAAGGGAATAATGGATCCTCGATCGTATTGCTATGGTTAGGATTTTGCCTTAAATTCTATCTTGTATTTGCGGATGCTTGCAAGGTGTTTAATCATAAGAGTGCATTCATCTTAGTCTAGAGAGTGCACTAGCATAGATCCACCCACTCAACACTTATCAACACATAACATAGTATCGATACGGAATATGGTGAAAGCACATGACTACATCTCCCGTGTGTCCTCAGGAACGCTTTAGTCTTTATAAGTTCAGTTGCTAGGCCTCTCCTTTGCTAAGAAAGGATTGGGCCACTTGTTACTCTCAGTACCGTTTATATTACTTGCTTTTATTATCCTGTTGCTTATACCGAGAAAACCCCTAAAAGTTATCTTTCAGTGCTTGCAGTAATTTCTTGCTCAGAATCGCTTATCAATACCTTCTGCTCCTCGTTGGGTTCGACACTCTTACTTATCGAAAACGCTGCAATAGATCCCTTACGGTTGTGGGTCATCAAGTACCGTTTTCTGGCGCCGTTGCCGGGGAGCGTAGCGCTATTGGTAAAGTGAAACTGGTAAGAAAGTTTTTTTTATAATTCTGTTTTTATTTTTGCTATTGCTGCTCTTTGTCCTTATGGACAACCCTATTATTGGATCGTTGCTTGCGGGAAGACGCCCCACACCTGTGGTGGTTGATCCTCCCCCTACTGAAATTGTGCCTTATAAAATACCAGCTGGTATTATCGATTATGTTTTGGCTAATCGTTATGCAGGAGACAGACATCCCGGTGAACACTTGCTATATTTGTCACGACTATGTTCATTATTTAAGCTTGCAGGTGTATCGAGGGAGTTTGTCATGAGGAAATTGTTTGTCGTATCACTTATAGATAAAGCTTCAGATTGGTATGGGCTTCTCGATAACTCACACTTGCTGGACTGGCAGGAGCTTATGTCTCTCTTTTATACTAAGTTTTATCCTCTTCATGAAATTCATCGAGACAGGAATTATATCTATAACTTTAGGTCTCATGACGGAGAAAGCATTGCTCAAGCTTGGGGGAGATTGAAGTCCCTAATGCTCAAATGCCCTATTCATAAGCTTCCCAAGGAAATTATACTTACAAATTTTTATGCCAGGCTTTCTCGTCAAGATAAGGAGATGCTGGATGCCTCCTCTAGTGGGGTATTTCAGAAGAAGAGTGTTGAAGAAAGGTGGGATCTCCTTGAAAGGATCCAGAGGAATACCGAAGATTGGGAAATTGATAAAGGTATTGAACCCGCTATAAATTATGAACATGATTATATTGAGAGCTATGTGGAAACTGATTACTTAAATACTTTTTGCTCTAAGATTGGTCTTGACTCCCATCTAGTGATTGATTTGTGTAAGAATTTTGCCTCTCACGTTGATTCTTTTAAAAAGAATAGAGACCAGCACCATGAACCTTTTAAAGAACCACCTATTGATATTTATGTTGCTGACCCTATTTTGCCTGCAGTTATATATGAAAAGCCTCCTTTTCCCACAAGGATAAGGGAGCACTCTCTTGTGACAGGCATAATAAATAAAAGTGAGAGAAGAGTTGATGAGCCTGAGGACCAGATCAGGGTCGATCCTCAAGTTGCATTAATTAAAGACCTTGCTACTAATGATGTTTTGGATTCCAATATAACTTTTTGTGCTGTTTCCACTAACCTTGTCACAGCCAAGAATAAAGGCCCAATTTCAGGTACTCCAGTGGTATCTGTTAAAATAGGAGATCACAATTATTATGGGCTATGCGATTTGGGATCGAGTGCAAGTGCTATCCCCTATTCACTTTATGAAGAGATCATCGGTGCGATTTCCCCTTGTGAACTTGAAGAAGTTGATGTTACCATTCATCTTGCAAATAGAACAACTATCTCTCCTATCGGAATTGTGAGGGACGTTGAAGTCCTATGTGGAAAGGTAAAATACCCTACCGACTTTCTAGTACTTGGTTCAGAGAGGGACAATTTTTGTCCAATTATTTTTGGTAGACCTTTTCTTAGAACTTGTGGAGCTATAATAGATTGCAAGAAAGGTAAAGTTTCTGTTGAATTCGGTGGTGAACCATATGAATTTATTTTTTCTAAGTTCTCTAAGCAGCCTCGTGGTACTGATTTACCTAGTGATGATAAGATTATTGAAAGTATTGCCTCTATTGCTATTCCCCCTAATGATCCTTTGCAGCAATACATGGAGGACCACGAGAATGATTTGCATATGCAGGAAAGAAATGAACTAGATGAAATATTCTTGAGGCAGCCTGCTATCCTGAAGCACAACCTTCCGGTTGAACCTTTGGGAATTTTATCAAAACCGAAAGAAGACCCGGTGTTCGATCTTAAACCTCTTCCCGATACGCTCAAGTATGCTTATTTAGATGAAAAGAAAGTATATCCTGTTATTATCAATTCTAACCTTTCAGGATATGAAGAGGAGCGATTATTGGGAGTACTTCGTAAACACCGAGGCGCAATTGGCTATACCCTTGATGACCTTAAGGGGATTAGTCCATCTATCTATCAACATACTATCAACCTTGAGCCTGATGCTAAACCAGTTGTTGATCATCAACGACGGTTGAACCCGAAGATGATGGATGTTGTGAGAACTGAGATTCTCAAGCTTCTAGCCGCAGGTATTATCTACCCTATAGCTGATAGTAAGTGGGTAAGTCCGATACATTGTGTTCCTAAGAAAGGAGGTACAACTGTGGTTCCTAATGATAAAAATGAATTAATACCTCAGAGAATTATTATTGGATATAGAATGTGTATTGATTACAGGAAGTTGAACAAGGCAACCAGGAAGGATCACTATCCGTTGCCGTTCATCGACCAAATGCTTGAAAGGTTATCCAAAAATACCCACTTTTGTTATCTCGATGGTTATTCTGGCTTCTCTCAAATTCATGTTAGCACTGTTGATCAAGAGAAGACCACTTTTACTTGTCCCTTTGGTACTTATGCTTACAGACGTATGCCTTTTGGTTTATGTAATGCCCCTGCTACTTTTCAAAGGTAGATGCAAGGAGACAAATTTGGTACTCAACTGGGAAAAGTGCCACTTTATGGTTAATGAAGGAACTGTTCTTGGTCATAAGATTTCCGAAAGGGGAATTGAAGTGGACAAGGCCAAGATCGAAGCTATTGAGAGGATGCCCTATCCAAGGGACATCAAAGGTATTCGCAGTTTTCTCGGTCATGCAGGTTTCTATAGAAGATTTATTAAAGACTTTTCTAAAACCTCGAGACCCCTCACTAATCTTCTCCAGAAGGATGTTCCTTTTGTATTTGATGAAAATTTTAAGGAAGCTTTTGAAGTCCTTAAGAAAGCTTTAATAACTGCTCCTATAGTACAACCACCTGACTGGAACTTACCTTTTGAGATTATGTGTGATGCAAGTGATTTTGCTATTGGAGCTGTTTTAGGACAAAGAGTTGATAAGAAATTGAATGTTATACATTATGCTAGTAAAACCCTTGATAGTGCTCAAAGAAACTATGCTACTACTGAGAAAGAATTCTTAGCTGTAGTTTTTGCTTGTGATAAGTTTAGGCAGTATATTGTTGATTCCAAAGTTATTATTCATACTGATCATGCTGCCATTAAGTATCTTATGACGAAGAAGGATGCCAAGCCAAGGCTTATCAGATGGGTACTCCTTCTTCAAGAATTTGATTTGCATATTGTTGATAGGAAAGGGGAAGACAATCCGGTGGCGGACAATCTTTCAAGGATGGAAGATATACCGCATGACCCCATTCCAGTTAACGATAGTTTTCCAGACGAGCAACTTGCCATTGTAAAAGTACAATCTCTTTCCGATCCTTGGTATGCAGATTATGCTAATTTTATTGTTGCAAAGTATTTGCCTCCAGGTCTAACATTTCAGCAGAGGAAGAAGTTCTTTCATGATTTGAGGCGTTACTTTTGGGATGGCCCACATCTTTTCAAAGAAGGTCCCGACGGGATTGTGAGAAGATGCATTCCGGACCATGAGCAGAAGGACATTCTCCGACGATGTCATGATAGTCCCTATGGAGGACATCATGCCGGTGAAAGGACTGCACATAAGGTTCTTCAATCAGGTTTTTATTGGCCTACTCTCTTTAAAGATGCTAGAAATTATGTTTTAGCCTGTGATAAATGTCAGAGAGTTGGTAACATTAGTAGAAGGAATGAGATGCCTATGAATTACTCACTAGTGATCGAACCTTTCGATTGTTGGGGTTTTGATTTTATGGGTCCTTTTCCTTCTTCGCATAAGTACACTCACATTTTAGTAGCTGTTGATTATGTGACCAAGTGGGTTGAAGCAATCCCCACTGAAAGTGCTGATCACAAGACATCTTTGAAAATGCTTAAAGATGTAATTTTTCCTAGGTTTGGTGTACCAAGGTATCTCATGACTGATGGGGGATCACACTTCACGCACTGAGCTTTTAGAAAAGCTCTGGCCAAATACGATGTTAATCATAGAATTGCTTCACCATATCATCCTCAAACTAGTGGGCAAGTTGAGCTCACCAATAGAGAGATTAAGTTGATCTTGCAGAAAACAGTAAACAGAAATAGGAAGGATTGGTCAAACAAGTTAGGAGATGCTTTGTGGGCATATAGAACTGCTTACAAGAACCCCATGGGCATGTCCCCCTATAAGATGGTGTATGGCAAGGCTTGCCATTTGCCATTAGAGTTAGAGCACAAAGCTTTCTGGGCTGTTAGAGAGCTTAACGCTGACCCAAAACTAGCTGGTGAGAAGCGTCTCATGAACTTGACTTCTCTAGATGAATGGAGAAGTGAAGCTTACGAGAGCGCTAAAATGTTCAAGGAAAAGGTAAAAAAGTGGCATGATAGGAAGATTCTGAAACGTGAATTTAATGTTGGTGATAAAGTTTTGTTGTTTAGATCCCGTTTCAGGTTTTCTCCAGGTAAACTACTTTCCAGGTGGGAAGGACCATTTCATATTGAAGAAGTTTACCGGTCTGGTGCGATTAAGATTAATAATTTTGAAGGCACCAAACCTCAAGTTGTGAATGGGCAAAGACTTAAACATTACATAGCAGGAGACCCTGTCGATGTTGATTTGAATATAATATACACAACAAGCCATGAAGAACATGTTGCAGCCCTGTTTCAGACGCCAGCAGAAGCAGAATAAAGAAAAGGTATGTAGTACGGTAAGGAAACACCACAAACCATCATAAAAGTTCCGTATTACGAGTTTTTGCAAAATTAGTAAAATTCCGAATCGAAGTGGAGCCAGAGACGACCTCCAGGGAGTCCAGGCGCCCCCCTGGCGCCCCACCCCCCCCCCTGGGCCGCGCCGGCAGGCCGCCTGGGCACCCGGGAGCCCCGTCTCCGACCCCGCTTTGGTCCGTTACCTTCCTTTATGTACATATATTTTTCCTATATATTTGCCCGGATTGTTCCGGCAACGTATCTTGCGATCTCGCGTGTTTTCTCTTCGATCTGTTTCTGCCAGGGAATCTTTCAGCTGAATTTAGGTGCCATGGCTTCTCCAAGTTCCCCCAAAGACAAGTTCGTCGTCAACGTCATCAACCCTTACCTCGCTGAGGTGAAGAAGCACCCTCAGGTTGTTCGGATGGAGGACGGTGTCCTTCATCAAGAAGATCTGAAGGGACCTATCAAGGAGGGGAGCATCCAGGCCAGGCTGGAAGAAGTGGAGCAAGAAGTCTTCGAATACAAGAAGATGACCGAGCGTGGTGTCGAAGCTAACTTTGACATCACCAACGAGCTGAAGAACTACTTCCTGAAGGAGATGAAGGAGATGTGGGAGAGAATCGCCGCGTCTGAAGACAGAATTATAGAACTCCAAGGGAAAATTAATGATCTACATAACCAGAACTGTGAGTATGAACTAAGGTTTCTGCGCATGGGTTTGGGTGCTGAATGCAGGATTCAGGAGACGAGCCTCTCATATGAGACTCTAGCAAGATATCCATGGAAACGTTTCGCCAAGGACTACGTGATCAACGCCAACAAATACGGGTGAAATCTCCTTGGGTAATGGCATTCCCTCGGCTTGTTCCAAGCTTGGGGGAGTGCCCGGTGTCTTTATCTTTACCTTTTGTCTTTTAGAGTCAAGTAGAGTCGTATCATGTCTAGGGAGGTTATTATATGAGATAGGTGTGTGCATTGAGGTCTATCGCTCCTTCGGTGAAGAATTGTATCCGTGAGTGTGGAGTCGTTTATGATGGAATATTAATGAGAAGTTTATCGGTTCCTTTTGCTGCACTTGGTATTCTCTTCACGCAATCGACCTTATATGATGATTCTTATGGGGAGTATTGACCTTATGTCAGGTATGGCTATGAAACTTTATTTACTCTTGGCAAATATAGCTTTGGTCATAACAACAATCATGATTTTCTTAAATTATCAACATAGCCAAAACTTTATGTTATTATGCTTGAAGAGTTATGCTGACAAGGAAGACAACTTGATGTGTTATGCTTATTTCGATGTTCATGCTTTATATTGCTTTGCATCTTAGTCATCATCAATTGTCTGTTCTCTCAAAACCTTTGCTAGCCTAACTCTGTACTAAGCGGTATTCTGCTTGTGCATCCATACCCTTAAGCCAATACCTTCCATATGAGTCCACCATACCTACCTACTCGTGGTATTCCGCTACCACCTCCTAAAAGTATATAATATATGTGTTATCCTCAAATGTTCAAAATCTTTTATTTTGTGCCTCTGTTCTAGCTCATGAGGAAGTAATAGCTAATTCATAGTCGTTTTGAGTTGGACAAGCTTCACCCCGGGATTGCATGTATATTGTGCAAACCCATAATACGAGAAGGAGCTGGCATAGAGTGCGCCCGGCTTAAAAATAATATAACAAACAAACCCTCCTTCACGCTTTGTTCATGAGAAATCAGAAAACTTTGGCAGTGATAAACAAAGGAGAATAAGAGGATGTTATCGTCCTCGTGCGGGAGCCGTTCCTCGAAACTTGTCCAGCTCAAAAAGCAATTGAGTTATCTATTAGCATTCGTTGACAAATCATGCACCCCTAAAAACTTGTTTTCATTCTGTTTGATTTGAGGATAGCACATGAGTTTTCCCTACTACCCTAGAGCAGGGCCCATCTTTTAATTTTAAGTTGAGTCAGTTACTTCTACTTCCTTCTATTTCTCAAAGAGAGCAGACGTTTGATGTTGATAAGGATTCATTCATATAAAGCTGCATTAAGATTTGTCATATCATATCCTTGTTGACATTATCATTCGATAAGTAAGTTGTTTGTCATGCCCAGCTGAGGCAAACATCTTCCTTTGTGTTAACACTTTCACTTCTTGCCTATTAACATGTTATTTTCAAAAAGCTTCAATTGATCTCATCAAATATAAGAACAAAAGTTAAATCTATTGTTGTTCTTTGACCAAAGGACATGTTTGCCATGATATAATGTGTTTCCCTAGCCCTACTTTCGAATATAAGTGTTATCACTCTTTCATAAGGGCCTTATGAGTTGAAGATTGCTGTTGAGGATATTTGAGTTGGTAAAGAAACTATGATGCTTCTTGTCCGTATTCTATTTATCGACACTTCACTCTCTAAACTTGTGGACAGGTTTACCGAGTTCATATTCGCTTGGGGACAAGCGAGGTCTAAGCTTGAGGGTGTTGATACGTCCAAAATGCATCACTATTTTGTATCATAATTTATCCCTATTCATTGATATATTTCACGTTACGGTGATGTTCTTATGTTGTTTTGGTCTATTTTACACAGTTTGCAAACTCTCTGATGCCGGAACAGCAGACGCAGGATTCAGCAGTAAAAAGTGGACGCTGAGTTGCTGAAGAAGAATACCTCCAAATTACCTGAAAATTGACGGGAGATATTTTTCAGAAGAATCACGAAGGCACGCAAAAGGGGAGCCAGAGGGGGGCCACAGGGTGCCCAGGCGGCCTGCCGGCGCCCCCCCCTGGCCGTGCCAGGGGGGCGCTTGGAGCCCCTGGCCCACCTCCGGATGCCCCCTTTTGCATATATATTCTCCGTTCTCCGAAAACCCTAAAAATAAGACTTTTTACAGAGTTCCGCCGCCGCTTCGAGGCGGAACCCTACGGAGAAGAAAAGGGCATCTCCGGCGGGCAGATTCTGCCGGGGAGATCACCTCCCGGAAGGGGAGATCGTCGCCATCTTCATCACCATCGTCACGGGCATCATCGAGATCATCATCAACATCATCCCCAACATCAGCACCATCTCCATCTTCATCCAAATCTCATCTTACAACCACAACTCGTGTTGTAACTTGTACTACCTATCCTCTCTACTCCATCGGTGTTGATTACTACTTTGTGGTGAATGCTATTGAGTTTTGTTGGAGAAATATTATTATGTCCAGATTGTTTATCACATATTTATCCCCGCTGATCATGGTCTCTTTTATGTCTCGTGAGTAGTTACCTTAGTTCTTGAGGACATGGGGAATGTCTTGTTGTTAGTAGTCATATGCTGTTGAAGTAATATGTGTTGTTTGATACTTAAGTTGCGTTGTCATTCTACTAGTGGTGTTGTGTGAGTCGAACACCCAACACTTCGCCTTATTAAGGACCTAGGAGAATACATTGTGTATAAAGAATGCTTATGGTGGGTTGCCGGAGTGACAGAAACCTAAACCCCAGTTCGCACGCTTTTGCATAAGGGAATAATGGATCCTCGATCGTATTGCTATGGTTAGGCTTTTGCCTTAAATTCTATCTTGTATTTGCGGATGCTTGCAAGGTGTTTAATCATAAGAGTTCATTCATCTTAGTCTAGAGAGTGCACTAGCATAGATCCACCCACTCAACACTTATCAACACATAACATAGTATCGATACGGAATATGGTGAAAGCACATGACTACATCTCCCGTGTGTCCTCAGGAACGCTTTAGTCTTTATAAGTTCAGTTGCTAGGCCTCTCCTTTGCTAAGAAAGGATTGGGCCACTTGTTACTCTCAGTACCTTTTATATTACTTGCTTTTATTATCCTGTTGCTTATACCGAGAAAACCCCTAAAAGTTATCTTTCAGTGCTTGCAGTAATTTCTTGCTCAGAATCGCTTATCAATACCTTCTGCTCCTCGTTGGGTTCGACACTCTTACTTATCGAAAACGCTGCAATAGATCCCTTACGGTTGTGGGTCATCAATTAGCCCTCCCGAAGAAGAACAGAGGGTGGCGGCGGCTCCGCGACGAAAACTGGGAAAACAACTTCTGATCTCGGGTTTTTCTCGTCACGGGATAAATACGGGTCAAAGTAGGGCACCAGGGGAGGTGGGAGCAGTCCAGGCGGCCTCCCGGCGCGGCCAGCGGTGGGGCCGTGCCACCAGGGCGCCTGGGCCCCCCTGGTTCCCTCTGGCTCATCTTCTGGCACAAGGTTCCTTCGGGTGCGTGGATTTTCTGTGATTTTTCGCGGAATTTTCTGAGACACCTAAAAATCCGTTTTCCTGCACACAATAAAACCATACAGGCAGCTCTGCTGAAAACAGCGCCAGTCCGGGTTAGTTTAGTTCAAATCATGCAAGAATGAGGTCAAAACAATAGCAAAAGTATTTGGAAAAGTAGATACGTTTGAGATGTATCAACTCCCCCAAGCTTAGCATATTGCTTGTCCTCAAGCAATTCAGTTCAACGAACTGGACGCGACAAAGAAAACTTTGATAAACTCTTTTGCTTCATTAGATGTATATAAGCATGTACTACGAAAAGAGTTTAGCAAGTATTGAAACAATGCTATGAGGACAATGCACGAAGCAATCCTTCTTTCAGGTGACCAATCACAAATAAACAAAAGTAAATAATATGCTACTGAAAATCAAGACAAGATTACATTGCACATAGCTTGAACATACTAGAGTGGTATCTCGCTAGCCTCCATGAGTGAAGCAAAACATAAATGCAGAAACTCCTCCAGAGTTTTAAAGGAGACTAGAACTAAGAATTTTAGAATAAATAATATCACAAGCATGCAGAAGACAATGTAATACTTTGGGACAATGCACATTACACTCAGAATGACAATTATGCTCTCTTAGTTGGTGCTTTGAAGAAAGAAGGTGGAGACTCTCGAACCGTGGAATTTGATGGCTAGGTTGAAAACCCATGGTTGGAAACAAAGACTAAACATGTACCAGAGCTCTTGGTTTTGAAAACAGAGGTAAAAATGTTTTTGAGAGGTGCATATTTCGTCAACGAATGCTAGTAGACAACCCAATTACTTCTCGAGCTGGACAAGTTTCGAGGAACGGCTCCCGCACGGGGACGATCACATCCCCTTAATCTCCTTTGTTTATCACTGCCAAAAGTTTTCTGATTTCTCATGAACAAAGCGTGAAGGAGGGTTTGTTTGTTGTATTATCTTTTATGAGCCGGGTGCACTCTATGCCAGTTCCTTCTCGTATTAGGGGTTTGCAGATTAGACATGCAATCCCGGGGTGAAACTTGTCCAACTTAAAAAGATCATGAATTAACTACTACTTCCTCATGAGCTAAAACAGAGGCACAAAAGAGAAATGATTTTGAATAATTTTTGAGATGGTACACGAAAGTCTTCGTTAGGAATGGCAAGTAAATACCATGTATAGGAAGGTATGGTGGACTCATATGGCATAACTGGTTTAAAGGATTTTGGATGCATAAGCAGTCAGTCCGCTTATTACAGGCGAAGGTTAGCAAGAGACTGGGAAGCGACCAACTAGAGAGCAATAACGGTCATAATCATGCAGAGCGACAAAGCAACATTGAATCGGGCATGAAAGTGATATCACTATTCTGAAACTCAAAGATCATCAAGGCAGAGCAGACTTTTTAGTCTTAAACATGTGTAAACATGTGCCAAGTCAATCCAAGAATTCTCCAAAGGGAAATACCACCTTAGTATACCAAACTATGAACAGTGCAATGCATGTAAATCATTTCAATAACACATTATATACTCTAGCTATTTGAGACTAGCCACAAGGAAAGCATGAACCACTGGGAGAGCATTGTAAACATAGCACTATGTCGCTACAAGCTGGTCTCTAGATCATAAGTACAGGCATATGTACAAAAGTAGAAACAAGAAGAGTTCATACCGGTTTTCCCTTGTTGCTTCCCTTCAGTCGATTTTCGTCATTACTGCCTTATCACTTGCACGATCGAACGTAGGAAATATGATTAAATGCCATCACGGACTCGGGCTGAACTCTGAAAACAAAGCAAACTAAAGAGAGAAAGGAAATCTTTTTGGATTATTTCAAAGGTTGAACGAAAGCAAAAGAAAGAGAAAATAATTTTGTTGTTTTTGCAAAGAAAGAAATAAAGAAGAACGGGCAAAAACTTCGAAAAGATCAAAGCGAATAAAACGGATAATACAATGGAAAAGTGAGAGGGGCACGTACTCCCCCAAGCTTAGGCTTTTGGCCTAAGTTGGTAGTAGCTACTGCCCCCAGGAGCCTCCTGCTCCGGGAGAATGCTGGTGAGTCCAAGGGTCGTAGAAGGATTCTGACGCGTACACCGAACTCCTCGGATCCTCCCACGAAGAAGGGTCCGTGCTCCAAGCAGAGGAAGACCCTTCACCAAACTGGGTGACGGTCTCCCCCTGAAAAGGTGGTAACTCACCATGCTCCTCCTCGTCGGGCACAACCCCCTTCATGGGGCTATGAAACTAATGCTGGGCCATGAATTCATCGAACTGGATAACATCAAAGGACCATCCATTCATGCGAGAAAAATCAAACAAAAGAGGTGCAGGTAGACGGATCTCGCGTTCCGCGGTAGTTCCGAAACGCAAGATATAAACAAGGTTATCAAGCTCAGAAGTCATGGTAACAAACTTATGCCTTTTCATAGCAGCAAGATCAAAACTTAAATAAGTAAAAGGCTCATCATCAGGGTGTGGGGTGCCTTTAAGATATTCTAAGATAAGTGTGGCATAAACGCCACCAAATAAATCTCCCCTGTTACCGTTCATAGCAAGGCGTCGAGCAATTAAGGCACCCAAATTATAATCGAACCTCCCTGAGAGGGCGGTTGCCAGGATAGCAATATCCGGCGCAGAAGTGTTGCTCGTATTGTCACGAGCTAATACCCCTCTAGCAACATAATATGCAAAATACCTGAGGTGAGGGAATAAGATGCTGGAGATTTTTGACCGATGAATATCCCTCGTACCCATGCTACAGAGAGAGTTGAAGACGGTTTTCAGCTCGGAGGGCTGAGAGGTCATCTTAGCCGTCCGCCCAACGTTTGACACACCTATTATTTCACAAAACTTTCCCAAGGTCATGGTGATAAGATCATTGTAAATTTTAAACTCAATAGCACCAGTATCAGGGTTATATCTAAAACTGTTAATGAAACCAGAGGTGAGTTTTTGATACTGAATAACACGGCACGTGACGAGCCGTGTCAGACCTGCATTAGCACAAAGATTATAAAACTCATCCTTGATTCCCGCAGCTTCAAGGAATTCATCACATGGAAACATCATAGCACGTGCTGGACTTGTGTCTTCCAACAACTCTAGGGGCACATGATCTTCATTGTAGCTCACCCTAGCAGTCGAGGGTGAAGCTGCGGCTCTAGTAACTCGATCGGAGTGCGTGGGCCTCTTCTTCTCAAGCCACCCCTTTGCCCTTCCTAACAAACTCATTTCTGAAATTTTTGGCAAATTACAAAAACAAGGATTTAAACAAAGTGGGTTAAAGCAAACTACTCAACTCACTTACCAAAGGTATAAACTTGCATCAAAACTTGGAAAATAAATTTCTACACATACATGCAAGCTCATCTACACAGCACCAAGAACTACTAAATACTCACAAATGAAGCCACCAACCAAAAATCTAATTGGAGGGGTGGAGGAGTTACATACCAGGGAGTATTTGTTCAAAATCTCAGCTCAAATGATAGGTTGTAGAGAGAGATCGAAGAATCGCCTCCAAGAGCAGCAAGAACGCAAGAACAAGTGCATAACTCGTGTTTTTTGAGAGAAAGAGAGAGAGAGGAAGAAGACTTACCTGGAGGGGGGCCTTGTGGGCCCCAGGCGCCCTGTGGGCGCGGCCAGGGGGCAGGCCGCGCCAGCTGGCCGCCTGGGCCACTGGTGGCCCCCCTGGTCAGCCCCAGGTACCTCTGGGTCACTCCCGGCATGGAAACTTTTATTTTTATTTTTCTGGAATTTTTCTGAAAACTTCACTGTTGAAAATTTTTCGAAGTTCAAAAAGCTGCAAGACTTTCTGAAAACTTAAAGCAGTGATTAGTATTGTGAAGCTTCAAAACATAAACACTTGGTACAGCAAGGAGAACAAAAGCTAAAACAAATGAAAACATAACAAGCTCAACTTTTTATCTATATAAAACATGTTCACCAGTAAGGTTGATCAAGTCTTACCAACAAACAGGCGATATATAGAGCAAAAAGTCTCACCTCTTACGAAGTGATCATTGCACCTTTACTTTAATGGACATTGTCCCCGCCATAATAGTTTTGTATTTGTGGTGCACATGTAGTGGACAGTCCCATTCTCCAATCTTCACGGTCTCGATATTTTCTATAGAGTTGAGGCCATGCCTCCTGTCGGTCTTCTTTGGAAAATACACCATGTGTTCTTTATCATTCACGTTGAAGGTAACCTTCCCTTTATTGTAATCAATAATAGCACCTGCGGTGTTAAGAAAAGGTCTACCAAGAATAATGGACATGCTCCCATCCTCGGGCATGTCAAGCACAACAAAATCAGTAAGGATCAAACAATTAGCAACTTCTACGGGAACATCCTCACAAATACCTATCGGGGCGGCGGTTGACTTGTCAGCCATCTGAAGAGAGATATCTGTAGGGATTAGCTTCTCTAAACAGAGCCTCTTGTAAAGAGAGAAAGACATAACACTCACTCCTGCTCCAAGATCACATAAAGTAGTTTTGACATAATTATTCTTTATGGAGCAAGGAATGGTGGGTATACCTGGATCACCAAGCTTCTCAGGAATCTTGCCACTGAAAGAGTAGTTAGCGAGCATAGTAGATATTGCTTCATTAGGAACTTTTCTTTTATTAGTGACAATATCTTTCATATATTTTGAATAGGGAGGTAACTTAATAGCATCAGTCAAAGGGATTTGAAGAAAAAGAGGTTTAATCCACTCACAAAACTTATTGTAATGCTCTTCTTCTTTAGATTTGAGAGACTTACCTGGAAAGGGCATGGGTTTCTGTATCCATGGTTCTCTTTCCTTTCCATGTCTTCTTGCGACGAAGTCTTCTCTAGTGTATTTCTTGCGTTTGTCAAGTGCTTCTTCTTCTCGGACTTCAGGCGGATCATCATTATCCTTACCTTCAGGTTCGGCACCGTCTTCAGTCTCAGCATCGGAGATAGATACACTGTTGGGATCAACAGCTGGCTCTTCCCTTGTAATAGGATCATTGGAATTGTCAGCCTCCTTTTGTTTCTTCTTCTTCTTCTTTGGAGAGCCAACAATTTCTTCTTCCTGTATTTGAGAATCTTGCTTGGTTCTCCTCGGATGCCTCTCTGGATAGAGAGGATCTTGAGTGCTAGTTCCTCCTCGGGTCTTAATCCCGAAGGCCTGCAAATCATCTTGTTTGGCATTGTTAGCAAGCAAATCTTTTTGCACATTAGAAATTTGTTCAAGCTGAGTTTGAACCATATGAAAATGCTTCACAAGACATTTAACATCATTAACTGTTCTACCTAGAACATCAAGCAAACTTTTGATAGCAAGGGAATTATCATGCAATTGACTTTGTATCCTCTCATTAAAATGATTTTGTCTCATAATAAAATTATCAAACTCATCTAAACATTGATCAGGGGGCTTACCATGAGGGATGTCACTTGCGTTGAAATCAAAGAAAGAGAGTGTACCTCTACCATAGGAGGGTGAGTGGTAGGCTCACACAACTTCTCAATAGGGGGTAGATTCTTCACGTCTTCAGTTTTAATACCCTTCTCTTTAATAGACTTCTTTGCTTCTCGCATATCTTCGGGGCTTAGAACAAACATGCCCCTCTTCTTTGGTGGTGCAGGTGGTTCAGGGACGGACCAATCTTCATGGTTTTTGGCAATCCTGCCCATCAAATCCTCTGCATCGTCCGGTGTTCTTTTCCTGAAAACACAACCATCACAACTGTCCAAATAGGACCTGGAATCATCAGTTAGACCAGCATAAAATATATCGATTAATTCATTCTTAGGGACTCCATGTCCTGGTCTAGCCCGGATCAGACCACAGTACCTCCCGCAAGCTTTAGGGAGGTGCTCATCCTGCAACTGTTTAAAGTTATAAATTCTTTGTAAAGCAGCATGTTGCATATGAGCAGGAAAGTACTTATCAACAAAAGAGTGAGCTAAGTCTTGAGGACTCTTAATGGAACCACATGGGAGTGAATCATACCATGTTTTAGCACCTTCCTTCAAAGAGAAAGGAAGAAGCTTAGTCACATAAAAGTTCCGTTTCTTCTCATCCGTGGTAAACAAGCCACCCAACTCAGTGAGTTTGGTCAGGTGTGCAATAGCATCATCATTCTCTCTGCCATAAAAGGGGTCAGCTTCAACCATAGGTATAAGTGAAAGATCAACAGAGAAATCATAATCAGGATCATCGATGCATATAGGGGATGTAGCAAATTCAGGATCAGGAACAGTCTTGTTCTTCAAAGAGTGTTTCTCAAACAGCTTCTTAATAGCTTTAGGGTCAGAGCCGGCAAACTCTGTCAGTTCCCTGCATAAATCATCATCAAGCATAATGTAATCATCATCAAGGAGTCTCTCCTTGAGTTTACTCAAATCAGGATTATCATAAGTTCCACCAATAGGGTAACGAGCAACAGGAATTTCAATTCCAGATTTTTTTTTGCAGCAGCAGCGATCTGTTTCTCAAGAGCATAACCAAGTGAACTAATATCATCAAAAGTAGTAGAAGCATCATCAAGAGTATCGGACATAGTAACAGATTCAGTAGGAGCATCATGTGGTGGTGGTGAGGCAAACTTACTCATAACAGAAGGTGAATCAAGTGTAGCACTAGTGTTCAGAACAGTACCTCTTCTTGTAGTGGATAGTAAGATCGGAACCTTTGGGTCTCCTTTCTTACCCATAGCGGATGAAGTGCAGCGGGTAGGATACTCAAAGTAGACTTGTAAATATTGCTATGCTCCCCGGCAACGGCACCAGAAAACGGTACTTGATAACCCTCAACCGTAAGGGATCGAGATAGTCTTCGCGGGTAAGAATAACCCAATTTATTGATTCGACACACGGGGAGCCAAAGAGTATTTAAAGCTTTGACAGTTGAGTTGTCAATTCAACCGCACCTGAAATATACTTACTTGCAACAAAACATAAGTGGTAATGGTGATATGATAGTGATGGTGGTGATAGTAAAAGTAAACAGCAAAAGTAAATAGCAAAAGTAGCAACTAGTAACCAGCAGGATTTAAAACACTGTAGGCTAGGGAGATGGATGGTTGGGCGCTGCATGGATGAGATATATCATGAATCTAACTTGGGGCAAGGCACACGGAAAAGTAATGATCATCTAGGCAATTATCAAACACTAGGCATGTATCCCACGGGTAGTTGTACGTGCTTGCAATAAGAACTTGCACAACATCTTTTGTCCTACCATCCCGCTACGAACGGGGCCAAAAGGAACTTATGGAGATTAAGGTGCTCCTGTCAAAGAGCACCGGAACAAAGCAATAAACTCAATGGATACATGTAATCCTCAAACTATGGATCATCCCCTTTGGTGTCCCAAGCTGTCACTTTTGGGATCGCCGGTTCCGGACCGTAATAGGTGCAAACAACTCATAGATAGGATCAAGAACACAAATATATTCATGCAAACACATATGGTTCAGATCTGAAATCATGGCACTCGGGCCCTAAGTGACAAGCATTAAGAGTAACAAGTTGAAACAAAGATGATAAACACCATAGTAGATGATAGGCAACATGCCCCCAACGATCTGATAAACTATTACATGATCTAACTCATCCAATCCCTACCATCCCCTTTGCCTACAACAGGGAATTACTCACACATGGAAGGAGAAGTCATGGAGGGAGGATGGAGTAGTGATGATGATGACGATGGCGACGATCTCCCCTCTCCGGAGGCCAAATCAGCCTCCAGATTAGCCCTCCCGAAGAAGAACAGAGGGTGGCGGCGGCTCCGCGACGAAAACTGGGAAAACAACTTCTGATCTTGGGTTTTTCTCGTCATGGGATAAATACGGGTCAAAGTAGGGCACCAGGGGAGGTGGGAGCAGTCCAGGCGGCCTCCCGGCGCGGCCAGGGGTGGGGCCGTGCCACCAGGGCGCCTGGGCCCCCCCTGGTTGCCCTCTGGCCCATCTTCTGGCACAAGGTTCCTTCGGGTGCGTGGATTTTCTGTGATTTTTTGCGGAATTTTCTGAGACACCTAAAAATCCGTTTTCCTGCACACAATAAAACCATACAGGCAGCTCTGCTGAAAACAGCGTCAGTCCGGGTTAGTTTAGTTCAAATCATGCAAGAATGAGGTCAAAACAATAGCAAAAGTGTTTCGAAAAGTAGATACGTTTGAGACGTATCACCCGCTGCGATGACCCGCTATGCAGCTGCTCTGCTGCTGCCGCCGCCGGCGCACACGGCCCCGCGCCCCTACGCCGCAGCCGCCCCGCGCCGCTCCTCCACCTGCTGCTCGCCCCGCGTCGGTGCCCTGCTCCTCTTCCGCTCTGCCCGCTTCCCCTGGCCGCCCGCACGGCTTGCCGACCCTAGCCGCCGGCGCCTCGCTGGGTCACGACCTCGCCCCCCCTCCCCCCCGTCCCCACCCGAGCAGGCTATGCTCCGTCGAGTCAGCCCCGACGGGCGCCCGCGCCCGTTAACTGCGTGGCCTCATGGGCCACTGGCCTATCGGCCCCACGCCCCCTTTAAAAAAAAAGAACAAAAAAAATTATATAATAAAAATATTAATTAATTAAAAGACTAATTAAGTTAATTAACTATGATTAGCTTAACTAAATCATAATTAACCTAACTAAACTGTTAGTTAACTTATAGTAAATGACACACGGGACCCACGCGTCAGTTTGACCAGTCAACGTCTTGTTGACTGCTGACGTCATGATGACGTCAGCATGCACTATTATGGATAATGTTGATTTATTTAATAATTCATAAATTAGAAAATGTTTTAAAACTTTAAAAAATAATATAAAATAATCCGTAACTCCGATGAAAATACTTTATATATGATAATTGCTCAGAATTTCGAGACGCATCCGAATACGTAGACCGTTCGTCAACCACACATCCCTAGCATACTGAACCCGCTACTTTCCCCCTCCGTTTCATCCGCCCGAAAACGCGAAACACCGGGAATACTTTCCCGGATGTTTCCCCCCTTCGCCAGTATCACCCGATACTGCGTTAGGGCACACCTAGCACCGTTACATGTCATGTCATGCATGAAGGAAATATGCCCTAGAGGCAATAATAAAGATGTTATTTGTATTTCCTTATATCATGATAAATGTCTTTTATTCATGCTAGAATTGTATTAACCGGAAACTTAGTACATGTGTGAATACATAGACAAAATAGTATGTCCATAGTATGCCTCTACTAGACTAGCTCATTGATCAAAGATGGTTATGTTTCCTAGCCATAGACATGAGTTGTCATTTGATCAACGGGATCACATCATTAGGAGAATGATGTGATGGACAAGACCCATCCGTTAGCATAGCACTATGATCGTTTAGTTTTACTGCTATTGCTTTCTTCATGACTTATACATGTTCCTATGACTATGAGATTATGCAACTCCCGAATACCGTAGGAACACCTTGTGTGCTATCAAACGTCACAACGTAACTGGGTGATCATAAAGATGCTCTACAGGTGTCTCCGAAAGTATTCGTGGTGTTGGCATAGATCAAGATTAGGATTTGTCACTCCGAGTGTCGGAGAGGTATCTCTGGGCCCTCTCGGTAACACACATCATAATAAGCCTTGCAAGCAAAAGACTAATGAGTTAGTCACGAGATGATGTGTTACGGAACGAGTAAAGAGACTTGCCGGTAACGAGATTGAACTAGGTATAGAGATACCGATGATCGAATCTCAGGCTAGTAACATACCGATGACAAAGGGAACAACGTATGTTGTTATGCGGTTTGACCGATAAAGATCTTCGTAGAATATGTGGGAGCCAATATGAGCATCCAGGTTCCGCTATTGGTTATTGACCGGAGACGTGTCTCGGTCATGTCTACATAGTTCTCGAACCCGTAGGGTCCGCACGCTTAAGGTTTCGATGACAGTTTTATTATGAGTTTATGAGTTTTGATGTACCGAAGGAGTTCGGAGTCCCGGATGAGATCGGGGACATGACGAGGAGTCTCGAAATGGTCGAGACGTAAAAATCGATATATTGTACGACTATATTCGGACATCGGAAAGGTTCCGAGTGATTCGGGTATTTTCGGAGTACCGGGGAGTTACGGGAATAGAGGAGAGAGGCCAAAAGGAAGGAGGCGCGTGGCCCCCTTCTGGTCCGAATTGGACAAGGGGTGCAGCCCCCTTTTCCTTCTCCCTCTCCCCCTCTTTCCTTCTCTCCTACTCCGGAAAGGAAAGGGGAATCCTACTAGGACTTGGGAGTCCTAGTAGGACTCCCCACACTTGGCGCGTCCCTTCTAGGGCCGGCCTCTCCCTCCCTCCTTTATATACGGGGGCAGGGGGGCACCTCTAGACACAACAGTTGATCTCATGATCTCTTAGCCGTGTGCGGTGCCCCCCTCCACCACAGTTCTCCTCGATAATATTGTAGCGGTGCTTAGGCGAAGCCCTGCGACGGTAGAACATCAAAATCGTCACCACGCCGTCGTGCTGACGGAACTCTTCCTCGACACTCGGCTGGATCGGAGTTCGAGGGACGTCATCGAGCTGAACGTGTGCTAGAACTCGGAGGTGCCGTAGTTACGGTGCTTGATCGGTCGGGCCGTGAAGACGTACGACTACATCAACCGCGTTGTTCTAACGCTTCCGCTTCCGGTCTACGAGGGTACGTAGACACACTCTTCCCTCTCGTTGCTATGCATCTGGTAGATAGATCTTGCGTGATCGTAGGAAAATTTTAAAATACTACATTCCCCAACAGTGGCATCATGAGCTAGGTCTATGCGTAGATGATATGCACGAGTAGAACACAATGAGTTGTGGGCGATACTAGTCATACTGCTTACCAGCATGTCATACTTTGCTTCGGCGGTATTGTGAGATGAAGCGGCCCGGACCGACATTACGCGTACGCCTACGCGAGACTGGTTTCACCGTTACGAGCACTCGTTGCTTCAAGGTGACTGGCGGGTGTCTGTCTCTCTCACATTAGCTGAATCAAGTGTGGCTACGCCCGGTCCTTGTGAAGGTTAAAACAGCACATACTTGACGAAACATCGTTGTGGTTTTGTATACGTAGGTAAGAACGGTTCTTGCTAAGCCCGTAGCAGCCACGTAAAACTTGCAACAACAAAGTAGAGGACGTCTAACTTGTTTTTGCAGGGCATGTTGTGATGTGATATGGTCAAGACATGATGAGTTATACGGTTTTGTATGAGATGATCATGTTTTTGTAATGTTATCGGCAACTGGCAGGAGCCATATGGTTGTCGCTTTATTGTATGAAATGCAATCGCCATGTAATTGCTTTACTTTATCACTAAGCGGTAGCGATAGTCGTAGAAGCAATAGTTGGCGAGACGACAACGATGCTACGATGGAGATCAAGGTGTCGCGCCGGTGACGAAGGTGATCATGACGGTGATTTGGAGATGGAGATCAAAAGCACAAGATGATGATGGCCATATCATGTCACATATTTTGATTGCATGTGATGTTTATATTATTATGCTTCTTATTTTGCTTAGTACGACGGTAGCATTATAAGATGATCCCTTACTAAATTTCAAGGTATAAGTGTTCTCCCTGAGTATGCACCGTTGCGAAAGTTCGTCGTGCCGAGACACCACGTGATGATCGGGTGTGATAAGCTCTACGTTCAAATACAACGGGTGTAAGCCAGTTTTGCACACACAGAATACTCGGGTTAAACTTGACGAGCCTAGCATATGCAGATATGGCCTCGGAACACTGGAGACCGAAAGGTCGAGCGTGAATCATATAGTAGATATGATCAACATAAGATGTTCACCGTTGAAAACTACTCCATCTCACGTGATGATCGGACATGGTTTAGTTGATTTGGATCACGTGATCATTTAGATGACTAGAGGGATGTCTATCTAAGTGGGAGTTCTTAAGTAATATGATTAATTGAACTTTAATTTATCATGAACTTAGTCCTGGTAGTATTAGCATATCTATGTTGTAGATCAATAGCTCGCGATGTTGCTTCCCGTTTATTTTTCATATGTTCCTAGAGAAAACCAAGTTGAAAGATGTTAGTAGCAATGATGCGGAATTGTTCCGTGATCTGAGGATTATCCTCATTGTTGCACAGAAGAATTATGTCCTTGATGCACCGCTAGGTGACAGACCTATTGCAGGAGCAGATGTAGACGTTATGAACGTTTTGACAAAAGCTCGATATGATGACTACTTGATAGTTTAGTGCACCATGCTTTACGGCTTAGAATCGGGACTTCAAAAACGTTTTGAACGCCACAGAGCATATAAGATGTTCCAAGAGTTGAAATTAGTATTTCATACTCATGCCCGTGTCGAGAGGTATAAGACCTCTGACAGTACTTTGCCTACAAGATGGAGGAGAATAGCTCAACCAGTGAGCATGTGCTCAGATTGTCTGGGTACTACAATTACTTGAATCAAGTGGGAGTTAATCTTCCAAATAAGATAGTAATTGACAAAGTTCTCTAGACACTATCACCAAGTTAGTAGAACTTCGTGATGAACTATAATATGCAAGGGATGACGAAAGTAATTCCCGAGCTCTTCACGATGCTGAAATCGGCGAAGGTAGAAATCAAGAAAGAGCATCAAGTGTTGATGGTTAACCAGACCACTTGTTTCAAGTAAAGAGCAAAGGGATAGAAGGGGAACTTCAAGAAGAATGACAAGCAAGTTGTCACTCCCGTGAAGAAACCCAAAGCTAAACTCAAGCCTGAAACAAGTGCTTCTACTGCAAAGGAAATGGTCACTAGAAGTGGAACTGCCCTAGATATTTGGCGGATAAGAAGGATGGCAAAGTGAACAAAGGTATATTTGATATACAGATTATTGATGTGTATTTTACTAGTGTTCATAGCAACCCCTCGGTATTTGATATTGGTTCAGTTGCTAAAGAGTAGTAACTCGAAATGGAAGTTGCATAATGAACAGAAACTAGTTAAAGGATGAAGTGACGATGAGTATTGGAAGTAGTTCCAAGATTGATATGATCATCATCGCACACTCCCTATACTTTCGGGATTAGTGTTGAACCTAAATAAGTGTTATTTGGTGTTGAGCATGAATATGATTTGATCATGTTTATTGCAATACGGTTATTCATGTAAGTTAGAGAATAATTGTTGTTCTGTTTACATGAATAAAACCTTCTATGGTCATACACCCAATGAAAATGGTTTGTTGGATCTCGATCGTGGTGATACACATATTCATAATATTTAAGCCAAAAGATGCAATGTTAATAATGATAGTGCAACTTATTTGTGGCACTGCCGTTTAGGTCATATTGGTGTAAAACGCATGAAGAAACTCCATAGTGATGGACTTTTGGAATCACTTGATTACGAATCACTTGGTGCTTGCGAACCATGCCTCATGGGCAAGATGACTAAAACTCCGTTCTCCGGAACTATGGAGCGAGCAACAGATTTGTTGGAGATCATACATACAGATGTATGTGGACCAATGAGTGTTGAAGCTCGCGATAGGTATCGTTATTTTCTGACCTTCACTGATGATTTGAGCAGATATGGGTATATCTACTTAATGAAGCACAAGTCTGAAACATTTGAAAAGTTCAAAGAATTTCAGAGTGAAGTGGAGAATCATCGTAACAAGAAAATAAGAGTTTCTACGATATGATCGTAGAGGTAAAATATTTGAGTTAGCGAGTTTGGCCTTCAGTAAAAACAATGTGAAATAGTTTCACTACTCACGCCACCTGGAACACCACAGTGTAATGGTGTGTCCGAACATCATAACCGTACTTTATTAGATATAGTGCGATCGATGATGTCTCTTACCGATCTACCACTATTGCTTTTGGGGTTATGCATTAGAGACAGCTACATTCACGTTAAATAGGGCACCATCTAAATCCGTTGATACGACACCTTATGAACTATGGTTTGGCAAGAAACCAAAGTTGTCGTTTTTTTAAGTTTGGGACTGCGATGCTTATGTGAAAAAGTTTCAACATGATAAGCTCGAACCCAAATCGGAGAAGTAAATCTTCATAGGATACCCAAAAGAAACTATTGGGTACACCTTCTATCACAGATCCGAAGGCAAGATATTCGTTGCTAAGAATGGATCCTTTCTAGAGAAGGAGTTTCTCTCGAAAGAAGTGAGTGGGAGGAAAGTAGAACTTGATGAGGTAATTGTACCTTCTCCCGGATTGGAAAGTAGTACATCACAGAAAATTGTTCCAGTGATTCCTACACCAATCAGTGAGGAAGTTAATGATGATGATCATGAAACTTCGGATCAAGTTTCTGCTGAACGTCGTAGATCAACCAGAGTACGTTCCGCACCAGAGTGGTACGGCAACCCAGTTCTGGAAATCATGTTACTAGACCATGATGAACCTACAAACTATGAGGAAGCGATGATGAGCCCAGATTCCGCAAAATGGCTTGAGGCCATGAAATCTGAGATGGGATCCATGTATGAGAACGAAGTGTGGACTTTGGTTGACTTGCCCGATGATCGGCAAGCCATCGAAAATAAATGGATCTTCAAGAGGAAGACTGACGCTGACGGTAATGTTACTGTTTACAAAGCTCGACTTGTTGCGAAAGTTTTTCAACAAGTTCAAGGAGTTGACTACGATGAGACTTTCTCACCCGTAGCGATGCTTAAGTCTGTCCGAATCATGTTAGCAATTGCCGCATTTTATGAAATCTGGCAAATGGATAACAAAACTGCATTCTTTAATGGATTTATTAAAAAAAGACTTGTATATGATGCAACCAGAAGGTTTTGTCAATCCTAAAGGTGCTAACAAAATGTGCAAGCTCCAGCGATCCATCTATGGATTGGTGCAAGCATCTCGGAGTTGGAATATACGCTTTGATAAGTTGATCAAAGCATATAGATTTATACAGACTTGCGGTGAAGCCTGTATTTACAAGAAGTGAGTCGGAACACTACAACCTTTCTGATAAGTATATGTGAATGACATATTGTCGATCGGAAATGATGTAGAATTTTCTGGAAAGCATAAAGGAGTGTTTGAAAGGAGTTTTTCAAAGAAAGACCTTGGTGAAGCTGCTTACATATTGGGCATCAAGATCTATAGAGATAGATCAAGACGCTTGATAAGACTTTCAATGAGTACATACCTTGATAAGATTTTGAAGTAGTTCAAAATGGATCAGTCAAAGAAGGAGTTCTTGCCTGGCTTGTAAGGTGTGAAGTTGAGTAAGACTCAAAGCCAGACCACGGCAGAAAAATATAGAGAGAATGAAAGTCATTCCCTATGCCTCAGCCATAGGTTCTATAAAGTATGCCATGCTGTGTACCAAACATGTTGTGTACCTTGCCATGAGTTTGTCAAGGGGGTACAATAGTGATCCAGGAGTAGATCACTGTACAGCGGTCAAAATTATCCTTAGTAACTGGATGACTAAGGAAATGTTTCTCGATTATGGAGGTGATAAAGAGTTCGTCGTAAAGGGTTACGCCGATGCAAGCTTTGACACTAAATCCAGATGACTCTAAGTATCAATCTGGATGCGTATTGAAAGTGGGAGCAATTAGCTAGAGTAGCTCTATGCAGAGCATTGTAGACATAAAAATTTGCGAAATACATACGGATCTGAATGTGACAGAACTGTTGACTAAACTTCTCTCACAAGCAAAACATGATCACACCTTATTACTCTTGGGTATTAATCACATAGCGATGTGAACTAGATTATTGACTCTAGTAAACCCTTTGGGTGTTGGTCACATGGCGATGTGAACTATGGGTGTTATTCACATAACGATGTGAACTATCGGTATTAAATCACATGGCGATGTGAGCTAGATTATTGACTCTAGTTCAAGTGGGAGACTGAAGGAAATATGCCCTAGAGGCAATAATAAAGATGTTATTTGTATTTCCTTATATCATGATAAATGTCTTTTATTCATGCTAGAATTGTATTAACCGGAAACTTAGTACATGTGTGAATACATAGACAAAATAGTATGTCCATAGTATGCCTCTACTAGACTAGCTCATTGATCAAAGATGGTTATGTTTCCTAGCCATAGACATGAGTTGTCATTTGATCAACGGGATCACATCATTAGGAGAATGATGTGATGGACAAGACCCATCCGTTAGCATAGCACTATGATCGTTTAGTTTTACTGCTATTGCTTTCTTCATGACTTATACATGTTCCTATGACTATGAGATTATGCAACTCCCGAATACCGTAGGAACACCTTGTGTGCTATCAAACGTCACAACGTAACTGGGTGATCATAAAGATGCTCTACAGGTGTCTCCGAAAGTATTCGTGGTGTTGGCATAGATCAAGATTAGGATTTGTCACTCCGAGTGTCGGAGAGGTATCTCTGGGCCCTCTCGGTAACACACATCATAATAAGCCTTGCAAGCAAAAGACTAATGAGTTAGTCACGAGATGATGTATTACGGAACGAGTAAAGAGACTTGCCGGTAACGAGATTGAACTAGGTATAGAGATACCGACGATCGAATCTCAGGCTAGTAACATACCGATGACAAAGGGAACAACGTATGTTGTTATGCGGTTTGACCGATAAAGATCTTCGTAGAATATGTGGGAGCCAATATGAGCATCCAGGTTCCGCTATTGGTTATTGACCGGAGACGTGTCTCGGTCATGTCTACATAGTTCTCGAACCCGTAGGGTCCGCACGCTTAAGGTTTCGATGACAGTTTTATTATGAGTTTATGAGTTTTGATGTACCGAAGGAGTTCGGAGTCCCGGATGAGATCGGGGACATGACGAGGAGTCTCGAAATGGTCGAGACGTAAAAATCGATATATTGTACGACTATATTCGGACATCGGAAAGGTTCCGAGTGATTCGGGTATTTTCGGAGTACCGGGGAGTTACGGGAATAGAGGAGAGAGGCCAAAAGGAAGGAGGCGCGTGGCCCCCTTCTGGTCCGAATTGGACAAGGGGTGCAGCCCCCTTTTCCTTCTCCCTCTCCCCCTCTTTCCTTCTCTCCTACTCCGGAAAGGAAAGGGGAATCCTACTAGGACTTGGGAGTCCTAGTAGGACTCCCCACACTTGGCGCGCCCCTTCTAGGGCCGGCCTCTCCCTCCCTCCTTTATATACGGGGGCAGGGGGGCACCTCTAGACACAACAGTTGATCTCATGATCTCTTAGCCGTGTGCGGTGCCCCCCTCCACCACAGTTCTCCTCGATAATATTGTAGCGGTGCTTAGGCGAAGCCCTGCGATGGTAGAACATCAAAATCGTCACCACGCCGTCGTGCTGACGGAACTCTTCCTCGACACTCGGCTGGATCGGAGTTCGAGGGACGTCATCGAGCTGAACGTGTGCTAGAACTCGGAGGTGCCGTAGTTACGGTGCTTGATCGGTCGGGCCGTGAAGACGTACGACTACATCAACCGCGTTGTTCTAACGCTTCCGCTTCCGGTCTACGAGGGTACGTAGACACACTCTTCCCTCTCGTTGCTATGCATCTGGTAGATAGATCTTGCGTGATCGTAGGAAAATTTTAAAATACTACGTTCCCCAACAATGCATCGTCATGCATCTATTTGCATTGTATTCATTGTTTCTTCCCCCTCTTCTCTTCGGTAGACTACGAGACCGACGCTGCTGCTGCCCCGATCGACTACGGTGTTGACGACCACACCTTGGCTGCCGAGCTTCCTGGCAAGCCCCCCCTTGATCAACCTGATATCGCCTATTCTTCTCTCTACTGCTTGCATTAGAGTAGTGTAGCATGTTCCTGCTTTCGATATTCTATCGGGCCGTGATCACTTGGGAGTGATCACGGGTATATACTACATACACTTATACATGATCCATGTTGTGACTAAAGTCGGGTCGGCTCGTTGAGTACCCGCGGTTGATTCACGGATTGGGGGCTGAAAGGACATACTTTCCCGATGGCCCTCTGTGTGCATCTTTATGGCGGAGCGACAGGGCAGGTTGAGACACCTAGGAGACAGGTGGGCCTGGCCCTGGTCGTTGTCCGCGGTTATTTCATCATAACACGCTTAACGAGTTTGGATATTTGATCTGAGTCTGGCCGTTGGCCTATACGCACTAACCAGCTACGTGGGAATAGTTATGGGTACTCGACGTCGTGGTATCAGCCGAAGCCTTCTTGACGTCAGCGACTGAGCGGCGCGCGCCGGATTGGACTGGAAAGCCTACTCTGGTATTAGGAGAGGCTAGGTCTGCTTACCGGCCGCCCTCGCAATGTGCAGGTGTGCATTGGGCGATGGGCCCAGACCCCCGTGCGCTTAGGGTTTAGACCGGCGTGTGATGGCTTCTCTCCCCTCGTTGGTTACCCCAAGTAGAAGGTTTGAGATGCAGTGTAGCGGAAGTTTTCCCTTGGCAAAGATACCAAGGATCGATTTCCCTGAGACTCCCAGTTTCAACAAGAAGGTGTCAACTGCTAACGGCGCCAGATATTAGCAATCAACGTGGACCTGCACACAGATACAAATAACTTTGCTCCCAACGAGTACAGAGAGGTTGTCAATCCCTCCGGCCTTGTCGTTTACAAAGGATCAAACGCAAGTTATAATAGTGATAGGTTTTGCTACAAATAGTAAGTAAAAGCGGAAAGTAAATAGCGGATGTGATCAATGATGGTAATATGGACCGGGGTCCCATGATGTTCACTAGGGATGTCTCTCTCCCAAAAGACGATAAAACAACTATGTGAGGTAAACGAATTACAGCTGGGCAATTGACAGAATTATGTGCGCAAACCAATGCTAACTATGTTACAAGAAAGGTAGAGGTTCAAAGCATGGGCGGTACGCCAAGGCAAGTAGACCGAAATCCATCTGCATCTACTACTAATCATCCACCTTGAGATATCTATCCAGAACATCTCGCTGGTATTAAGTTGCGAGTCCCACCCATAGTGTAAACTCAAAGCAACAGACAACTGCATTAAAAGAACTATGCGTAAAGTAAACAATCCTTGCACCCGCGGGCACAAGCACCGTTGTTTTCCCCCTTGTGGCAACAGCACATCCCCTAGACTCATGTTTCTGTCACTCAAGCTAGTCATCGAGGGGCATGAACCCACAATCAAGCATAACGTTCCCTCTTGGAGTCACTACCTACTACTTGGCCAAAGCAATAAATAACAACGGAGAACATGCAAGAATTACTTACGAACATAAATATAAAAGAGGTAGATCAAATATATTACTCAAACGCAATCTGAACATAATCTCACAATCCATCGGATCCCAGCAAACTCATCATAGCAACAGCATAAGGATTACATATGTGCCTCGATCATGTAGGGCAGCTCACGAGGACTAATTAGTGAAGCACAAGAACGGGAGGAGAACATCACATAGCTACTGGTCATGGACCCATGGTCCAAGGGAGACTACTCACAACTCATCCGGGAGGCGTCCATGGTGGTGGAGAGGCTCCCGGTGGTGATCCTCCCCTCCGGCAGGGTGCTGGGAAGAGTTCTCCTGGCGCTCCCAATCTTGGAAGCGCGGCGGCGGCGGAACAGAGATGAGATCGCGAAAAAGGGTTCCCGTCTCGAGGGTTTCGGGACACGATATAAATATATGCCAAAGGGGGGCATCAGCGGAGGCCTGGGGGGCCCAGGCGCCCCCCCGGCACGGCCAGGAGGGGGGCCGCGCCACCAGGGCGCCTGGAGCCCTGGTGGCACCCCTCCGACCCTACTTCGGCTGTCGGGAAGCTTCTGGAACGCTGATTTTTTATATAATTTTTCCGGGATTTTTCTGGCTGTTCTCGTAATGGGAAAACCTGAAATACAAAAACAGCAGAAAACAGAAACTGGCATTGGGGTGCACTGAGTTAATAGGTTAGTCCAAATATGATGCAGTCAGCTGGTGCAGTTGCAAGCAAAGCGTGGTGGCAGCATCTACATGTGAAGCGGAGTACATAGCTGCTTCTGAAGCAGCGCAGGAAGGAGTCTGGATGAAGGAGTTCATCACCGACCTAGGAGTCATTCCAAGCGCGTCAAGCCCGATGACTCTCTTCTGTGACAACACTGGTGCTATTGCTATAACCAAGGAGCCCAGGTTTCACAAGAAGACCAAGCACATCAAACGCCGTTTCAACTCCATCCGGAATTATGTTCAGGATGGAGATATAGATATTTGTAAAATGCATACGGATCTGAATGTCGCAGACCCGTTGACTAAACCTCTTTCACGAGCGAAACATGATCAACACCAGAACTCTATGGGTGTTCGATTCATCACAATGTAACTAGATTATTGACTCTAGTGCAAGTGGGAGACTGTTGGAGATATGCCCTAGAGGCAATAATAAAAGTATTATTATTATATCTCCTTGTTCATGATAATTGTCTGTTATTCATGCTTGAATTGTATTGTACGGAAACAGCGATACATGTGTGAATACATAGATCATAATGAGTCCCTGGTAGGCCTCTAGTAGCCAGCTCGTTGATCAACAGATGGTCACGGTTTCCTGACCATGGACATGAGATGTCGGTGATAACGGGATCACATCATTAGGAGAATGATGTGATGGACAAGACCCAAACTTGAGCATAACACGAGATCGTATAGTTCGTAATGCATAAGCTTTTCGGTGTCAAGTATTTATTCCTTAGACCATGAGGTTGTACAACTCCCGGATACCGTAGGAGTGCTTTGGGTGTGCCAACCGTCACAACGTAACTGGGTGGCTATAAAGGTACACATCGGGTATCTCCGAAAGTGTCTGTTGAGTTGGTACGAACCGAGACTGGGATGTTGTCACTCCGTATGACGGAGAGGTACCTCTGGGCCCACTCGGTAAGACATCATCATAATGAGCTCAATGTGGCTAAGTAGTTAGTCACGGGATGATGGATTACGGATCGAGTAAAGAGACTTGCCATAACGAGATTGAACAAGGTATTGGGAATACCGACGATCGAATCTCGGGCAAGTACCGTACCGATGGACAAAGGGAATAACATACGGGATTAAGTGAATCCTTGACACAGTGGTTCATCCGATGAAGATCATCGAGGAACACGTGGGAACCAACATGGGTATCCAGATCCCGCTGTTGGTTATTGACCGGAGAGTGGTCTCGGTCATGTCTGCGTGTCTCCCGAACCCGTAGGGTCTACACACTTAAGGTTCGGTAACGCTAGGGTCATAGAGATAAATGCACGTGGAAACCCGAAAGTTGTTCGGAGTCCCGGATGAGATCCCGGACGTCACGAGGAGTTCCGGAATGGTCCGGAGGTAAAGATTGATATATGGGAAGTCCAGTTTCGGCCAACGGGTGATCTCCGGGGGTCACCGGGAGCGTCCCGGGACCACCGGAGGGGCCCCGGGGGTCCACCGGGTGGGGCCACCCATCCCGGTGGGGCCCCTAGGCCGCGAGGGGATGTGTGCAGCCCTCTGGGCTGGCGCACCACCAAAGGGGGCCCACCTCCCCTGCGCCTAGGGTTAAAACCCTAAGGGGGAGGGGGGCCACCACTTGCCTTGGGGGAGGGGGACTCCTCCCTGGCCGCCGCCCCCCCTTGCAGATTGGATCTGCAGGGGGCTGGCGCCCCCCCTGGCCCCCTATATATATGTGGGGGGGGGAGAGGGCAGCCGCACCTGATCCCTGGCGCCTCTGCCCCTCCCGTCACACCTCCCAACTCCTAACGCAGGGCGCCCGGCGAAGCCCTGCTGCGATCTCCACTGCATCCGTCATCACGCCGTCGTGCTGCCGGATCTCTGACGACTTCTCCTCCCCCCTTGCTGGATCAAGAAGGAGGTGACGTTGCTGCACCATACGTGTGTTGAACGCGGAGGTGCCGTCCGTTCGGCGCTAGATCATCGGTGACGAAGAACGTGAAGAGTACGACTACTTCATCCCCACTTCGTTGAAAGCTTCCGCACGCAATCTTCATAACGGTATGTAGATGCACTCTTAGTTACTCGTTGCTAGATGTCTCCATAGTTGGATCTTGGTGAAGACGTAGAATTTTTTTGAATTATGCTACGTTCCCCAACATCCCCAAGCTTGAGCGTTTGACACTCCTGAATCTTTTTATCATCTTCCCTCGCACACTTGAAAACTCCCTTCATACATAACTCATCATAATCTGATTAGCGAGGTTAGTACCCATAATAAAATAATTGTTCCTTGCTGGAAATAAGGATATTCTTGAAGTTCTACTGTTTCTCAAGATTGCCAAAAGGTTTTTGCAAAGAAAAAGCAAGCTCAAGGTTTGCAAAATGAAGGAAAGGCAAAACAGGACAGAATCTGTGAAAAACAGAACAGCAGGTAGTAAATGATTTTTTCGGGGCACTTCTGCAACTCTAATAAAAAACTCAGAACAGACGCACGAAAGACAATTGTATAGAGCACGCTGTCGAAAAAATTCAGACCAAAATGATGATCTGGTGATTTTATACGAATTTTTCTATCCAAGGACAGAATCTGTTTCCTGGATAGCACGTCACAACATTTGAACTTTCTTGCAATCAGAGGCTACACTTGGCACAAAGTTGAAAAGTAAAGATACAATGATGATGATACTGTAGTAACAACATCAAGACACAACAAAAGCAAAATAAAATTTTATTCATGTGGGCTGCCTCCCAAAAGCGCTTTCTTTTATGCCTTTAAGCTAGGCATAATGCATAGAGGAATCAATAACCATCATAATGATCGGAGCTATAAATTGCTTCAAATGGTTCCTCAACAAGTTCACTCTTGTTCCTTCTAGGAAAGGGGTACACACCTTTTGCCTTCCCGCGTAAGCGGATTTGTCCCTTACCTATATCGATGAAGCCTTTAACTGCTCGGAGGAAGTCCCTTCCAAGCACTATATTTCCTTGGTTTGGCTCCATGATGAAGAAATCAACCATTGTAATCCCTTTAAGGAATTTAACTGGCACGTCTTTTATTCTTCCCTGGATTTCAGAAATATCTCCATTAGTGTGTTCATGATAAGATGGTAATCTATCCATGTTAAATTTTAAAGAATCATGAACAATTTTTGGCATAGTAGAAACCATAGATCCAATATCACAATAAGCAAGGAAGTCTTGATTAGAGATGCTAATCCTAACAAAAGGCTCCCAATCATTGTCTATTTCCAAAATGTCTTTCTTATTGGGTTTGGGTTTCTCTACCCTCATCAAGTCTAGAGCATCCATTCTCTTCTCAATAGTAGCAAGTTTATCTATGACAGTATCAAAGTTATGATCATAAACAAAGTAACTAGATAGACCATGTATAACTTCAAGAGCTCTAGCTTCATCACACTCTAGGAAATCTCCTTCAGCTATAATATCAAGAGAGTGTTTACACCATTTAAAAAGACCATGGTAAAAATTTCTAAGCACAATTTTTATAGGTATCCAAGGCATAATTCTCCTATGTGCATCAGAAATTCTGTCTCATGCCTTCTTCATATTTTCTCCATCCCTTTGATGGAAATCTAGAACTTCTGATTCCCTCAAAGCACCAAATCCTAACATGCTTGACTAAACAGAAAGGACTACTAGCAAATAAATTTTTTTTTGAGATTTTTGATAAAAGATACTAAAGCAAAAACTGAAAGGTAAACTAACAAGACTAAAAAACAAAGGTAAAAGATAGCGTGCAACTCCCCTATCTTGAAGAGTGGAGTCCCCGGCAACGGCGCCAGAAAACTTTGCTTGATGGCTTCTCGCCCCTCGTTGGTTACCCCAAGTGGAAGGTTTGAGATGCAGTGTAGCGGAAGTTTTCCCTTGCCAAAGATACCAAGGATCGATTTCCCTGAGACTCCCAGTTTCAACAAGAAGGTGTCAACTGCTAACGGCGCCAGATATTAGCAATCAACGTGGACCTGCACACAGATACAAATAACTTTGCTCCCAACGAGTACAGAGAGGTTGTCAATCCCTCCGGCCTTGTCGTTTACAAAGGATCAAACGCAAGTGATAATAGTGATAGGTTTTGCTGCAAATAGTAAGTAAAAGCGGAAAGTAAATAGCGGATGTGATCAATGATGGTAATATGGACCGGGGTCCCATGATGTTCACTAGTGATGTCTCTCTCCCAAAAGACGATAAAACAACTATGTGAGGTAAACGAATTACAGCTGGGCAATTGACAGAATTATGTGCGCAAACCAATGCTAACTATGTTACAAGAAAGGTAGAGGTTCAAAGCATGGGCCAAAGCAATCTGAACATAATCTGAACACAATCTGAACATAATCTGAACATAATCTCACAATCCATCGGATCCCAGCAAACTCATCATAGCAACAGCATAAGGATTACATATGTGCCTCGATCATGTAGGGCAGCTCACGAGGACTAATTAGTGAAGCACAAGAACGGGAGGAGAACATCACATAGCTACTGGTCATGGACCCATGGTCCAAGGGAGACTACTCACAACTCATCCGGGAGGCATCCATGGTGGTGGAGAGGCTCCCGGTGGTGATCCTCCCCTCCGGCAGGGTGCTGGGAAGAGTTCTCCTGGCGCTCCCAATCTTGGAAGCGCGGCGGCGGCGGAACAGAGATGAGATCGCGAAAAAGGGTTCCCGTCTCGAGGGTTTCGGGACACGATATAAATATATGCCAAAGGGGGGCATCAGCGGAGGCCTGGGGGGCCCAGGCGCCCCCCCGGCGCGGCCAGGAGGGGGGCCGCGTCACCAGGGCGCCTGGAGCCCTGGTGGCACCCCTCCGACCCTACTTCGGCTGTCGGGAAGCTTCTGGAACGCTGATTTTTTATATAATTTTTCCGGGATTTTTCTGGCTGTTCTCGTAATGGGAAAACCCGAAATACAAAAACAGCAGAAAAGAGAAACTAGCATTGGGGTGCACTGAGTTAATAGGTTAGTCCAAATATGATCAAAAGTGTATGGAAGTGTATAAATATCATAGCAATATCACCCAAAAGAGGCATGGAGCAAGCAGAAATTATAGATACGTTTTGGACGTATCAGCGTGCTGACCTCTCTGTTGTGCTTAGGTAGGGTTGCGACGTGTTGATCTTCCGAGGCCGGGCATGACCCTGGAAAGTGTGTCCGGCCAAATGGGATCGAGCGTGCTGGGTTATGTGGGCGCACACCTGCAGGGAAGTTAATCTATTCGAATAGCCGTGTACCTCGGTAAAAGGACGACCCGGAGTTGTATTCCGACCTCATGACAACTAGAACTGGACACTTGATAAAACACACCCAGATGAGTTCCAGATATAACTCGGTGGTTGCTCTCTCACAGGGTGATGTGCGGGAGGATCGCCGAGTAGGATTATGCTATTCGATGTTACTTGGTGAACTTACCATCTATTCTCTTCTACTGCTGCAAGATGGAGGTTGCCAGAAGCGTAGTCTTCGTTTGGATTAGCTATCCACCTCTTATTCTGGCTTGCTGCAGTTCAGTCCACCGATATTACCCATATCATTGTTACCATTGCATACGTAGTATAGATCCTTGCTTGCGAGTACTTTGGATGAGTACCGACGGTTGCTTTGCTCCCCCTTTTCCCCCTTATGTTCCTTCTTCTCGGATGATGCAACCAGATGGTGGAGCCCAGGAGCCAGACGCCACCTACGATGACTCCTACTACACCGGAGGCGCCTACTACTACGTCAGTCTGCCGACGACGACCAGGAGTAGTTTAGGAGGATCCCAGGCAGGAGGCCTGTTCCTCTTTCGATCTGTATCCCAGTTTGTGCTAGCCATCTTATGGCACCTTGTTTAACTTTATGTCTGTACTCAGATATTTGTTGCTTCCGCTGACTTGTCTATGATCGAGCATTTGTATTCGAGCCCTCGAGGCCCCTGGCTTGTAATATGTTGCTTGTATGACTTATTTTACTTTTAGAGTTGTGTTGTGATATCTATCAGTGAGTCTCTGATCTTGGCCGTACACATTTGCGTGCATGATTAGTGTACGGACAAATCGGGGGCGTCACAGCCATGATCTTCAAAATTAGATCACATGTTAATAGGTTTCGACGAACTTTTTTCATAAAAAAGAGGAAGGGAAGAAACGAGCCGGAAGCACGGTTTTTTCCCTACCTTTTTCCTCTTTTCGACAAGCACAACAATGCATCTTGCGGAAGCAAATCTGTACATCCACGAGAAGCAAATATGTGCCTCCCGAGGAACCAGAAAAATGTGCTTTTCCCTTCCTGATAGTTGTGCCTCTCAGGTAAACAAGCATGTGTCTTCACGATAATCAAATATGTGACTCTTACGGAAGGAAAAACAGAGGCGAGTTTATCCCTTTTCGAGTGCCTCTCGCGAAAGCAAAGCAATGGCTCCACACGAAGCAAATTTGTGTCTCTCGCAGAAGCAATTTTTTTCCTTGTCGAGTGGTACAACTGTGCCCAAGGTTGTCAGAATCGCGATTTTGTTGTACGATTCTATGACTTTACGATCCAAACTAACCCCTCTGATTCTACGACTTTAGTTCATAGAATCTACGTTTCTACGATCCTGATAGTGAAGATTCCACGATTTGCGATCCTACCATCAGGGCTCCGATCCGGTTCAAAATCGTGATTCTGACAACCTTGACTGTGCCTTTCGTAGAAGCAAATCTATGCCTGCCTGTGGTGGAAGAAGAAAATTGCGTTTTTCCGAGCATTTTTTTTCTCATTTTTCCTCAAAAACCAAGGACGAACCAGGATTTTTTTTTTTTTAAAAAGTCGAGAAGCCCTGAGAAAATTATCTGAAACCCAAAACGCGTACAAAAAAATTTGAGGAAGGGCCCAACACGCGATATGTGGCGGCGGCTGAGAGAGCATCACTTGGTGCGTTCACAGCCAATGAAAAATGGCCCTTGGAGGGATCCACAACTCCACAAGGGATACGCTTGGTTGGTTGCTCCATGGAATAGGAGCACTACGAATGTTGCGCGTTGTAGAAGCGCTGCCGAACTGGGTCGGGCCATGAAACAAGGTTGCGAGTGTCTTGCACCTCCATTCCACAATGCAATGCGCCCGCACTTTCCAAGATCTTAATTTGACCATAAATTTAACCAACGAGGCCGACTACGGTGGGAGCAAAAATTAGACCACTAAATTATTATCGAAATACGAATTCAGTGGTGTAATTGTTGCTCCCACCGCAGTTGGTCTAGTTGTTTAAATTTATGGGCAAACTTAGATCTCGGAAAGCACGGGCGCATTACATTGTGAAATAGACGGAGTATGTTTTATGTTTAAGATACGAGCATCTTGTATGCATGGCCCGTCATCCCGATGGGCTATGTGCTCTGTGGGCTGACCTTTTCCATGAGCCAAGCTTTAGGTGGTCGATACGGCCAACATGGTGTTCTTCATGTTCCTCCTGAACCGTAATAGAAGAATGATACTGAGAGAGTTATATCTCGCTCATAGCTTAATGAAAGAAGCTCTCGCATGAATGATTTCCCTATGTGCTAGCGCATTGTGTCAACCCACTCGTTCACTCGCTCGTGGTTGCTTCACTGATTCTTTGCTTCGATTTTCATTTATCTTTCTTTTTTCTTAGGTTTTCTTTTATTTCTTCATCGGTTTGCTTTGAGTTGCTTTTGTTTTTCACTTTTTTTTTTTGTTTTTCTCCGTTATACTTTGTTTTCCTGGTTTGGTTTTTCGTCTTTTTCATTTTTAGTGCTTTTTATTTATTTTTCTGTTTTTTTACACAAGTCTGTATTTTATGTATACATTATTCAACATGTTTAACATTTTACAAATATATGATTGATATTTTTCTAAAATACATGTTTTGATGTTTATCTTTTTCATGCACATTGTGAATTTTTTATATACATAAACACATTATTTTACACATTTAAAAATTGTCTAATAGAGGATTAATAATGTTTAAAAATACATTTTTTGAATTATATCTTTTAAAATACACTGTACATTTTTCTATAAATATAAAAAAATTAAGCATTTAAAAATATATAATATGATTAACATTAACATAATATATTTTTGAATGTCTACTTTTTTTATACACTTTGTACACTTTTTTGTTGTATACAGCAGGCATATTTTGTTATACATGTTTAGATTTTTTTTCAAATAAATGAGTACATTCTTGCATATACCTGTTTTTTTTGCGGGATTGCATATACCTGTTTTGATATCTAATTCTTTTCATACACTTTGTATTTTTTTTCCAAATGCATGATTAACATTATTTTTTAGAAATTGATGCACAATATTTTATGTGTATATATTGTAAAATTACTTAGAAATAAAAAAAAAGCGGAAGGAATTCCAAAGCTACTCGGATGCTTGCAGGCAACGGGCACAACAACCTTGCACAGTCGCGATCGACCGGTTG
>LR738711.1:936252502-936309974 GCA_902687465.1 Secale cereale | reverse complement strand
GTTGTCTCAAAAAAAAAAAAAAAAGTCGCGATCGACCGAATCGAGGAGAGGAGCTCTTTGGCCTTGGGTTTTCTTCCTTGACTTTATTTAGATTCTCCCCTTCGGAAGCAAGATAAGCCAAACAAGTGTACTGGCTAAGTGGCTAGTGACCAGAGAATTAATTTGAGATAGTGGATCTTGCAGGCAGGGCAGGCAGCCTATACCATAGGTAGCTAGCCTCTCTTTCTTCCACTCCACTGATTCCTTTTCGCTTGGTTGCTCGCACCTTCGAATCCATGCATGGGCTCCGCCACATGCCAATGACCGCACCTGAAATGCGCATACTATCTCGGTCCTCGTTTATTGATCCCCTTAGTAGTTGTGTTAAACTTTAACCATATATTTAACTAAGAAAATAATAATGCATATCACAAAAATTATATTGTTGGATTCGTATTTAAACATAGTTGATTGTTGGTCAAAGTTTGTCACAAAATACTAAGAGGACTAATAAACCAGGACGGAGGTCTCGAGATAGTAGACATCTCGTGCCACAAGGCATCCTAATTCAAGCTCCCATGAACTCAAATTTCGAGTCGCGTTGACGTTCAACATCACGGTCACGGTGCAGTGACGCCGATACGTTGGTCAGCAATCATGTATCTGCGCTCGGTAAATGAAGCCAGCTGCGAATTACGGGGCTTGTCAGCTAAAGAAAAATATTGTTGTAGGAGATACGCTCAGCTTTGGAGAGAAAGTAAGATCGACCGACATAGTATATCTGCGTTCCACCTTCATCATGGTCGATTGACTCACGATCAGCACATGCATGCGCGCGTGGCCCCATCAGAGAGGTCCATCGGTCGGTCCATGCAGCTTGATGATATGGTTTACGGATCATTGGACTGTACCTGCATGTGCGATCTGTGGTTGCGCTTCCGAGATCAATGATTATCACACTGGCTATGTTGCATCTACTCCTACATATCACGTATGGATGGTGCGATTTGCAGTATCGTCCAGCAATCGTACAACAGGTATCATATGCATAGCAACTCTCTAAACCTTTTAGGGTCTCTTCTTAGGGCCTCTCCGCTAGGTCCATCGTCCAAAGTTGGGCCTGGTAACTGTCGCGCCCGCACTGTAGTTCCGTTACAGGGTTCCCAAGCAACAGAATCAATCGTGGTGTTGCTTGTTGTGCGATGAAACCACGGATAGCTAGCCGGAGTGGCGGTCGTTGGTGGTGCAAGGACCGGCCGGAGGCAGTGCCGTACGTACGTACGTCTGTCCGCCGGCCCATGCTGTCCCGGAAAGCTATTCATCCTAGTCACATCGCTTTTCTTGTGGCGCATACGCACACGAGCCATGGCGGTGACTTGCAACCGAGAGAAGAGGAGAGGAGAGGAGAGGGGAGGGAGCCCATGCCTCATGGACTTTCCGTGCAAGTGTCCGTCTGTGGTGCATGGTTGACACTTGGATGGATGGATGGATGGAGCGATTGATGGATTCGGTCTTGGAAAACGAAGCTCGGCAAGCAACTGCTACAGCACACGGACACTCCCACTCGCCGTCTCTTCCCCCTGTTGGAGAGAGAGAGAGGGAGAGGGGGATGCTGCTAGGCTGGCTACCCGATGCATGCACGTATGACTGACTCTGACTGACCTCCCTCAAAGGGGGGGTGGCGTGTGTGAGCTCCCAAGATCTCCATAGTTGGGAGGTGCTGATCGTGATCTCACACGAAACGATGGCAAAACAACAACGTTGTCCCTAGACCTCGCTCGCCTTTCGGTCGGTCCGCGGCCTCGAGCAGCGTGCCACCACACCACATGCACGTAGTTTTAGACACCGATTGATTGGCTTGTTGTTGTTCACTCGGGGTTAGTTTAAGCGTGCGTGTCGGGCTGAAAGATACTCCTGAGTTTAGGTGACATGCATGACAGCTGGGTTAGCTTAAGCTAGTGCTTGCGTGCTTATCGTTGGACGTCGATAGCAGGTTGACAGGCCTTAGTAAAGAAAAGAACTGCGCAAGAGTTTAAGATAAACTTATTAGTCGGGTACACTCTCTCTTCTGACCAAACAAACCATGATAATATTGTACTTCCTCAGTCTCATAATATAAGAGCGTTTTTACATTAAATTAATGTAAAAAAAAACTCGTATACTATGAAAGGGAGGAGTAGTTAAATACCGTGTGTGTGTGTGTGTGAGACTGACAGGAAAAACTGCAAAGAGGAGAAACCATGCCTCTTCTTTTCCTACTCCATACGACAACTCAAACCGACGGGTTGCCACCTCCAGTTCTCCACGCATCCAATATTCCAAGTTAAGCCACAAGCTGCTGCTTGCCCATGTGCCTGCCCGCCCACCTCGGTCGCCCATTCAACTGTACCTTCACCTCACCTACTCGTCAATCGGATCAAGGTAGTACCATTAGATCAGTAGTCCGTGTTGAAAGTTGTGTGCGCTCCAAGCTCACACTCCCCTGCAAGGAACGACCACCTCCGGCCGGTTCCAGCCCAGAATCCCAAATTTCGTCCTTTTGATCCGCGGGTACTCTTCGATCGTGTCGACGTCTTGGTCGCCGGTTGCGTTCGGAGACGGAGGCGATCGGGCGGTAGTACCACCAAACTGCTGCGTGCCACCAATCCTTTACCGAGTTGAAGTTGCTCCACTCATCAACTTGTTGCAGCCCAAGCCTATCCTTGAGTAGCAATTTTTTTTAAAGAAGAAAGACCCCGGCCTCTGCATCAGAACGATGCATGCGGCCACTTTTTTTTAAAAAATGCATCGTTGTCTTCCGTTCCCTCTTGCAAAGCTTGACATACCTGACAGTTTGGACAATCTCTTTCGTCGAAGCCGGTCCGCGGCCCACGATCGATCTTGTATGACCAACCAAACGTAGAATATATTCTTCGGTGGTGCCTAATTTTTACACACCGTAGGCTTCATGAGGGAGGTTCGCGTCTGAGTCTTCAAGTTGCACCAAATATGCCGAGGAAGTGGTGTACTCGCCTGAGGTCGTGTTGTTCCAAACAGTGGCACCCCCGGTGTGAGCATTTAGGATAACTGCTTGCAATTCCGACCAAAGATCCATGAATTCAATGAGGTGTTGCAACGTGAGATCATTCCAACGGGCATGCCCCAAGGCCTTCTTCACGGATTTCTTCTTCGGTTTTTTATCATTTATGCCACTAATTGTGTCCCACTACTCAGTTTTGCCATCAGAAATTACAACTGCTAAAAAATGCCATCGTTTCGTAAGATGCTTGCTAAAAAATATCACTAGATGTCTCAAAACTGCCATCGTTCCGTTAGGTATTTCCTCACAAATGCCATTAGACACCGTTATTGTCCAGTCAAACCCGTTGACCATGTTATATGACCAAATTACCTCTAGACCACATGCCAACTTTCTCTATCTCATAATGATAAGTGTGACTCCATCTGTCAGGAGTAAGCAAGTGAATAAGTCTAAAGGAAAATGAAAATGTTGTTGGGATCAAATGAGACCCACACTTTATCGTAGTGAGACAGAAGAAGAGTTGACATGTTTGTCCATGTATGTTTTGGTCATCATAACAAGGTAAACAAGCTTTTAGGTGGTGTCTAGTGGCATTTTTTATCAAGCGCCTAACCGACCGATGGCATTTTGTAGTTGTTAAAATTCTTAGTGGTAGAACTGAGTACTGGGACACAACTAGTGGCACAAATAAGAAAAAACCCTTCTTAAGGAGTAACACAGGGAGAAAATAAACCTTGGACTCTATGTTAAACTCGGAATCGAATTCTGACTCTCCAGCTTCTAATATTTTTAGAAAGTCAGCACACTTGCAAAAAGGACAGTCATGTTACATTCATTTTTTTGCGAGAAAACTTCTGATCTACTCATCTTCAATCATGGCAGTACAACGAACAACAGAAATAATATCCATCTCTCTGCTACCCCTTCTTGTGGTTTTTCTCTCTTGAGTGAATAGTGTAAAACCACCACATTCTTGGTTAGGATTCTTAAAAAACCACCCCATTTGTGGTTCGCTGTATAATGCAACCTACTGAAGCAAAAATTTTATTACATCTAGATTCGTAGACCACCTCGCTGTATTCCACTGCTTCCTTTCCGCTTTGGTGTTTGCACCTTCCAATCCATGCCAATGCCAGTGTGTGCACCTGGAATGCTCGTAGTCACACACTCACAGCACGAGCCACCCTACTTGGTGAGCCTCGCTCGCCAGTAAATTTTCTTTACTTAATAATGCACAATAGTATGTGCAGTTTCTGCCATCATCATTAGTTGATTGACTCATGATTAGCGCATGCATGCGCGCTTGACCCCAACGGAGCGGTCCATGCATATGCGCAGTTTCATCATGATACGGTTTGCAGATCATTGGATGATTGGACGCTAGCTGTGCGTCTGCTATTTCGCATCCGAAATGATCACAAATAAACCTCGTAGTCGTAGGGTCTCTCCGCTTCAGCGAGATTGCAAAGAGCTCTGCTATACCAGCCAAAAAAAAAAACAAAAACAATGGCGTACACAGATCTTCAACGGTAATGTAAATGTGTAATACTCCTTAGTTATGTCCTAGGCACTCCCGTTTGTTTGTTTGTGATCGGACTTAAGCATCTCTAGCAGATTCCTTAAAAAACAACCTTAAAAACATGTTTAAATAGCTCTTTAAACCGTTTTAACGGTATGAAACTAGGCCAAAAATACAGATACCGTATTACAAACTGTACCCCAAACGATACAAACTGTACCCGAAATGATACAACAAGCAATCGTCCTGCTCCGGCCGCGCCGCACCTCGGCCATGCCCGCCCCGCCCGTCCAGCCCCGGCCATGCACGCCCTAGCCCGGCCGCGCTTCGCCCCGCTCCGGCCAGACCCGCCGCCACCGCGCTCTGCCCCGGCCATGCCCGTCCCTGACGCGACTCCGTCGCCCTTCTCCGGCCCCGCCCCGCCGTGATTCGGATCGCTGGCGGCTTGCTCACCCCTTCCCCCGCCCGTGATCGGCTTCACGCTTGGCGGTGAAGGTCGAGCCGGCCACAATTTGGGCCGGCAGCGACAAAATTCTTACATGCGGTGACCTTTTCCGATGTGCGTCGACGGATTCCGGTAAGTTTCGGGTTGATTCTGTCCAGTTCCGCGGTGGCTCATTTGCTCCGACGAGGTTTCACCATTTACGGGTTGAAATTGTATACTACCTTCCAACCTGCACATATGAGGTTCTGGCATATGGATTCTCGGTGCCCCTTAAAAAATTTAAGGGTCACTATACACGATCTGCTAGGGACCATTGTTTGACGGAAACTGCAAATCCCGGTTTTTTTACGGGTATGACCGCTTTTAGGGCGCTTTCTAGAGATGCTCTCAGAGCATCTACAGCAGGAACCCAGACCGCCCCCAAAAGCCCGCGCGGACGGACTGGTCACTAACCAGTCGTAAAAAATTGATCCAGATGGACGCCACAAACGGACCTCAAATGCTTGAGCTGACCGGCATCCCTCGTATCCAGCCTAAATATGGGGCGTGTAATGCGGCTCGGGCACGCCCGCCACGTCAGCCCAACCCACCCCGACCATACAAATATAACCATCCAAAAAACCCTAGACACGGGTCAACCGAACTCCACTTCACTCCCCTCTCCATCCAATCCACTTATGATCCCCTCCCCTTCGATCTGATGGCTGGCGACGGAATCGGCGCGCTCCGGTGCAGAATCCCACGGCTCGAATATCGATGTGGAGGAGATGGCCCTCCGTATCTCCTTGAGGAGGTCGCTGCTCACTAGTAGAAAAAGGCCCATTTGTCCTGGTTCCAGAGGCCCATTTGGCCTGGTTCTGGAACCAGGACTAAAGGGTTGGGACTAAAGCCCAATACCTTTAGTCCCGGTTCGCTTACAAACCGGGACAGATGGGGCTCCACGTGGCCGCTGCGGCTTGCCCAGGCAGGAGGGCCTTTTGTCCCGGTTGGTAGCACCAACTCGGGCCAAAAAGCATCCACGCGTCAGCAGTTTAGGGGTTGGGGTTTTTTTAAGGGGGGGGGGGGGGGGTTTTGTAGGGTTAATTTAGGGGTTTCATATGTTGTATTAGCTAGCTAACAGAGAGCAGTGTCCTCTCTTATCTCCGTGCTTGGTCGACGCTACGTACTATACGTATAGACAGGACTCGGCATGCTAGCTAGTAAGCAAATGAAGGAAACCATTAAGTACACAAGATCGTCATGAACATAAATAGAGAGAAGTGATCGACCTCTCTTTCTCCGAGAGATTGGTCGAACAACAAGTTTTCGTATATCTATCCGACGCTACTGGCTACATATATACAATATAAGATCTCTTACAATTCCCTAACATCTAATGTCAAATTCCACATGGTATTCTCTGGCTTTATTTATGACGTGGTCAAGAAAGAATCCCGCCAATTCCTCTTGAATTGCTCGTATGCGATCTTGTGGTAGGAGTTCATCCCGCATCTGCCACATCTAGTTTGAAGAAGGGGGTCAATACATATATATGAATGAAACTCAACACAAATGGTGGTAAGAAAATAAAATTGTGAATATTATTGCTTCCGCACTTCATAATCTTTTTTAGAGTAGACCCGCTTAGAGGTCGTCGCGTTGTAGATGTACTCGTAAATGTAGTATTCACAAAAATTATTCCCGCCTTCCTGCCACAACCACTTTACGAGAAATAGATGTCAATCAAACTGATAATCAAGCATTATAAATGGTACTGATGAAACTAGCTAGAATCAATGGGAGATGCGCGGAACTAGCTAGTAGTACTTACTCTCGGGTGTGTAAATCGCAGCTCCCCCGTCAGTCCCGGAGCTTGTGCGGTGAACTCTTTCCAAACCCTGCGAGACAAACAAAATAATTACTTGATATCAGAAAAATGAACAAAGTTGCCAATATTGTGCGACAATGATCGATTGAACTTACTTCTCGAGCATTTTAGTCATGGACGCATACTCCTCGGGATCTTTTCGTCTCGAGTCTAAGACGGTTACTAGTCCCCGCTCAAGCTTAATATCTAGGAGAATGTAGTGGAAGTTGTGCACGCATGCATAACAAATCAATTACATTATTGTAACCTCGAGTAATAAGGGAAACCGAGTATGCACAAGACAGTAACACTCACTTGAAGTTGTAAGGAAGGAGTATTGTATCTTTGTTTTGATTTTTGAGCAACGATTGTAGCAAGTTGTCCTCGGCTTCTTTGGGATTAAATTTAACCGTCCATTCATCTATGAGATTTGTGTTAATAAACCCAATGTCCCAGATTTGTGCTTTACTGCATTCGACGATCTTCGATCTGCATAATATAGTGAGGATAATTATATATACGTGCAATGAAAGAGGTGAGCTATATGTAGAGACTTAATTACAGAAGTAGTACTTATAGACAGTAGCAAGTGACGATTATTTTATCGAGTGCCTTTTGATTGAAAACCTGGAAGAACTCCTCAAATGGAACAGAGAACAGATCAATTTCAACGAGGTCGTGCTCCTCTTTAACTCTCAGCGTCAAAGTATCATTCCCAGACTTTCCGCACAATTCCATGTACCACTCATGGAATTGACGCATCATCATTGTTAGAGGAGGATGACCGGGTTTGACGAGAGGCTTCCCATACCGGTATTTGTGTTCGTCCACCTCCATTGTACCAAAATGTGCATCGTCGGACAGGTAATTTGTAGGATTGGTACCGGGCACCATCCCCGGATGATTAGCGACAATATCGCTAGGCACCTTGAGCGGGGGGCACGATTGGTTCGCTTGTTTGCCGAGCTGGGGAATTTTTCCCACTTCTTCGTTCTGCTGACCTTCGATCACTGCAAGTACTTCCTGACCGCTCTGCTTCTAGATATGTCCTTTCAATAATGCGCTCATAGTTGGTTTGTGGCGGAGATGGTGGTGGTCGCTTCAGGGCATCCAAATTGCGCTTCAATTTCACCGGATCTATCTTCTCCTTCGGAGGTGGATGTTTCTTAGCTCTTTGCATTTCAAAGAAGTCCTTCACTTGGGCTTCACAGATCTTCTTGTTTTCCTCCTCGCTCATCTCGTATGGTAACTTCTCTAGAGGCTTGAGAGAAGGACCGAATCTGTATTGCCTCCCGCCTCTGGTTGTACTGCTAGACGCCGAAGCGGCGGCACCTCTCTTCTGTTGCTGCTGACGAGTAGTAGAAGGAGCCGGAGTGCTCCGACGCGCCTGAGCGGCCGGAGCGGCGGCTTCTGTCTTCCGCGGTTGCTGACGAGGCGGAGGAGGAGGCGGGCTGCTCGGACGCGCCGGAGTAGGCGAAGAAGGAGGCGGAGTGCCGTCCTCACGCCCCGGAGCAGCCAGAGAAGGAGGCGGAGTGCCCTGATCACTTGCCGGAGGATGAGGAGGAGGAGGCGGAGTGCCCTGACTCGCTGGAGGAGGAGGAGGCGGAGGCATCTAGTTTGAAAGCTTGATGTGCTCCTTCCGCCATAGACATGGAGTCTTCAGAGCAAGACCCAGCTGAGTATTCCCTTCACCTGTAGGGTGGTAAAGCTCGAGCTCCTCAAATCCCTCTGTTACTTCATCCACCATCACAACAGCATAGCCTTGTGGAATCGTACAACAGTGAAAAGTTGCGTCGGGTTGAGGAGGTGCAACAGAGCCGACAACCACCTTGACTTTGAGGTGCTGCCATTGCGTCATAAGCTGGCAATGTTTAGCCTCCGTGATAGCATCCACGGGGTAGCTAGGAGCCGTGAAGTCAGGCTGCTGAAGGAGCTTGGTGGAAGCCACGCTGCTTCTTTGCTGAGATGGCGGGGTAGCTTCTGGGGTAGCTTCGGCAGGTCGCTGGCTGTCAGCTGCTTGCTCCTCTAGCTTTCTTACCCTTGCATTCAGCTTCTGCAGTTCGGTCTGCTCCAGTTTCCTCTTCCCGTCCTCGGTTTTGTAACCGCGTGCGCCGGGAAAACCCAACCTTCCACGAAACAGAGCCTGGCGTGCCTCGTGTTCGTCCAAGGTGCTCAGGATTCCCGAGGGCCTCGGTGATCTCATCATTCTCTCTGTCGGGAATGAACGTCCCTTGCTGCGCTACGACGATACACTTATGAAGCTTCTTTACGGGTATTTCAAGTTGCTCCTCCGTCCAACGGCACTTCCCTATTTCAGGGTCCAAGGTTCCCCCAACCCCGAAGAACCAAGTCATTGAACGGTCTGGCCAGTTCAATGTCTCTTGTTCGACCCCTTTACCAAGCAGGTCTTGCTCAGCCTTGTCCCACAACGACCGGGCTTTGAGGTAGTCACCTGACCCCGTGTGATGGTGAAACTTCTTCTTTGCAACATTGTTCTTGTTTGTCTCTGACATCTTCTTAGTCCTGTCCGATGTCTTGTAGGCCAAAAATGCGGGCCAGTGATCTCTTATCTTCTCAAATCGGCCGGCGAATTCTGGAGTCTTCCCTTTGTCGACATGCTTTGATTTCAACTCATTCTTCCACCTCCTGAATAGATCTGCCATCTTCTTAAGAGCATGAGCCTTGACCAATGGCTCTATAACAGGCTTATCCGGATCCTCCTCTGGCGGTAGGGTGAAATTTGCCTTTATCGCTGTCCAAAGATCATCTTTCTGTCTATCGTTGACATAAGGAACTTGAGGGTCTACGTTCTTAGGCTAATTCCATAGCTGGATGCTAATCGAGATCATGTCCCTAACAATAGCCCCGCACTGAGCAGAAAATGCTTCCGTGGTCCGGCTGGGTTCAATCGGTTTCCCATCGATCGTGATATGTGTGATCGTGAACCTTTCATCCTGGCGCAACCTTTTCTTCGGGCCTCGTCTCGTAACCGAAGTTTGGCTCGATCCAGAGGGCTATAAAAGAAGAAAGAAGAGAGTTAATATATGTACATACCAAAACAATTAATACATCGATTAGCTAGTCAGCACAGGCTTAATTAATATATATACCTTGCCGGACTTTGCAACACCTCCCTCCTCCGTTTGGTCACCGGAGCTATCATCACGGACATCATGATCGTGTCCTTCATCCTCCATTGTTCGTCACCGGATCCTTCACCCTCTCCTTCCATACCATCAGTGTCGTTGAGATACGACATGACATCACCTCCGTCGAGGATTATGTCCCCCAACAACTATTATGTTTCCAAGTCTCGGCGCTCCATAGTTTCTGCAAACATTACAACATGGCAATTAATATACAAACATGACAGATGGATATATTAGTGGCAAACATAGACCTAGCTAGCTCGACGCTTCTATGGTTTGGGGTGGCCTTGACAACGCTTCTAGGGTTTGGGGTGGCCTCGACGCTTCTTGGGTTTGGTCAGGCGAAAGGGGGTTTATCGACGTCCCCCTCATGTTGAAGAGTTACGGGAGTTCTCTCATGAATGTCCGACGTCCGGATCGCCTCTCTCATGAATGTCAAATAAGGGATTTAACAAAATGCCGCCATTCTGTATGTGCACAAAATGGTCCCTATTTTTCCTGATCTCATCTACTCTGCTATATGTCACGTTTGTCTAGTGTCAAATGATTCAAGAAACCATGGCTTCATCATTAGGCGAAAGTAACAGGCGCATGATGGTACGAAGCTCTCCAAAGTTATTTTGGAACGGATTCCCAGATAGGATAATTCGCTTTTTTATGAAGTTCAACAAGAGCCTTCCGAATATCGCTAGTTGGAAGGCCTTTGCTGAATTTCGTAGCAAAAAGCGGATTATCCTATTCAGGACTCCGTTCCAAAATAAATTTGGAGAGCTTCGTACCATCATGCCCCGGTTACTTCCGGCTAATGAAGAAGCCATGGATTTCTTCAATACTTTGACACAAGGAAACGTGACATGTAGAACGTTACGTAGATGAGATCAGTAAAAAAATGGATCAACTTGTGCACATACATAATGGGGCATTATTGATAAATCTCTTATAAATCTCGACCCCCCTCATGTCGAAGTTATCCGGGAGGGGGTATATCGACCCCCCCCCCCTCCTCATGTCGAAATTACCCGGGAGGGGGTATATCGACAATGACGACATACATACATGGAAAAAATGTTATTGGGGAGGGGGTATATCGACCCCACCCCCTCATGTCGAAGTTATCGGCGAGGGGGTACATCCACAACGACGTACCTGATAAAAAATAAGAAGAGGAAGAAGAAGGAAAAAAAGAGGAGAAGAAGAAGAAATAGAGGAGAAGAAGAAAAAAAAGAGGAGGAGAAGAAGAAGGAATAGATCTATTCCTTCTTCTTCTCCTTTTTTTCCTCTTCTTATTTATTTCTCCTCTTCTTCTCATTCTTCTTCTTCTTCTTCTTCCTTTTCTTGTTTTCCTTTTTCCTCTCCTTCTTTTTCTTCTTCCTTCTTCCTTCTTCCTCTTTTCTTCTTTTTCCTTATTTTCCTGTTTCCTCTCCACTAACCTAAAATCTACTAACCTAAAATGCACTAACAGTACAACTAACCTAAAATGCACTAAATCAACTAACCTAAAATTGATATCTACTAACAACCTAAATAAAAATTTAATATATATATGAAAAAAAACATATATGAACAAAAAAATCTATGAACATTATATCCATACATACATAGCCACATCCATTCATCATATAGCTACCACATACATATATACATTATACTTCCTCCGTTCCTAAATATAGGTCTTTGTAGAGATTTCACTATGAACTACATACGGAGCAAAATGGATGAATCTACTTCTAAAATGCATCTATATACATCCGTATGTGGTTTTTAATGAAATATCTAAAAAGACTTATATTTAGGAACGGAGGGAGTATATATGGGAAAAATGCTATGAACAACACAATTAATACACATTATATGAAAAAACACATATGAAAAAAAAAGCTTTGAACAGACCCGGGGCGGTGGCGGCTCACATCGGGGGCGACCGACGAGGGCGACGGCGGCGGCAACGAGGGCGTCGGCGATGGCGACGGTGGGGGCGCGGGCCGGGGTAGGGGAGGCGTGGCCGGGTGCGCTCGGTGGCGGCGACGACGTCGACTGGCGAGGGCGGCGCGCGAGAGAGCCAACGACGGCATCGGATGGCGAGGGTGACGGTGGGGGCGGCGCGCGAGGTAGCCGGTGACGACGATGACGGTGGGGCGGGCCGGGGCGCAGGCTGGGCGCGCTCGGGGGCGGCGGACGGCCTCGGCGTGGGCTCGGGGGCGGCAGACGGCGTGGGCGTGGGCTTGGGGGCACGGGCGATGGCGACGGCGTCGGGGCAGCCTGACGGCGTCGAGGAGGTCGGCGTCGTCGGCGAGAACTGCGAGATGAAAACCAAAATTTTCACAAGTGTTGATTATATACATGAAGCTTTGTTCCCGGTTCGTGGCACCATCCATGACCAATGCCTAACTTTGGTCCCGGTTCGTGCCACCAACCGGGACCAAAGGAAGCAGAGACCTTTGGTCCCGGTTTGTTGCACGAACTGGGACCAAATGTGGGCATTGGTCCCGGTTCGTGCCACGAACTAGGACCAAAGAGTGGCATTGGTCCCGGTTCGTGGCATCAACCGGGACCAATGGCCTTGCACAACAGCGTCGTGGTGGGAGTTTAGTCCCACCTCGCTAGTTGAGAGCGCCCAACACCTGTTTACAAGCTCCGCTGCCTCTTCCCTCTCGAACTCCTCTAAACTGCAGGCCTATGGGCCTAATCTGACACTGCTATGCCTGTGGGCCTGCTGGGCCTTCTGCGCGCCTGAATCCTTGCCCAACTAGCTGGGTTTCTAGTCGTATTCAGGCCATGGTGGCCCAGTAGGTGACATTTTTTTTTTTCAGTTTTCCAGAGATTCTTTTTTATGTTAGGTCACAACAATTATAGACTTTTTGTTAGTGCCATTAATTTTCAAATTTGAATTATTTTAATTTTTTCCATTAATGTTTTGAACAGAAAATACTTTGATAATTTTAGTTGCATAACTTTTATATAATTTTAGTTTCAAAAATACTAGAGGTTTATAAAAGTTTTTTAGCCTTTTGCTATTAGAGTTTTATAAAAGCACTACAAATGAACTCTGAAAAGGTTGAAAGTTTGCATGGTATCATCATTTCATCCACATAGCATGTGCTAAAAAGTTGAGAGGGTTACGGCAAAAACTGGATGCACTTCGTGTACAAAAGCAATCTCTTTCGAAGTATCATGGTTTCGAACGAAAACTCGTCTTTTACAAAGGGATTTTATTTTTTGAACTTATTTGGACTCCAGACTTTTTGTGTGTTCAAAATGCACCATTTAAAGCCACATCATCAATTTTTAACCCTTTCTGACTTCATTTGTTATTTTTCATGCATTTACTGATTGTTTCAGCTAAATGGCCCTGAAATTGAAAAACACTTCAAATGAAGTCTGAAGAGGTTGAAAGTTGGTATGGTATCATCATTTCACCCACATAGAATGTGCCAAAAAGTTGAAAGGCTTACGACAAAAACTGGATGCACTTCGTGTACAAAACGGGCAATCTCTTTCGAAGTATCAGGGTTTCATACGAAAACTCATTTGTTAGAAAGGAATTTCATTTTTGAACTTATTTGAACTCCAGACATTTTGTGTGTTTAAAATGCACCATTCAAAGCCACATCATCAATATTCAACCCTTTCTGACTTCATTTATTATTTTTCATGTATTTACTGATTTTTTTGAGCTAAATGACCCTGAAATTGAAAAACATTTCAAATGAACTCTGAAGAGGTTGAAACTTGGCATGGTATCATCATTTCACCCACATAGAATGTGCTAAAAAGTTGAGAGGATTACGGAAAAAACTGGATGCACTTCGTGTACAAAACGGACAATCTCTTTCGAAGTATCAGGGTTTCATACGGAAACTCGCCTGTTACAAAAGGCATTTCATTTCTTCACATGTAACTGCAGTGATATTCTAGATCAAAGGCATCATCATAATAGTTGGGGAGATAAGGTCTTCACTTTTTGTTCACTTGTGTCCTTTGCTTATTGCACCGTAACCATGGATAACCTTCATCGTTTAACACGGTGCTTGGATCAGACTTGACTTTGAAGGGTGGAATTTCATGAAACTTTTCATAATCTTCAGACATGTCTGTCTTGCCCTCCACTCCCACGATGTCTCTTTTTCCTGAATGAACTATGTGGCGCTTTGGCTCGTCGTATGATGTATTCGCATCCTTATCTTTTCTTTTTCTCGGTTTGGTAGACAAGTCCTTCACATACAAAACATGCGCCCCATCATTGGCTAGGACGAATGGTTCTTCTGTGTACCCAAGATTGTTCAGATCCACTGTTGTCATTCCGTACTGTGGGTCTACCCGTACCCCACCTCCTGACAGGTTGACCCATTTGCATTGAAACAAAGGGACCTTAAAATCATGTCCATGGTCAAGTTCCCATATGTCCACTATGTAACCATAATATGTGTCCTTTCCCCTCTTGGTTGCTGCATCAAAGCGGACACCGTTGTTTTGGTTGGTGCTCTTTTGATCTTGGGCGATCGTGTAAAATGTATTCCCATTTATCTCATACCCTTTGTAAGTCAATAAAGTCGAAGATGGTCCCCTGGTCAACGAGTACAGCTCATCAGAAACAGTGTTGTCACCCATGAGACGTGTTTGCAACCAACTTTCGAAAGTCCTCATGTGTTCACATGTAATCCAGTCGTCACACTGCTCCGGGTGTTTGGAGCGCAGAATGTTCTTGTGTTCATCGACATACGGGGTCACCAAGATAGAGTTATGTAGAACTGTGTGGTGTGACTGAGACCAAGAATGACCATCCCTACATATTATTGAGTCCCCTCCTAGCGTGCATTTTCCAGCCAGTCTCCCCTCATACCGCGATTGAGGGAGACCAATCTTTTTAAGGTCGGGAATGGAGTCAACACAAAACCCAATGACATCCTCTGTTTGATGGCCCATGGAGATTCTTCCTTCTGGCCTAGCGTGGTTACGGACATATTTCTTTAGGACTCCCATGAACCTCTCAAAGGGGAACATATTGTGTAGAAATACGGGGCCTAGAATGACAATCTCGCCGACTAGATGAACTAGGACGTGCGTCATGATATTGAAAAAGGATGGTGGGAACACCAGCTCGAAACTGACAAGACATTGTGCCACATCACTCCTTAGCCTTGGTATGATTTCTGAATCGATCACCTTTTGAGAGATTGCATTGAGGAATGCACATAGCTTCACAATGGCTAATCGAACGTTTTCCGGTAGAAGCCCCCTCAATGCAACCGGAAGCAGTTGCGTCATAATTACGTGGCAGTCATGAGACTTTAGGTTTTGAAACTTTTTCTCGGCCATATTAATTATTCCCTTTATATTCGACGAGAAGCCGGACGGGACCTTCATACTGAGCAGGCATTCAAAGAAGATTTCCTTCTCTTCTTTGATAAAAGTGTAGCTGGCACGACCTTCATACTGCTTTAGAGGCATGTCGTCTTTTTCGTGCAAACGTCGCAGGTCCTCCCGTGCCTCCGGTGTATCTTTTATCTTCCCATACACGTCCAAGAAGACTAGCAGGTTCACGCAAACGTTCTTCGTCACGTGCATCACGTCGATGGAAGAGCGAACCTCTAGGTCTTTCTAGTAGGGTAGGTCCCAAAATACAGATTTCTTGTTCCACATGGGTGCGCGTCCCTCAGCGTCATTCGGAACAGATAGTCCGCCCGGACCCTTTTCAAATATTACGTGTAAATCATCGACCATAGCAAGTACGTGATCACTGGTACGCATGGCGGGCTTCTTCCGGTGATCTGCCTCGCCTTTGAAATGCTTGCGTTTCTTTCGACATTGATGGTTGGTCGAAAGAAATCAATGATGCCCCAGGTACACATTCTTCCTGCATTTGTCCAGGTATATACTTTCGGTGTCATCTAAACAGTGTGTGCATGCGTGGTATCCCTTGTTTGTTTGTCCTGAAAGATTACTGAGAGCAGGCCAATAATTGATGGTTACAAACAGCTGCGCATGTAGGTCAAATTCCTCGTGGTTGTCCTCATCCCACACACGTACACCTTGTCCATTCCACAACTGTAGAAGTTCTTCAACTAATGGCCTTAGGTACACATCAATGTCGTTGCCGGGTTACTTAGGGCCTTGGATGAGTACTGACATCATAATGAACTTCCGCTTCATGCACAGCAAAGGAGGAAGGTTATAGATACATAGAGTCACGGGCCAGGTGCTGTGATAGCTGATCTTCTCCCCAAAAGGATTAATGCCATCCACGCTTAAACCAAATGATACATTCCTTGTGTCACCTGCAAACTCCTCCCAGTACGTTCTCTCGATTTTTCTCCACTGCGATCCGTCAGCGGGTGCTCTCAACTTCCCGTCTTTCTTACGGTCCTCTTTGTGCCATCGCATCAACTTGGCATGCTTTTTTGTTTCTGAACAGACGTTTCAACCATGATATTATAGGAGCATACCACATCACCTTGGCAGGAACCCTCTTCCTGGGGCGCTCGCCGTCAACATCACTGGGGTCATCTCGTCTGATCTTACACCGCAATGCACCGCATACCGGGCATGCATTCAAGTCCTCGTACGCACCGCGGTAGAGGATGCAGTCATTAGGGCATGCATGTATCTTCTGCACCTCCAATCCTAGAGGGCATACGACTTTTTTTGCTGCGTACGTACTGTCGGGCAATTCGTTATCCTTTGGAAGCTTCTTCAATATTTTCAGTAGCTTCTCAAATCCTTGTCAGGCACACCATTCTCGGCCTTCCACTGCAGCAATTCCAGTACGGTACCGAGCTTTGTGTTGCCATCTTTGCAATTGGCGTACAACCCTTTTTTGTGATCCTCTAATACGCGATCGAACTTCAGCCTCTCCTTTTCACTTTCGCACTGTCTCTTTGCATCAACAATGACCCAGCGGAGATCATCACCGGGCACATCGCTTGGTTCCTCTTGAGCTTCAGCTTCCCCCATTGCAGCATCACCGTATTCAAGGGCACGTAGTTGTCATCATCCTCTTCTTCTTTGTTGTCTTCCATCATAACCCCTATTTCTCCGTGCTTGGTCCAAACATTATAGTGTGGCATGAAACCCTTATAAACCAGGTGAGTCAGAGTAAGACATCGTATTCCCACAGCTAGGGCATGGACAACACATAAAACCATTCTGCTTGTTTGCCTCAGCCACTTCGAGAAAATTATGCATGCCCTTAATTTACTCGGAGGTGTGTCTGTCACCGTACATCCATTGCCGGTTCATCTGCGTGCATTATATATAATTAAGTGTGTCAAAAACCATTACAGAACATCATGAATAGATAAGTGACCAAATTAATAGAAGTTCATTATCACATTAAAACCAAAGTACATACATAGTTCTCCAGAGCATCTAATTAAACCATACATTGAAACTATGTAAAACATTTCAATGCAACAACAAATGCGATCATAATCGCAACCAAGGTAATAATTGATCCAACGGCATAATGATACCAAGCCTTAATATGAATGGCATATTTTCTAATCTTTCTAATCTTCAAGCGCATTGCATGCATCTTGATCTTGTGATCATCGACGACATCCGCAACATGCAACTCCAATATCATCTTCCTCTCCTCAATTTTTTTATTTTTCCTTCAAGTAATTGTTTTTTTCTTCAACTAAATGTAACCTCTCGACAATAGGGTCCATCTTGATCTTGTGATCATCGACGACTTCAACAACATGCAACTCCAATTCCATCTTCTCCTCCTCAGTTTTTTCCAATTTTTTCTTCAAGTAAATGTTTTCCTTTTCAACTAAATTTAACCACTCCACAAGAGGGTCGATTGGAATTCCCGGTTCACATACCTCCTAGATAAAAACATCTATGTCACGTTGGTCGGCATAATTGTCATAAACACTAAAACAAATAGTTATAAAAGATAATATACCACATCTGAATCATAGACAGGACGAGGGGCGACGTGGGCGGATACCAAAACCATCGCACTATATAATAACAAACAATAATAAAAATAAGAAAATTATACAAGTATCTATCTAAATCATACAAGTAAGAATTTCTTTTCTTTCAGAAAGAAGATAAGAACAAGAGGCTCACCACGGTGGTGCCGGAGATGAGATCGGCGCGGGCGAATAACGGCGGTGAGGACAGGGATGGGACAAGAGGGACCGGTAAACCTAGACAAATCTTGAGAAAAATGGAGCTTGGACAAGGAGCTTCGAGAGGAGAAAGCTTAAGTATTGTGTCTTGGGCATTTCATCGAACACTTCATGTGCATAGGAGATGAGCTAGAGCACCACAAAGCTCTCTCCCACGGCCGGCCAAAAAAACAGAGTAGCGGACTGCTCTCCTCGCGGGCTGGGGGTATATATAGGCACCTCATTGGTCCCGGTTCGTGGCTGGAACCGGGACTAAAGGACAACCTTTGGTCCCGGTTCCAGCCACCAACCGGGACCAATGTTCGTGGGTCAGGAGCGAGGCCCATTAGTCCCGGTTCGTGTCTGAAATCGGGACCAAAGGGGCCAGACCAACCGGGACCAATGGCCACCGAGGCCCGGCCAGGCCCCTGGCCTTGCGAACCGGGACAGATGTCCCCATCTATCCCGGTTTGTGAGTGAACCGGGACTAATGGGCCTCCCCGGCCTGGACCAAAGTCCTGTTTTCTACTAGTGGCTCGAGCAAGGCGGCCCCGGCAATGGTGAATCTTCTTCCTCAGCACCCATCGACGCAGCGCCAACGATGTCGTTGACCCATCCCGCCCGATGCGCAGCTCCGGTAGCTCCGCTCCTTCAGGTACACCGCCCACCTCCACCACCCTCTGGTCCGGAAGTGGTACCCGGCTACCGCACAAGAACATCCGAGTCCGAGGCATGTGCAGCCCGACGCGAGCGGCAGCGGGTCAGGGAAAGGGGGGAGGCAATGTCCGCGGGTCTTTGCGTGCGAGCGCGCCGGTCGATCACGAGGTTTCGCTCCTTGTGTTGGTCCTCTGTCATTCTATCACAACGGTGGAGATGGATGCGCGGCGCCTGCACCACAAGAATGCCAAGGCGCTCCGACTCGCCATCGAGTTGTCGGAGTGCGAGGCAAACTAGGAGGTGGCGGTGAAGGCGAAGGCGACCTGCCATGCGAAGGAGCTGGACCACCTGCTCCGCACGTTGTTGGGCATGAGGTGCAGCTCCTACTCCAACCTGATTGACGGCTCCACCTCCAGCTCTGGCGCCGACGAACCTCCGCACGCCTATGCCTACACGGAGGAGGGGCACAACTGCGCCGACGACCGGAAGGGGAAGGGGTCGGCGAGGAAATGGTGGTTTCCTCCGCCTTCCCCATTATCTTTATATTTTAACCATGTTTCAAGATGTTTGCAGTATGGATTTGCCGTTAAACTCCGATGAACTATGCTCCTTTGGTCCGGCGATGGAATGTTGATACGATGTACTGCGTGGTGATCGTGTTTTACATAGTGTTGCATGGGTTCTATGATTTTGATGGTTCGGATATGAGGAACGCGTGCGTGAATGACAAAAGACGTGCCCGGTCAGTGTCCGCGGACGCGTCCAAGCGCGTCCTCCGGCGTTTGAGGGCCTGGATCTGCTATCTTCGCGTGTAGATGCTCTTGGATGGTATAATAATAAAAAAGAGACTTTCTCTCGAGTGCGGCGAATCTGCACCCGGGCTCAGCTGCACCCGCGTTCATGGAAAACATCAAAAAAATACTAAAAAGATTCAAAAAATTTCAAAAACAAATTATGTGATAGATAATTTGATGCGTGAGGTTCGCTCCAAATATTAACTCATTTGGACATTTGGGGAGCCTTGGGCAAAAAAGACAAAATCGGGGTTTGTAATACAGTATACTGTTCCGCAACCGTTTTTGACCCGATTTGTCTTTTTTGCCCAGAATTGCTCAGATGTCCAAATGAATTGAAATTTGGAGCGGACCTCACGCATCTAATGATCTACCACATATTTTTTTTGGAATTTTTTGAATCTTTTTCGTATTTTTTTTATTTTTTTTTTTGAGCGGGTGCAGCTGAGCCCGTGCTCAGATGCGGATTTCCCCTTTCTCTCTTCAAAATGACATGCAAATGCTAGTAAGATTCAGTTCTTAAAATCGGACACCCTTGTACAGAAAGGTTCGTAAAATAACAGAATTCTGAATTCAAGAGAACCGGAGAGGAGGGGGTGGCGTCTGTGCGTGGGTTGCTTGTTGCGCGATGAAACCGATAGCTGGCGGCTAGAGTGGAGGTAGTTGGTGCACAAGGACCGGTCGGCGGCAGTGCCGTACGTACGTGTGTCCGTGAGTCCGTCAACCCGACCCCTCGCTGTCCTAGAAAACCATTCCTTTTCCCGTGAGCGAGTCATGGTGGTGACTTGCGAGAAAGGAGGAGAGGCGAAGCAAGGCCATGACTGATGGATTTTTCGGGGCGACCAGCTAGGGAAGGGAGAAAGGAAGGGGCCGAGTCGTGTCTGTCGTGCATGCACGGTTGACACTTTGATGGATGGATTCGGTCTTGGAAAAGGAAGCAAGCAACAGCAACTGCCATACAGCTATGGTAGCGCCCCACGTCCCACCCCACTCCGTTGTACTCAGAGAGCTGGGAGAAGTGAACTCGGATGGGGAGTGGCGTGCGTGAGCTCCCAAGATCTCTCTCTACCAATTGGGAGGTGGTGATCTCACACGAAACGATGGCGAGCAACTTTCTTCTGCTGCCCGTAACGGAAGTATCATAGGTAGTATCATGCATGGCAACCAGGCAATTTTGATTATGTGGCATAGAATTAAATGAAGAGAGAGGGGGTTGAGTATCATATTATGATACTGTATCATATTAAATGATGTGCTAGTATGTGTCATGCATGGCAATAAATGACTATCCTATGATACTAACATACAGTATGATACTATGCACTACGGATGTAGTATCATACACGAGCAATGCTACACCTACAAACGTTTACAGGCTTTTACAGGGGTGGGTTAACCTTGATTGGTCAATAGGTGAACGGGGCGGCCCACCCCCCTTAAAATCAGGGGGAGGAGGTTTGTGATTGGTTGTTAGATAGAAAGAGCGTGTAAAAGCTTGTAAATCTTTGTATGTCTAGCATTTTTGATCATACATTAGTATCATGTGCATAATACTAGTATATGATACTCTCCATTACAACCAGCGCCTTTGGGTCCATCGGCGGCCTCGAGTACCGTGCCACCGCATGCACGTATACTGGAGTAACTTATAGCATCATCACCACGGCATCATTAGCTTAGACACCGATTGATTGGCTAATTATCTATGTGGTGGTTCACTTGGACGCTGGCACGCACAAGTGCGGAGGCGCTTACGTAATTTAAATCTGCGTGTCTGGCTGAAAGATACTCCTGGGTTTAGGTGACATGCATGAAAGCTGAATTAGCCTAATTTTGTGTGTGTAAAAGAAACTTAATTGGTCCGGCACACCATCTCCTCTGACCAAGCAAACCATGATAGACACTCCGGTTAAATATACGGTGAAAATATACGAGTGAGACTCGCAAGGAACTCTACTAAAACCTATGGGTTGCCATCTCCATTTCTCCACGCATCCAAAGATTCCAAGTTACTAAGCTGGAGCAGCAGCGGCCAAGCCCATGTGCCTGCCTCCATCGCTCATTCAATTGTACCTTCACCTCACCCACTCCATGTGTTGAGACTTGAGAGTTGTGTGTGCTCCAAGCCCACGCTCCCCTACAAGGAACCTCCGGTTCCAGACCGGATCTTCTCCTTTCGGCCCGTCGGTACAGGGACGCACGCGCCGGTGCCGTCTTGGTCGCCGGTTGCGTCCGGAGACGGAGGCGATCTCGGGGACATGCCAAACGGCATTGCCGGAGCTTCCCGCCGAGTCTGACACTGTTGCGTTGATTGATGAGGTTGAGCCTGAGCCTGAACAGCGCAGGCACTGGTGAAAAGACGTGCTCTCTCAGTCGTCACCGTCTTGAATTGCTGGCAACCTCGACCCGGCTGTGCTCGCTGCCGCCGTCAGGCTAGGCTGTGTCTGCGTCCCATTTAAATACGGCTTTGACTCCTATGCTGGCTCCGTCCCACGATACCGACGGCCGCGCCCGGTTGCTTTCTCTGAACAATACAGTACAATTCATGTACCTTGCCTTCAATAGTTCCATTGTCTGAAAATTGAGCGGAGACGTAGGCGGCAGATAGCACCATCTTGGTTCAGTGTTCGGCGGCACACAGTTTCACTCCGGTCAAATTCGCTCTCTCATCAACATCAGGAAGAAACCCGTTGGTTCATGCATGTATGTAGTGTCCCTGTTGTTGTGGTACTGGTACGAGCATGTGGCTGTGGGCCGGCCGTGGCTACTGAGATTTCAAATTCTATAGATTCCGGCGAGTCAGCTCAGATCAGCCAGCCGTGGATGCTGGTAGGCGTCCGTTTCTCACACTCCTAGCTAGCTAGCGGTTGCGGCAACAGTGTCATGCGCATACGTCTTTCTTTCTCCCTTTCTTTCTTTCTTTTCTCTGTCGTGGCAACACCTCGATTTCAGACGCTGCCGTTCTATTTTATGCATCCAAGCAACTAGTTTGTCATGCACGCGTCATCAAAATTTTCCTTCTGCTTTGAGCTCATATGAGCTTGGTGAACAGTAAAATAAAAATAAATCATAAAAATCTGATTTTTTTTTATAGACATTTACAAAAGTTTTAGGTGCTTGCAAACGTTTATCATGGAATCATATTCCTATAAGGCGTGGCAAAAAAAAAAATCAGTCCTTCAAAATGCTTTTGAAAGTAGCATTTTCATAGTATCATTTTGTTGTCACGCCTTTTAGGAATGTGATTCCATGATGAATTTTTGCAAGTACTTCAATCTTTTGTCAATGTTTGCTCTAAAAATATACTTTTATTACTAGCAATCATAGAAGACTATATGATGATTGAGTATGTGGAGCGATTACTAAGACTTTGTTGAGAGTAAGTTGAATTGCAATTGTCTGGTGACTAAGAACATAGGTTGCTAAGTTTCAAGAGAAGGCATTGTTTGAACCATAACATGTGAATTGATTGCTACTTTATCATGATGTGATTAATGAGAAAGAGTTATTGTTATGATGCTAGGAAAAGTGATTAAAATTATCATTGATCAAACTTATACACTATGCTAGCATTCACACCTCATAAATTATTTATTTTATCATTTACCTACTAGAGGATGAGCATGAATTAAGCTTGGGGATGTTGATATGTCTCCAATGTATCTATAATTTGTGAAGTATTCATGCCATGTTTACAACAATTTTATATGATTTGAACGGAACTAACCCGGACTGACGTCGTTTGCTATGCAAAAATAAAAGTTCTCCAAATGCATCGAAACTTTTTGATGATTTTTTTGGAAAAAAAGAGGCACCAGAAGCTTCGTGAGAGGACCAAAAGGGGCTGGAGGTGGCCACTACCCACCAGGTGTCTAGTGAGCCCCTCGAGGCCCCCAGCGTGAGACTGACGCCAAAAAATCTTATAAATAGAGAAATCATCAGAAATAACCCTAGATCGGAAGTTCCGCCGCCGCAAGCCTCTGTGGCCACAAAAAAGCAATCGGGAGCCCGTTCTGGCACCCTGTCCGAGGGGAAATCATCACAGGAGGCCATCTTCATCATCCTGGCGGTCACCATGATGAGGAGGGTGTAGTCCACCCTCGGGGCTGAGGGTTTGTCCCAGTAGCTATGTGTTTAATCTCTCTCTCTTTCTCTTTGTTGGCACGATCTTGATGTATCACGTGCTTTGTTAATATAGTTGGATCATATGGTGTTTTCCCCTCTCCATCTTGTTGTGATGAATTGAGTGTTCACTTTGAGATTTTATCGAATTGAATACTTTTATGGATTTGAGAACACTTGATGTATGCCTTGCTATGAATACTTGTAGTGACAATGGGGTATCATATTGATTCACTTGATAGATGTTTTGGCACTCAACTAGCGGATTCCCGAGGTGACATTGGGGAAATCTATGCATAAGGGTCGATGCACGTTCTTGTATTTGTTTCTCCGGTAGAAATCTTGGGGCACTATTTGAGGTTCTTTGTGTTGGATTGAGTATTATGAATCTGAATTTGTTATGGTGTCGTGGTTTTCTCACAGGGGGGGTGCAAGATGACATATGCCACAAGGTGGCTTCGTGTGAGGGCAAGACTGCTGCCGGAATATCCGAGGACGGGTATGCGAATAGCACGCGATCGTTTACCCAGGTTCGGAGCTCTCCGGAGAGATAATACCCCTAGTCTTGCATGTCTGAGTATATATGTGGGGTGTACATCGGGCAGTACAAAGTGCTCCTGGAGCTGTATCTGGAGTCCGTGCCATAGGCATCTGACTCGGTATATGTATGTATGTGGCGTGCTCTAGTGGCCGGCCATGTTCATGGCTTGTAGCCGTGAGCATAAGTGTGTTCATGCGTGTGTGTGTGTGTGCTAGTTAGCTATCTTGCTAGCTAGCATGCATGCGTGAGTGAGTGGGCGTGTGAGTCCATCCCTCCGGATGGATGGATGGATGCTCATATATATATATAGTGTGGCTAGCTTAGTAAGGGGCTGTTAGGATTGTGACTATCTTTGTCATATGTTGCCACATGATTCTTGCCACACTTGTCTTAATTGAGTTGGTCAAATTGGGGTTGTTTGGTTTCTAGCCACACCTTGCCACACATTGCCATGCCTAACCTTAGGCAAGTTTGACCAAGTTAGGTATGTGTTTGGTTCTAGCCACACTTGAGGCAAGGATTTTTTTATAAGCAGTAAACTCCACATGTCATAGACACAAAAAGTGTGGCAAGATTCCCATAGGCAAGCCAAAGTGTGGCTAACAATTTGAGCAACTCAAGTAAGGCAAGTATGGCAAGGATCATGTGGCAACATATGGCAAAGATAGTCACAATCCAAACAGCCCCATTGTTAGCCACATTTTGGCTTTCCTAAGGAAAATCTTGCCACACTTTTTGTGTCTATGACATGTGGGGTTCACTGCTCATAAAAAAAATCCTTGACTCAAGTGTGACTTGAACCAAACACATACCTAATTTGGTCAAACTTGCCTAAGGTTAGGCATGACAAAGTGTGGCAAGGTGTGGCTAGAAACCAAACAGCCCCTAAGTAAGCTATGTGAGCATGGGTGGAGGTATGGGGGCATGTCATGCTTGTCCCCTGGGTCACTTCATAAATAGTGCCCAAGGACAAGTGACACTATACATGATGGCTGGGGTGATATGTGTACAGTGTCCAGGTACGGCCGTCTTGTCCGCGGTATGGTTGTCCCGTCGGGGTCTCGTCGGTGCGGCGGTCGTGGTTGATGCAGTCGACAGCGGGCAGCCGACCGGGCAGTCGGCCGAGTGGAGCAGTCGGACTGAGAGCCGGCGGGCTGAGCGGGCGGTGGCGCCCTGTCCGACTGCCGTCGGTAGCCAGGCTGCCGTCTGGAAAGCCGGCCCGGGCAGCCGGACAGGGGGCCGTCTGGGGCGGCCCGAGCAGTCGGACTGAGGGGCTTTGCTAGCCCCTATGTCTGGGTATATCGTCCTGTCGTCTTTGGGGTACCTGGGGTCAATATCTCCGACAGTAGTCCCCGAGCCTCTCGGAAACTTTGGAAAAGTTGGGCGGAGGTTCTTTAGCGTTTGTTGATGTAGAAGATGCTTGTTAACGGTCGACTGTAGGTTGCAGCCTGCGCGGCTTGCTTTCGGCGGGGGCGCGCAAGCGCACCCGCTGGGTGTAGATGATGGCGTCGAGGGTGCCAGGCACGGACACGGGGTCCGCCGACTGGTGTCGTCGGGCACGGACACGGGGTCCGACGACTAGTGTCGTCGAGCACGGACGCGGAGCCCGCCGACTGGTGTCGTCGGGCGCGGACGCGGAGCTCGCCGACTGGTGTCGTCGGGCACAGACGCGGAGTTCGCCGACTGATGTCGTCGGGCACGGATGCGGAGTCCGCCGACTGATGTCGTCGGGCACGGACGCGGAGTCTGCCGACGGATGTCGTCGGTTGCGGACATGAGTTCCGCCGACGGATGTCATCGGGCGCGGACACGGCGTCCGCCGACCGATGTCGTCGGGCACGGACGCGGGGTCCGCCGACTGATGTCGTCGGGCACGGACGCGGGGTCCGCCGACTAGTGTCGTCGGGCACGGACGCGGAGTCCGCCGACTGATGTCGTCGGGCGCGGACATGGGGTCCGCCGACTAATATCGTCGGGCGTGGACGCGGAGTCCGTCGACTGATGATGTCGATGACAGCCGGCTGTGGGCTGTAGCCGGCGCAATTGCTTCTAGTGGGTGCGCGCCAGCGCACCCACTGGTTGTAGCCTCCGAGCCTCCGAGCGAGGAGGTGGGTTTCCCACGGAAATGGTCATGCAAAAGACAGAGTTAGTCCACGCAAATATATCAAATGTTTTGCTTTTAGCATTGCAACTTTTATGCGGAGGGTGCTGACTCGGTTTCGTCCGAGCCCCCTTCAATCTTTTTCATGTCTCCTTCGCTCTTTGGCTTCTGCTCTCGCTAGCCGGACAGCCTCTCTGCGGTCTGTGGCTGAGAGTAGGCTGCGGAGTGGAGTGTACAATACTGAGACTCTGGGAGCGGATTTAACCGAGCAGATACTCATAAAGCAAACGGCCGGGTCGCCCTAACCGTTTTCTCCCGGACGTTTTTCACGTGGGTGGCCTCCAGCAACTACTCTTGCTAGCCGGACAGCCGCTCTGCGGTCTGTGGCTAAGAGTAGGCCTTCGGTACCATGCACGCTACTAAGCCGTCTGCGGGAACGAACGTCTCAGGCCAATCGACCAGTCCCCGGGCCAACTCTTGCTGGCACCGGGGCGAACAGTAGTGCAACTGTAATGTAATGCGGATAGCCCCCCGAGCATCGCTCGGGGTTATCCGTGTTCGCACGGTGCAAAAATATGCGGGTGAGGAGCGGCTACTCGTTTTTGTCTTGTGATCTTCTAACATCCAACCTTCCAACCTTCGAACCCCCCATCATGGAGGACCCTGGGGGGTTTATATAGGCCTACCTCCCAGGGGTACAATGGTGAATTCGACGGCGTGGCCCCCAGCCGTCAGTGTCTTCTGGCGCCGGCCTCGCCGCCTGTCTGCTGGGGCCCGCCGCCTGCGGGCCCCTCGTGATTGTCTTTCAGTGTGGGGTGCTTCCGCTGACGACATCCTGATCAAGAATAAGATGGCTACAGTGCCATCGCCCCTCGCCGTACGCTGCCGCCACGCCCCGTCCCGTCATCTTAATTAGGCTCGGACTTCTAGGGTGGGGTTCGCCGTCTGCTACCAGACGGCCGTCTCCCCTGGCCGCCTGCCAGAGGCGGTTTGTTCGTGAGCTTGCCCGCTGACCGATGAGGCCAGCCGCCTGCTGGCCCCGCCGTTTGCGGGTAGTGGGATCGTGGCCTCCTCTGGCCGTTGCTTGGTCACGAGCAGCGTGGCTACAGCGACCCGCCGCTTAGGAGATATTCCCTAAGTACATGGTCACTGTAGCCACATCCTTATAGATCTTCTAAGGACATGTTCTCCTGAAGTCATGCCCCAGCCACGCTGTGACCCTCCTGAGCGTGTTCCCTGAGGGAGGAGTTGATGGCTTCTCGCCCCTCGTTGGTTACCCCAAGTGGAAGGTTGAGATGTAGCGTAGCGGCAAATTTCCCTTGGCAAAGATACCAAGGATCGAATCCCGTGAGACTCCGAGGGTCGACAAGTAGGTGTCAACGGCGCCAGAAACTTAGCGGTTGACGGGACCTGCACACAGAGACAGATAACTTTGCTCCCAACGAGTACAGAGAGGTTGTCAATCCCTCCGGCCTTCTTGTTTACAAAGGATCAAACACAAGAGATAATAATGATAGCTATGACTGCAACTAGGAAATAAAAACAAGAAGTAAATAGAAGGTGTGATCAGCGGTGGTAATATGGACCGGGGTCCCATGATATTCACTAGTGATGTCTCTCTCCCAAAAGACGATAAAACAGCTAAGCGAGGTAAACAAATTACAGCTGGGCAATTGACAGGATTATGTGCGCAAACCAATGCTAACTATGCTGCAAACAAAGGTAGAGGCTCAAAAGCATGGGCGGTACGCCAAGGCAAGTAGACCGAAATCCATCTGCATCTACTACTAATCATCCACCTTGAGATATCTATCCAGAACATCTCGCTGGTATTAAGTTGCGAATCCCACCCAAAGTGTAAACTCAAAGCAACAGACAACTGCATTAAAAGAACTTTGCGTAAAGTAAACAATCCTTGCACCCGCAAGTACAAGCACCATTGTTTTCTCCCTTGTGGCAATAGCACATCCCCTAGACTCATGTTTCTGTCACTCAAGCTAGTCATCAGGGGGCATGAACCCACAATCAAGCATAACGCTCCCTCTTGAAGTTACTACCTACTACTTGGCCAAAGCAATAAACAGCAATGGAGAACATGCAAGAATTACTCAAGAACAAAGATATAAAAGAGGTGAATCAAATATATTAGTCAAACACAATTTGAACATAGTCTCATAGTCCATCAGATCCCAGTAAACTCAGCAAAGCAACAGCAGAAAGATTACATATGTGCCTCCATCATGTAGGGCAGCTCACGAGGTCTAAACCATGAAGAGCAAAGAGGGGAGGAGAACATCACATAGCTACTGATCATGGACCCATGGTCCAAGGTGGACTACTCACGACTCATCCGGGAAGCGTCCATGGTGGTGGAGAAGCTCCCGGTGGTGGTTCTCCCCTTCGGCAGGGTGCCGGGAAGAGTTCTCCTGATGCTCCCGATCTTGGAAGCGCTGCGGCGGCGGAACAGAGGCGAGATCGCGAAAAAGGGTTCTGTCCTTGAGGGTTTCGGGACGAGAGGGATATATAGGCGAAGGGGGCAGTCAGAGGCGGAGCAGGGGCCCCAGGCGCCCCCTGGCACGGCCAGGGGTGGGGCCACGCCAGGTGGCCGCCTGGGCCTCCCCTGGCTGGCCCATCTTTGGTTCTTCGCGAAGCTTCCTGTATGCTGATTTTTCCTATATTTTTCGTGGAATTTTTGGAGCACTTTTAATATGGGGGAAACCTGAAATAGAAAAACAGCAGAAAACAGGAACTGGCACTGTGGTGCACTGAGTTAATAGGTTAGTCCAAATATGATCAAAAGTGTATGGAAGTGCATCAATATCATAGCAATATCACACAAAAGAAGCATGGAGCAAGCAGAAATTATAGATACGTTTTGGACGTATCAACATCCCCAAGCTTAATTCCTGCTCGTCCTCGAGTAGGTAAATGATAACAAGCATAATTCCTGTGGTGACATGCTACCAACCATATAAGAACTTTTTAAGTAAAGCAATCAAGGCATGTAATTCAATTCAAGTCATAACAAGCAAGAGTCTATATTAGCATTGTAACAAGCAACATAAGAACATAAAGGTGCAAGAGCTCTCGCTGTCCGTGACTCGAATGTCTCCAAATGGTGTTTGCGTGCAAGAAAGGGGATAGGGATATACGAGAGAGTAAAATATAGTTTTTGTATTGTTGAGAACTTAATCTACTAAAGTTTCACACTTAGTCTTCTTTGGAATCTTATCTTGACTCATCCCCAGACCACTCGCCAGGTACAAGTCAAAATGATCCACTCCCTTTCGATATTTTGAGCACTCATGCAATGGATGAGCGTAAGCAAGAAAGTTGACACTTAGGATGGCAAAGAGAGAAAAATGATGAAGGGGGAAGACAAAAAAGGTGTGAAAGGCTCACATCAATGAGGACAATCATAGGTGAGAGAAAGCCAAATGATAGAAATGATGTGAGGAGTAGGGATTGCCATGCAACAGATGCACATATGAGCTAAGGTAAGCTCTCCAATGGAACTAGTGGGGGTGCATACAACTTGCTCGCTCAAGAAGACCTAGAGCTCTTTTGAGGAGGCTGATCATTGGAATATACAAGCCAAGTTCTATAGTGTGAAGGTCCCCACATAGCTATATGCATGAATGATAATCTCTATGGAGTACAAGGTATAAGATGAAGTACGAGTGTGGATCTCTCAAAAGGAATAGTAGTGTGCCCCCTTCTCTCTTTTTATTTCTTTTTCTCTTTTTTCTATTTTTTTTATTTTTTTGTGGCCTCAATGGCTCTTTCTATTTAACTCTCATTTGTCCTCTTTGGGATCTTTTGATTTTGTCCTCTTTGGGATCTTTTCCTCACTTTAGGGGCAACACTCTATGTATTACAAGAAGTATAGAAGATCTTTCACACTTTACAAAAGTACTCAACATAAAGAAAATGAAACTATCATGATGTATGCAAATGTATGCCTCTGCTAGTGTAGCAGGATATGCAATGATACTAGCGCGTCATGTAGCAATGATTAGGGCAAGGCCCAACTAGCATGCGGCTCATCGATCAAGCAAAAGGCATGTATGACATGAAGATCAAGTCATGAGAAGATGGATGTTGCATGGCAATGTATCTCGGAAAGGCTATGGGAATGCCTTGATAGGTAGGTATGGTGGCTGTTTTGAGGAAGGATATAATGAGGCTTATGATGACAGAGCGTATCGTGCCAAGGATTTGGATGCACCGGCGAAGTATGCACCAACTCTCGAGGTGAGAAAGGGCAATGCACGGTATCGAAGAGGCTAGAAAAATATGGCTAGGTGGAAGTGTCAACTTTCGAATACTCACATTAGTCCAAAGAACTCATGCACTTATTATCGGTAACTCTCAATCTAATTAGGAGGTTCACAAAGAGACAAGTACCCCGAGGAGGAGTGTATGGGGGTTTGGTTATCCTTGCGCATCCTCGACCCATGGTACGCGAGTGTACTCTAATATTCGATCCCTCCAAAGATTAGTGATCCATCTAGTAGCTAAAGTTCTCAACTATTTTGTAGGTTTTCGAAAATAAACACGGATTGCCCAAAATACGACATCTATCACTAATAGGCTAAAGCTCTTGACACCAAAAGTTCAGACATTACTCATGGCAATACCTCAAAACTATTGCAAGTTACTACTAAAATTAAATAGCAACCTCAATTACCTACTTTAAGTTAAGACACACAACTCAGTGCAACAGGCAAACTCTCTTAACAAGATAAACATGAAAACTCAAGAGAGTTCAGCAACCAACTAAACAAAAGATCTTTAAAAAAAAAGCATGAAAACTAAGAGCTAAACATGACAGCAGCTATGGAAAGACAAAGAACACACACAGCAAAGATAAGCATGAAAATCCTATGTTGTGTTCTAGGTTGAAGTGGAGCGTGTTTCTCTCACACACAAAGAAAGCTGGGTTCTAACTTGTTATGAACAGCAAGCAAAGCTAAAGAAAACTAAAAAAGGAAACTAAGAGCAAGACGCTCCAAGCATAGCACATAACGCATGATGTGATAAGAATATAGTGGAACGAAAGACGAACTGATAATTGTTGATGGAGAAGGGGATGCATGGGGGCATCCCCAAGCTTAGACGCTTGAGTCTTCTTGAATATTTCTTAGGGGCGCACGGGGGCATCCCCAAGCTTGAGCGTTTGACCCTCCTGAATCTTCTTTTATCATCTTCCCTCGCACACTTGAAAACTCCCTTCATACATAATTCATCATAATCTGATTAGCGAGGTTAGTACCCACAATAAAATAATTTTTCCCTACTGGAAATAAAAATAATCTTGAAGAGCTACTGTTTCTCAAGATTGCCAAAAGGTTTTTGCAAAGAAAAAGCAAGCTCAAGGTTTGCAAAACGAAGAAAAGGCAAAACAGGACAGAATCTGTGAAAAACAGACCAGCAGGTAGTAAATAATTTTTTCGGGGCACTTCCGCAACTCAAATCAAAAAACTCAGAACAGACGCTCGAAAGCCAATTATATAGAGCACACTGTCAAAACAATTCAGATCAAAAAGATGATCTGGTGATTTTATTCGAATTTTTTTGTCCAAGGACAGAATCTGTTTTCTGGACAACACGTCACAACTTTTGAACTTTCTTGCAATCTTGAGAAATGATACAATGATGATGCTACTGTAGTAACAAACATCAAGACACAACAAAAGCAAAATAAAACCTAATTCGTTGTGGGCTGCCTCCCAAAAGCGCTTTCTTTTATGCCTTTAAGCTAGGCATGATGCAAAAAGAGAAGATCAAGTTTTATCAAGAGTAAGAGAATAGCTAGCCCGTGTAACGGACTCAAAAGGCAACTTAATTTTATTTCTAGGGAAGTGTTCCATCCCTTTCTTTAGAGGGAATTGGAATTTTATATTCCTCTCTTTCATGTCAATGATAGCACCAACTGTGCGAAGAAAAGGACGTCCTAATATAATTGGACATGAAGGTTCACATGCAATATCCATAATAGTAAAATCAACGGGAACATAATTGTCATTGACAATGATAAGAACATTGTCGATCTTCCCCAAAGGTTTCTTTACGGAAGAATCAACAAGATGAACACCAAAAGAATAAGGATCAAAAGGTTTCAATTCAAACATATCATACATTCTTTTGGGCATAACGGAGGTATTAGCTCCAACATCACATAAAGCATAGCAAGAGAAGTTGTTCAATTTAATTTGGACTATACGATCCCAACTATCTTCTAGCTTTCTAGGTATGGAGGTGATACGTCCCAAACGTATCCATAATTTTTGCTTGTGACATGCTTGTTTTGCATCATTGTCTCATGTTTATATCAAAGTTTTCTATCTTTTTAGGCATTTATTGGACTAACCTACTAATGGTTGCAAAAGTGCACAATGTTCTTGTTTTACACTTTATTGTGTAGGAATTACTTGGAAATTGACAAAAACGCAAAAGGAGTCGTATTGGAGTAGGACTCTGACTTTCCTGAAATCTGTCTGAGAATGTTTTTAGAAGATGGTCACGTTCCGGCCCGAAGATGACGTTAAACGGAAAAAGCCTAGTTGCGAAAGTTGTGGGGAATTTCAAGAGGATGCTTCTGGATATAAAATTCGTCCAAATCGGAGTCCGGACGGCCGAGAAAAACCCGTTTTACTGAAGCCCAAAATCTGATGACGGGAATCCGAGAGTCTATATAAAGAAAGGAAACCTAGGTCACCAAGGACCACGAATTTTCCTCCTCCCAGGCCGCCGTCTTGGAAAGAAGGACCAGCACCATTGCAGCACCATCCACAAGGAAGAAGGGGGGCCAAGGAGCCGCTGCCCCCAAGGGCCGCCGCCACCCCGGAGGGCTGCCGCCGCCGCCACGGTTGCCGCCGGCCGCCTCCTCCTCTCCGGGCTGCACCTCTCCATCAACACCACCATCAAGATCCTTCTCACCATGTCCATGTGTGAGTAGTCTCCTCCGGGGCTGAGGGCTTGTACGTGTAGCTATGTGGTTATCTCTCTCTCCTATGATGTGATCTTCGTTGTGATCATAGGCTATGTTAATCTAGGGTGATCCCATGATATTTCCCCTTCCTCTATGTATTGAATTGATGTACTCACTTGTCTTTATCTAGTATAATCCCCGAGACCAAGGTGACAGCGGTCTATTGGACATGGATTAGAAGAATATTTTCATGAGTGATTTCCTCTTTTGTGTGTTGATTGAAGATTGAGAGTCTCTTGGTGCTTGTCTTTGACTATCCTTGAGATATGTTGTGGTGATTGTGGTACTCTCTTTGGATGGCCGCGGTGACATTGGGAAATCCATAGATTGAGAACTACGAACTTTGAGGTGTGCTTTTGTAGCCCTACATAATTCTCGTCCTCTCTTGACCACAAAGGAATGACCTCCGGGTGCGTCTCCATTGCATGTTTTATGGGAAATATCATGTGATTAGACTATGTTAATGTTGTTGGGAGTTGCCACTAGTGAAAGTATGAAGCCTAGGCCTTGTTTCCACCATTGCAATACCATTTGTGCTCACGTTTACCACTTGTTTGCTTGCTGCACTTTTTATTACAGATTTATATTACTTTGCTTTGCCACTCCTATCATCCATATTTTACCATCTCTTCGCCGAACTAGTGCACCTATACAACTCCTAATTGTATTAGGTGTGTTGGGGACACAAGAGACTTCTTGTATCTTGATTGCAGGGTTGCTTGAAAGGGGTACGTTCAACCTCCACTTCCCTGAGTTCGATAAACCTTGGGTTACTCACTTAAGGGAAATTTGTTGCTGTCCTACAAACCTCTGCTCTTGGAGGCCCAACATTGTCTACAGGAATAGAAGCGTGTAGTAGACATCAAGCTATTTCTGGCGCCGTTGCCGGGGACGTGAGGTAAGTGAAGGTACCTTCTCTAGATCTTGCAATTAAATCTTTTTGTTTCTTGTTTTTATTTCACTAGTTTTGCTTAATGGAAAACAACAAAAATATGAGAGAGCTTTATAAGCTCTACCTTGAACTTGGACATGCTGTGTTTGAAGAGAAAATTAAAAAACCTTTAGAACTTTATTATTTGCATAACAATCATGATGGTGGTGATGTTATTAGTATGTTTTTTTTAATATCAATATTGCTAATGACATGGAAAGCTCTAAGCTTGGGGATGACACGTTTGATGAACATGATATTTTTAGTCCCCCAACTTTTGAAGAGAAAATTTACTTTGATGATACTTTGCTTCCTATATATGATGATTACAATGATAAATGTGAGCTTTTTAGTCCACCTACTATTGAGGATAAAATTTATTATGATTATGATATGCCTCCTAAATATGATGATTACCATGATGGTTATGATTGCTTTACTCTCAATATTCCTAATAAGAAAGATTTTGCTTATATGAAGAGTAATGATACTTTTATGCTTTTGGATCATGGAAATAATGCCTTATGTGATAGTTATATTGTTGAGTTCATCCATGATGCCACTGAAATTTATAATGAGAGAGGGAGACATGGTTCTAAATATCTTAATAATAAGAAGTTTCCTCTCTTTATGGTGAATATTTTGAAGTTATGCTTGTTTTGCCTACCTATGCTAGTTGCTTTATGCTTCAATAATTTATTTTCTTACAAGATTCCCATGCATAGGAAGTATGTTAGACTTAAATATGTTTTATATATGCTTCATGATGCTCTCTTATATGCTTCAATTATTATCTTTGTGAGAGTTGCTTAAAAAAATCACTATGCCTAACTTAAAGGCATGAAACAAAAGTGCTTTTGGGAGACAACCCACCTATCTTTGCTTTCAGTTTGTTCTTTCAGTTTTTAGTGGTCTTGATGTTTGTTACTACTGTAGCAACATCATTGTATCTTTATTTTTCAGCTTTGTGCCAATTTTAGCCTCTGATTGCAAGAAAGTTCAAAAGTTGTGACATGCTGTCCAGAAAACAGATTTTGTCCTTGGAAAGAAAAATTCGAATAAAATCACCAGATCATCTTTTTGATCTGAATTGTTTTGACAGCATGCTCTATACAATTGGCTTTCGAGCGTCTGTTCTGAGTTTTTTGATTTAAGTTGCATAAGTGCCCCGAAAAAATTATTTACTACCTGCTGGTCTGTTTTTCACAGATTCTGTCATGTTTTTCCTTTTCTTCGTTTTGCAAACCTTGAGCTTGCTTTTTCTTTGCAAAAACCTTTTGGCAATCTTGAGAAACAGTAGCTCTTCAAGATTATCCTTATTTCCAGTAGGGAAAAGTTATTTTATTATGGGTACTAACCTCGCTAATCAGATTATGATGAGTTATGTATGAAGGGAGTTTTCAAGTGTGCGAGGGAAGATGATAAAATAAGATTCAGGAGGGTCAAACGCTCAAGCTTGGGGATGCCCCCGTGCACCCCCAAGAAATATTCAAGAAGACTCAAGCGTCTAAGCTTGGGGATGCCCCCATGCATCCCCTTCTCCATCAACAATTATCAGTTCGTCTTTCGTTCCACTATATTTTAATCACTTCATGCGTTATGTGCTATGCTTGGAGCGTCTTGCTCTTTTCTTTTTAGTTTATTTAGTTTTACTTGCTGGTCTTAAATAAGTTGCATCTGATCATTCTTATTTGGGAGAGAGACACGCTCCGCTTTGTCATGAAACACTCATGTTCTTCACTTATATCTTTTTGAGTGTTTTAGCTACCTTATTATATGCTTCTAGCTCTTGTTTTTATTTCATATCATGTTCAGAGCTATTAGTTCTTTTATAGAAAGTACTCTCTTGCTTCACTTATATCTTTTTGGAGAGTTGAATTGGTTTGAATTGCTAAATAATATGTTGGTAAAGTAAATGCCAAGTGTGGCCGTGGTGCAAAGAATAAAAAGCTTGCATAGTCTTGAAGATCATTGAGTAACTTGATCCCTATCAATTGTTTTGAGAAATATGTAGTGATGTCTAAACATGGAGATCATTTAATAAAGTCTTATTAGTGAAGAAATACCTTTGAAGTTTGCAATTGTTTAGTTTTTCACCATTGGTAGTTTTAAAGTTCTTGTTCTCTTTTTAGAAGTAAGATGGTTGACAAGGAAGACAGTGTAGAAGTCTTATAATTATGCTGAAAGGATGTTATAATTCTCTTGTACCGGTTAACATGTGCTTGCTAAAAACTTGCTAAACCAAAAACTCTGTACTGAGCGGGAATGCTGCTCGTGCATCCAAATTCCATAGCCAAAATTCTGCCATATGTGTCCACCATACCTACCTATGCATGGTATTTAGTAGCCATTCCAAGTAAATTGCTCATGTGCTACCTTTAAAACCTTCAAAATTTATCCTTATTTGTGTCTCTGTTTTAGCTCATGAGGAAGTGGTAGATAGTTCATTATTACTTGTGTTGGACAGAACGACCCCTGACGTGCATGAATAATGTGCATGTCCTTAATTTTGCAAAAAGAGCTGGCAAAAGGGTATGCCCAACCCACTTTACATGTCATCAATATCAATATCAAAAACCTCCTTCACACATCGTACCTGAGAAATCAGACAAACTTTGGGAGTGTTATCATTCCTCTATGGGAGTCGCTCTTAAGTTCTGTTTGTCATGGGTAGTAGTGCATTGTTTATTACCATTCGTTGACATAAGCATACATCTCTCAAAATTGCTTTTATATCTCTATGTTTTCAAAAATAAAAAGCTCTAGCACATTAGTAATCCCTGCTTCCCTCTGCGAAGGGCCTATCTTTTACTTTTAAATGTTGAGTCAGTTTTCCTATGTTCTAATCTTCTTCCTCCACCATAAGCAAGCATCTAGTGTTAACCCTGGGTTCAAGTTGATTATGTTTAAAATTTCTGCTTAGTTATATATAATCCTTGTGCATTGAACTTATCCATGAGATAAAATGTTAAAAAGTGGAAAGCATTGCTGAAATTATCTTCCTTTTGGGTTAACTAGAATGCTTTTGATGAGAGAACTCCTTTGGGGCTAACAGTTGTGCTTAACTTCATAGTTTCATGTCTTCAAATTTATTATTCATGAAAGGAATTTACTTAGATGATTTACTTGGTTATTCATTGTTTACTTGCTTTCAACTATAGACAATTGTTTTGGTTCACTTTATTTCAGTTCATGTGCTTTACTATATTACTTGATCAAGATTGTGTTAGTAGCATGTCACCTCAAAAATTATCTATGTTATCATTCTACCTACTCGAGGACGAGTAGGAATTAAGCTTGGGGATGTTGATACGTCCCAAACGTATCCATAATTTTTGCTTGTGACATGCTTGTTTTGCATCATTGTCTCATGTTTATATCAAAGTTTTCTATCTTTTTAGGCATTTATTGGACTAACCTACTAATGGTTGCAAAAGTGCACAACGTTCTTGTTTTACACTTTATTGTGTAGGAATTACTTGGAAATTGACAAAAACGCAAAAGGAGTCGTATTGAAGTAGGACTCTGACTTTCCTGAAATCTGTCTGAGAATGTTTTTAGAAGATGGTCACGTTCCGGCCCGAAGACGACGTCAAACGGCAAAAGCCTAGTTGCGAAAGTTGTGGGGAATTTCGAGAGGATGCTTCTGGATATAAAATTCGTCCAAATCGGAGTCCGGACGGCCGAGAAAAGCCCGTTTTACTGAAGCCCAAAATCTGATGACGGGAATCCGAGAGTCTATATAAAGAAAGGAAACCTAGGTCACCAAGGGCCACGAATTTTCCTCCTCCCAGGCCACCGTCTTGGAGGGGAGGACCAGCACCATTGCAGCACCATCCACAAGGAAGAAGGGGGGCCAAGGAGCCGCTGCCCCCTAGGGCCGCCGCCGCCCCGAGGGCTGCCGCCGGCCGCCTCCTCCTCTCCGGGATGCACCTCTCCATCAACACCACCATCAAGATCCCTCTCACCATGTCCATGTGTGAGTAGTCTCCTCCGGGGCTGAGGGCTTGTACGTGTAGCTATGTGGTTATCTCTCTCTCCCATGATGTGATCTTCGTTGTGATCATAGGCTATGTTAATCTAGGGTGATCCCATGATATTTCCCCTTCCTCTATGTATTGAATTGATGTACTCACTTGTCTTTATCTAGTATAATCCCCGAGACCAAGGTGACAGCGGTCTATTGGACATGGATTAGAAGAATATTTTCATGAGTGATTTCCTCTTTTGTGTGTTGATTGAAGATTGAGAGTCTCTTGGTGCTTGTCTTTGACTATCCTTGAGATATGTTGTGGTGATTGTGGTACTCTCTTTGGATGGCCGCGGTGACATTGGGAAATTCATAGATTGAGAACTACGAACTTTGAGGTGTGCTTTTGTAGCCCTACATAATTCTCGTCCTCTCTTGACCACAAAGGAATGACCTCCGGGTGCGTCTCCATTGCATGCTTTATGGGAAATATCATGTGATTAGACTATGTTAATGTTGTTGGGAGTTGTCACTAGTGAAAGTATGAAGCCTAGGCCTTATTTCCACCATTGCAATACCATTTGTGCTCACGTTTACCACTTGTTTGCTTGCTGCACTTTTTATTACAGATTTATATTACTTTGCTTTGTCACTCCTATCATCCATAGTTTACCATCTCTTCGCCGAACTAGTGCACCTATACAACTCCTAGTTGTATTAGGTGTGTTGGGGACACAAGAGACTTCTTGTATCTTAATTGCAGGGTTGCTTGAAAGGGGTACGTTCAGCCTCCACTTCCCTGAGTTCGATAAACCTTGGGTTACTCACTTAAGGGAAATTTGCTGCTGTCCTACAAACCTCTGCTCTTGGAGGCCCAACACTGTCTACAGGAATAGAAGCGTGTAGTAGACATCAGGAGGCTTCTACCCTAAGCTTATCCTCCCTAGCTTTGATGAGAGCATTAGTGTTATGCTCTGTGAAGGCAAGGTTAAGTGTGCTAGTGTGGGGGTCTTTAGCCATTCTTTGTAAAAAGGTGACAACTACTGAGAGACTACAATTATCAAAATCAATGTTATCATTATTGAGCAGAATTGTAGTGTCATCTTCTTTGTCTGAATTGCTCTCTATTATAAGAGTTTGGACGTCTTCCCAAGTTTGGGGAAGTGTGGGAGCAACTTTGAACAGAGGCTCATACTTTTTTCCTGGAAGACCATGCCATGGGCATAACTCTCCATTAAAACTAACATAATCACAAGGTTTATTACTTCTGTAGATCCCGACAGTGGTGATTGGCGTGATGGAAGAAGGGGTGTACTCCTCCCACTTAGTGTTTTTGGTGGAACCCATAGCAGCAGCAAGCAAGATAACTATATTTGTGATTTTTGGTAAGGGACACTAAAGCAAAAACTGAAAGGTAAACTAACAAGACTAAAAAGCAAAGATAAAAGATAGCGTGCAACTCCCCTATCTTGAAGAGTGGAGTCCCCGGCAACGGCGCCAGAAACTTGCTTGATGGCTTCTCGCCCCTCGTTGGTTACCCCAAGTGGAAGGTTGAGATGTAGCGTAGCGGCAAATTTCCCTTGGCAAAGATACCAAAGATCGAATCCCGTGAGACTCCGAGGGTCGACAAGTAGGTGTCAACGGCGCCAGAAACTTAGCGGTTGACGGGACCTGCACACAGATACAGATAACTTTGCTCCCAACGAGTACAGAGAGGTTGTCAATCCCTCCGGCCTTGTTGTTTACAAAGGATCAAACACAAGAGATAATAATGATAGCTATGACTGCAACTAGGAAATAAAAACAGGAAGTAAATAGAAGGTGTGATCAGCGGTGGTAATATGGACCGGGGTCCCATGATGTTCACTAGTGATGTCTCTCTCCCAAAAGACGATAAAACAGCAAAGCGAGGTAAACAAATTACAGCTGGGCAATTGACAGGATTATGTGTGCAAACCAATGCTAACTATGCTGCAAAGAAAGGTAGAGGCTCAAAAGCATGGGCGGTACGCCAAGGCAAGTAAACCGAAATCCATCTGCATCTACTACTAATCATCCACCTTGAGATATCTATCCAGAACATCTCGCTGGTATTAAGTTGTGAATCCCACCCAAAGTGTAAACTCAAAGCAACAAACAACTGCATTAAAAGAACTTTGCGTAAAGTAAACAATCATTGCACCCGCAAGTACAAGCACCGTTGTTTTCTCCCTTGTGGCAACAGCACATCCCCTAGACTCATGTTTTTGTCACTCAAGCTAGTCATCAGGGGGCATGAACCCACAATCAAGCATAACGCTCCCTCTTGAAGTTACTACCTACTACTTGGCCAAAGCAATAAACAGCAACGGAGAACATGCAAGAATTACTCAAGAACAAAGATATAAAAGAGGTGAATCAAATATATTACTCAAACACAATCTGAACATAGTCTCATAATCCATCAAATCCCAGCAAACTCAGCAAAGCAACAACAGAAAGATTACATATGTGCCTCGATCATGTAGGGCAGCTCACGAGGTCTAAACCATGAAGAGCAAAGAGGGGAGGAGAACATCACATAGCTACGGATCATGGACCCATGGTCCAAGGTGGACTACTCATGACTCATCCGGGAAGCGTCCATGGTGGTGGAGAAGCTCCCGGTGGTGGTTCTTCCCTCCGGCAGGGTGCCGGGAAGAGTTCTGCTGATGCTCCCGATCTTGGAAGCGCTGCGGCGGCGAAACAGAGGCGAGATCGTGAAAAAGGGTTCTGTCCTCGAGGGTTTCGGGACGAGAGGGATATATAGGCGAAGGGGGGCAGCCAGAGGCGGAGCAGGGGCCCCAGGCGCCCCCCTAGCGCAGCCAGGGGTGGGGCCGCGCCAGGTGGCCGCCTGGGCCTCCCCTGGCTCCCCTCTGGCCCATCTTTGGTTCTTCGCGAAGCTTCTTGTACGCTTATTTTTCCTATATTTTTCCTGGAATTTTTGGAGCACTTTTAATATGGGGGAAACCTGAAATAGAAAAACAACAGAAAACAGGAACTGGCACTGTGGTGCACTGAGTTAATAGGTTAGTCCAAATATGATCAAAAGTGTATGGAAGTGCATCAATATCATAGCAATATCACACAAAAGAAGCATGGAGCAAGCAAAAATTATAGATACGTTTTGGACGTATCAGGAGTGCGGGGCCGTCTGCTGGCTGGTGATGTTGGTGTTGCCGCCTGTCGGGCGCCTGCCGCCTGCTGGCAGCCGGCTCCTAGGGCAGGCTACCCTAGGAGGCGGCTCGAAGAGCAGGCGGCCGCAGTAGACCAAGCGGCGGTCATTTGTCCTAAAATACCAAGGGTAGGCGCCGAGGGTACCCATGGTCAATATCTCCGACATATGGTGTTATTTTAGTACAAACTCTTGTATAGATCGATCGGAAAGAATAACTTGGTGTTATTTTAGTACAAACTCTTGGATATATGGATCGAAAAGAATAACTTTGAGTTGATTTCGTACACTACAAACAATTTCTTCTTATGTTCTTCACTAGATAAAAAACTTTGGAGTGATTCTTTATCGAATGTTGAGGGGTTGCCATATGATGTTACCATTGTTGAGAGATTGCACTAATGAAACTACGAACCCTAGGCCTTGTTTTCAAGCATTGCAATACCGTTTATGCTTCATTTTATCACTTGCTACATTGCAATATTTCTGCTACCAGACGGCCGTCTCCCCTGGCCGCCTACCAGAGGCGGTTTGTTCGTGAGCTTGCCCGCTGACCGATGGGGCCAGCCGCCTGCTGGCCCCGCCGTTTGCGGGTAGTGGGATCGTGGCCTCCTCTGACCGTTGCTTGGTCACGAGCAGTGTGGCTACAGCGACCCGCCGCTTAGGAGATATTCCCTAAGTACATGGTCACTGTAGCCACGTCCTTATAGATCTTCTAAGGACATGTTCTCCTGTAGCCATGCCCCAGCCACGCTGGGACCCTCCTCAGCGTGTTCCCTAAGGGAGGAGTGCGGGGCCGTTTGCTGGCTGGTGGTGTTGGTGTTGCCGCATGTTGGGCCCCTGCCGCCTGCTCGCAGCCGGCTCCTAGGGCAGGCTACCCTAGGAGGCGGCTCGAAGAGCAGGCGGCCGCAGTAGACCAAGCGGCGGTCATTTGTCTTAAAATACCAAGGGTAGGCGCCGAGGGTACCCATGGTGAATATCTCCGACATATGGTGTTATTTTAGTACAAACTCTTGTATAGATCGATCGGAAAGAATAACTTGGTGTTATTTTAGTACAAACTCTTGGATAGATGGATCGAAAAGAATAACTTTGAGTTGATTTCGTACACTACAAACAATTTCTTCTTATGTTCTTCACTAGATAAAAAACTTTGGAGTGATTCTTTATCGAATGTGGAGGGGTTGCCATATGATCTAACTATGTTACCATTGTTGAGAGATTGCACTAGTGAAACTACGAACCCTAGGCCTTGTTTTCAAGCATTGCAATACCGTTTATGCTTCATTTTATCACTTGCTACCTTGCTGTTTTTATTTATTCTGATTATAAAAAAATATTTCTGCCATCCATATTACACTTTTATCACCATCTCTTCGCCGAACTAGTGCACCAATACAATTTGCCATCGTATTGGGTGTGTTTGGGACACAAGTAACTCTTTGTATTTAGTTGCAGGGTTGTTTGTGAGAGACCATCTTCATCCTACGCCTCCCACGGATTATCCACTTGAAGGAAATTTGCTAGTGTCCTATAAAACTCTACGCTTGGAGGCCCAACATGAGTCTATAAGAACAAGTTGTGTAGTAGACATCACTCACTCGCACTCTTCTCTCTCGCTTCGTCCTCTCCTCTCCCCTCACCGATTCCAATCGAATCCGGCGTAATGTCGAGCTTCGGTAGCGGTCCGACTCCGAGCTGGAATCAGACTATGAGTTTCCCCTTCCCATGGCCTTGGAGCGGTCCAAGGTGGAGACCGAGGGAAGCTCCGGGTCTGCAGCCTCGCCGCGGACGCAGCTTCCCTGTCGGTGCAGCTCCGACACCGATGTTGGCCCCTCCCGGCCCGTGCGCAACTCCGACAGGCGGCCTGCGCAATCCGCGTGTCCCCTACGCCATCCCCTGCCTCGTGGGTTGTTGCTCCTCCATGTGGGTAACTGTGGGTGCTTATGCCCCCCTGCCAGCCCGGATGCGCATGCCGGGATCAGCGGCCGGCGCGCTTTGCTCCCCGCGAGCGGCAGCGGGAAAGGGGGAGGAGGAAGGCATAAGAGTCTGTGTGTCGCCGCTGTGGGATGTAGGCAGAGCCCGACAAGAACGCGCAGCTCCTCGAATGGGTCTTCCACCGACCGCTTACGATCGCGGACACGGACGTGCGGCGACTCTGCCGGAAGAATGCCAAGGCGCTCCGGATTGCCATTGAGGAGTCCGAGCGTAAGGCGGTGGAGGTAGCAGCGGAGGCGACTCGGCACACGAAGCTCAAGCGACAGCAGGACAGGGAGGTCCGGTGGCTGAAAAGACTCATCATCCTCTCCAACACCTCCTCCGATGACGACCATGGCTCCTTGTCCGACGACTCGGATGATCCACTACCAGCCGCTGACGCCTACAGCTGCGCCAGGGACTGGAAGGGTAAAGGGCTGGCGAGGAGGCTATGAATCACTGTCGTCTACATCTTCAATTTCAAGTTTATAACCCCACGGTTATCGTACAATAAACCCCATCCCGCTTATCACATCGAAACCCTAGCTCACTGATACGTCTCCAACGTATCTATAATTTATGTAGTATCCATGCCATGTTTAAAACAATTTTATATGGTTTTGGTATGATTTGAATGGAACTAATCTCGACTGACGCTGTTTTCAGCAGTACTACTGTGGTGTTATTTTTTGTGCAGAAATAAATGTTCTTCAAATACAACGAAACTTTTTCATATTTTTCTGGAACAAAACAGGCACCAGAAGCTTCGTGGGAGGACCAGAAGGGGCTGGAGGTGGCCACTACCCACCAGGGAGCGCCAGCCCCCCTAGCGCGCTATAGTGACTAGTGGGCCCCTCGAGGCCCCCCTCGGCGTGAGACGACGTCAAAAATATCATATAAATAATGAAACCACGAAAAACCAATCAGGTGCCCGCTCCGGCACCCTGTCGGAGGGGGAATCTTCACCGGAGGCCATCTCCATCATCCCGGAGGCCACCGTGATGATGAGGGAGTAGTCCACCCTCGGGGTTGAGGGTTTGTACCAGTAGCTATGTGTTTAATCTCTCTCTCTCTCTCATGTTCTTGAGATGGCACGATCTTGATGTATCGCGAGCTTTGTTAATATAGTAGGATAATATGGTGTTTTCCCCTCTCTACCTTGTTGTGATGGATCGGGTTTTCCCCTTGAGATGTCATCGGATTGAATACTTTTATAGATTGGAGAACACTTGATGTATGTCTTGCTGTGAATACCCGTAGTGATAATGGGGTATCATATTGATTCACTTGTTATATGTTTTGGCACTCAACTCGCGGATTCCCGAGGCGACATTGGGGTAATCTATGCATAGGGGTTGATGCACGTTCTTGTCTTTGTTTCTCCGGTAGAAATCTTGGGGGTACTCTTTGGGGTTCTTTGTGTGGTATTGATTACTATGAATCTTAATTTTTTTATGGTGTTATTTTAGTATGAACTCTTGAATAGGTCAATCGGAAAGAATGGTGTTATTTTAGTACGAACTCTTGCATAGATCGATCGGAAAGAATAACTTCGAGTTGGTTTCGTACCCTACAAACAATTTCGTCTTATGTTCTCCACCAGATAAGAACTTTCGAGTGATTATTTATCGCACGTTGAGGGATAGCCATATGATCTAACTATCTTAGCATTGTTGAGAGATTGCACTAGTGAAACTACGAACTCTAAGCCTTGTTTTGAAGCATTGCAATACCGTTTGTGCTTCGTTTTATCACTTGTTACCTTACTGTTTTTATTTATTTACTTTATAAAAATATATTTCTACCACCCATATACACTTTTATCATCATCTCTTCGCCGAACTAGGGCACCTATACAATTTGCCATTGTATTGGGTGTGTTGGGGGCACAAGTGGCTCTTTCTATTTGATTGCAGAGTTGTTTGAGAGACACCATCTTTAGCATACACCTCCCACGGATTGATAAATCTTAGGTCATCCACTTGATGAAAATTTGCTACTGTCCTACAAAACTCCGCGCTTGGAGGCCCAAGACGACTCTACAAGAGCATGGTGCGTAGTAGACATCACTCACTCGCACTCTCCTCTCTCGCTTCGTCGCCTCCTCTCCCCTCACCGATTCCGATTGAGCCCGGCGTAATGTCGAGCTCTGGCAGCCGCTCCGACTCCGAGCAGGAATCGGACTCTGTGCTTGTCCTCCGCATCGCCTTGGAGCGGTCCAAGGTGGATACCGATGGCAGCTTTGGGTCTGCAGCCTTGCCGTGGACGCAGCTTCCCCGTCGGCGTAGCTTCGACGCCGATGTTGGCCCCTCCCGGCCCGTGCGCAGCTCCGACAGGCTGCCTTTGCAATCCGCGCGTCTCTTACGCCGTCCCCTGCCTTGCCGGCTGCTGTTATCCCACGTGGCCGGCGGTGGGTGCTTGTGTCCGCTCTGCGGGCCCGGATGCGCACGTCGGAATCAGAGGCGCGCTCTGCTCGCCTCGGGCGGCAGCGGGAAAGGTGGTGGAGGAAGGCAGAGCAGTCCATGTGTCACCGCCGCAGGATGCAGGCGGAGCCCGACAAGGACACGCGGCTCCTCGAATGGGTCAAGAATGGCAAGGCGCTTCGAATTGCCATTGAGGAGTCCGAGCGCGAGGCGGCGGAGGTAGCGGCGGAGGCGGCTGGGCTCGCGAAGCTCAAGCAGTAGCAGGACATGGAGGTCCGGCGGCTGAAAGGGCTCATCATCCTCTCCAACACCTCCTCACCCGACGACGACCATGGCTCCTTGTCCGACGACTCGGACGATCCGCTAGCAGCCGCCGACGCCTACTGCGGTGCCAGCGACCGGAAGGGCAAAGGGCCAGCGAGGAGGTTGTGAATCTCTGCCGTCTATGTCTTCAGTTTCAAATTTTTACTAATCTAGTTTGAACTTGTCCTTCGTTTATGTGAATTATGTGAACTTTCGCAATCTTTTGGACATCCGTCGGTGGTTTTTTGGTGATCGGAATGTGCATTTCTCTGTCCGATTCTATGTTTGTGTGATGATCTACGTTGCATGTTAGTACTCCCTCCGTCCGAAAATACTTGTCATCAAAATGGACAAAAAGGGATGTATATAGAACTAAAATACATCTAGATACATCCCTTTTTATTCATTTTGATGACAAGTATTTCCGGACGGAGGGAGTATGAATATAAGAGACCGGATATGAGATACACGTATATGAACGATAAGATTTGAGGAGTGCCCAATCAATGCCCGCGAACGCGTCTGGATGCGTTCGTTGCCGTTTGAGGGCTCACCACCCTCTCCGGCCAAGTATACTGACCAGGCAATTGTTGTGTTCCATTCCACCGATTCTTTTCCGTCACTGCAACGTTTGCACCTGAAATGCTCGTAGTCACGCTCACACCACCAGACGCCCTAGCTAGCTACGTGGTGAGCCTCGCTCACTTGTAAATCTCTTCATCAATTAATGTACAAATACAACTAAACTAACTGGTCGTAGGGAACCAGCTACGAGCTACATGTGCTAGTGAGATTTTTTTAGGGTAAATGTGCTAGTGAGTTAAAATATTGGTCCGCTACGAGCTGCATGTGCTCGTGAGTTAAAATATTAGGTTCTCTGTATCAAAATGTAAGACCTGTTTTGACATTGTCATAGCGTTACACAACATCTTGTATTAAGTTACGGAGGTAGGACGTGGTAACTCAGCTTTGAAAGAAAGTACGATCGACGGACATATATCCGCGTTCTGCGTTCTCGGATGCGCCCGGGCGTGTCCGCCGACGTTTGAGGGTTCGAATTTATCAAATTTGGCTGCAGATGCTCTAACTCAGCTTTGAAAGAAAGCAACAAGATCGACGGACATATATCCGCGTTGTGCGTTCATCATTGGTTGATTGACTCCCGATCAGCACATGCGCGTGTGACCCCAACGGAGAGGTCCATGCAGTTTCATGATGTGGTTTTCGCTGATCATTGGATGGTCCCTGTGCTTTTGCGACCGCACACCCGAAATGATCACACGTAAACCTCGCAGGCCCCTCTGCTTCGCGAGGCCACGGGGCAAATTCTCCAGCGCGCGTGTACAAATAATTTATTTGAATCGAGAAGAGGCCCGTAGTAGTAGGAGCATGCGTGGTGTTGCTTGTTGTGCGATGAAACCGATAGCTAGCTGGAGCGGAGTGGTGGGAGTTGGTGCACGGACCGGTCGAAGGCAGGGCCGTGCCGTGCGTACGTGTGTATGTCAACCCCACCCCTCGCTGTCCTACAAAATTTATACAATATCCTACGAGCGAGTCTCATGGCGATGACTTGCAACTTGCAAGCGAGAATGGCGGGGAGGGGGAGGGATCGGGTCGAGCCCATGCATGGCCGGTGGACTTTTTGGGGCGACCGTGCAGTGCATGACATGCGTTGCTTGGCCAGCCAGGGAAGGAAGGACGAGCGAAAGGGACCGTGTCGTTGCCGTGTCTGTCGTGCATGCACGGTTGACACTTTGATGGATGGATTCGGTCTTGGAATTGAAGGAAGCAAGCATCTCCAAATATAGAACTAGCAACCTTTCAAGAGACATATAATAAACAAATGTACTTACCCACATATGAGATCAATCAATCATAAATAAATAAATACAGTATTTTCATGGGAGACCAACCTTTTATAGAAGACACAAATTACAAGTACAAAATTGTGATTCCAACTCGAAATTGATCTTGGTTTTAGTTTCTCTTCCCAACTGACTATGGACATATAAAATTCTTAGACAATGCATACTACCTCTCACCGAATTTTTGCTATCTATTTTAATTGTAAATCGCGCAATCGCCACGAGGACATTAACTTTATTTGACCACCTCCTAAGCCCATGGATCCGTGGCAAGGCACGGACATCGTGCTAGTTGTGAATTAAAAGATAAAGCATAGATGAAAATTAAGTCACTCGGATGAGCTAGAGATGCTCTCGGGGCTACTCCAAGGCGGACCCGTAAACCTCCCGCAACCGTCTTGTCCGAACCACGGAAGCCACTCAACGCCGACCTGTATCGATCCAGACGCGATTTCTCCCGTAAACCGGAGACAAACATGGAGGAGGTCCGGACGCGATTCCAGCGTTTAGCGCGACACCCAGCCAGCCCCAGCCGCCTCGGCCCGCGCCAAGCCCGCTCTGCGAGGGCAAGATCTCCCCGCCGCCACCGGATTCGCCAAACTCTTTTACTGGCATTGATGCCCATTTCACTTATGAGCTATTTTACTGTCGTGGTGTAGATCGGACGGCTCACGCTGACCCGGCTCGAGATCAGACGACCAGTAATGCGTAGAGATTTCAATCGGACAGCCGAAAGCGTCTGATCGCTCACAATGCCTCGTTCCCTCCGGGTCTTTACTCCTAGGATTCCCATTTCCTATGCGTGAGTCATGGACTCGTAGGGCTCCTTTGATTCAAAGGAATTGCATAGGATTTTTGGAGGATTTGAACCTTTAGGATTTTTTTTCTTGTGATGCTCGTTTGATTCGTAGGATTGACATTCTTGGAAAATTTCTTCCTAGGATCAATTTGTACTATATTTTGGAGGAAAATTTCCATCCACTCAAACCTCTTTGTAGAATTCCTTTATTTTTCTTGCACTATCAAACATTCTTTCAAATCCTGTAGGATACTATGGGACATGCCATCCTATTCCTGCATTTTTTCTATTCCTTTATTTTGACAATCCTGCGAATCAAAGAGGTCGGTAGTGATGACTCATCCTTGGTGGACTTTTTGGGACGACCGTGCAATGCGTAGCGTTGCTTGGCCAGCCAGGGAAGGAAGGAAGAGAGAAAGGGGCTGTGTCGTGTCTGTCGTTGTCGTGCATGCACGGTTGACACTTTGATGGATGGATTTGTCATTGGAAAATGAAGCCTTGGAGTCCGTCGTGTTGTAGGGAGAGATGCTGCTAGGGCAACTGCAATCCCTTCTCTCTCTTTTTTTTTCTCTTGGGCGAACTGAGCTCAAATGCAGTAGCGTGTGTGAGTTTGTGAGTCGATGGCCAACAGCTTTCTCCTCCCCCAACGGCCCCACCTTTGGCTCGACCGGCTGCCTCGAGTAGCGTGCCATCACATGCACGTATACGACATCACCACGGCATCATTAGCTTAGACACCCACTGATTGGCTAATTATCTCTCTCTATATATATATCCTTCACTTGGACACTGGCACACACAAGGGTAAAGGCGCTTAATTTAAGTCTGCGTGTCGGGCTGAAAGGTACTCCTGCTCCTAATACATGCTTAAATCTTAATTAGCCTACGCTAGTGCTCAGTTGCGTGCTTATGGTTTGACACCGATGGCAAGTTGACAAACCTTGATCACGAAAAGCTTGTGCATACCACAAGAAACTCAATTGGTCGGGCGCACCCTCTCCTCTGACCGAACAAACCATGATACTCTAGTTAATATAGAGGATATGCGTGAGTGAGACTGACAAGGAACTCTACTTAAACCGATGGGTTGCCTTCTCCACTTCTCCACGCATCCAAGTTAAGCGGCGGCGGCAGCTTGCCCATCTGCCCATGTGCCTGCCTCCATCGTCCATTCAATTGTACCCTCACGTCACCAACTCCTACACTAGTTTCTTGCGGCCCGTAAGAGCAACTCCAATCGTTGTGACCCAAACGAAAGTTGATTTTGTCCGTTTTTCGTTCGTTTGAGTCGTCCGTCCGCCTGTCCGTGTCCGCTTTTGTGTTTGTGTTGGATGATACGTTTAAAGGGGCCAGACGCATTTTGTGGCATGTCCGCCCCGGCATTTGGGTGAACACTATGTGGGCGAGCTCCCCCGCCGCAGCTCGCCCCTGCTGCTCCTTGCGTCCAACGGCCGCATGATGGCGGTGTAGGCGGCGGGGAGAGGCGGGTGCAGGAGCGAGAAGGCTGCACAGTGCTGTGGGCATGATGACGTAGTGGTACGGGCTCTGGCGAGGCATCCAAGCGGCGCGGTCGTGCACATCTCCGACAAGCGCGGCGGGGCGCCGCCAGGCACGGCCGGGCCGGGCTCGGCGAGCACGGCGGGGCGCGGTCGGGCCGGGCGAGGCGAGGTCGGGTATGGCGAGGCGCCGCAGGGCGCGGCCGGGCCGGACGCGGCGAGGCCGTGCGCAGTGACTGGGTGCTCGACCAGGAGCAGCAGGGCGAGCACAGGTAGGAGCATCGGCCGGGCGCGGTGTCCCTCCGACTCCAGCAACCGCGACGGTCGGGCGCGTGGGAGGTGAGGCCGGCTGCCAGCATGGGTGCATGGGGCTCGTGGGCTGGGCACATAAAAAATTGAGAGAGAATAGTGGGAGGTGGTGGGTCTGTGCCAAGTGGTTCAGCCTCGCATGCAGTGGACAAGGAGGACACACAGAGCGTCCGCTTTGTGTTTGCCTCGGACCCAAATGCGACACAAATTTGAGACCGAAATGGGTCTGAGCGAACACAACGCAGACCTAATATAAAAATGGGTCAGCGTGTTGCGCAATGTTTTTTGTCCGCAAGCACCCAAACGGACACGCACAGACGAAATGGGCCCCTGCGTTGGAGTTGCACTAAGATCATGTTCACTCGGGCGCTTCGAACCCGCCTCAAACACCCGGGCGGACGGTTCGGTCACAGACAGGTCATGAACATGCGATCCAGATGGGCGTCTCAAATGGAATCAAACGACCGGGACGACCGGCACCCCTCATATCCAGCTCAAATATGAGGCGGATACGGGTTGCCCGAGCGTGTCCACCACGGCGGTCCCTGCCCAACGTTGTCCCACTTGACCCCACATATTTTTCTCTCCGCCCGCTCGCCGGACCAAACCCTAGTCACTTCAATTCACTCCCTTGGTCTTCTCTCCACCACCCAAGTTCCTGTCTGGCGATCTTCGGCCTTATCCGGCATACGAGGCACCAGTTCCGACTTCTGCGAGTCTGGATCTGTCGACTCAGGTGTTGTCCCGTGCAGTTGGATGAGGCAATGATCATGCACAGTACACTCCCCCGCTTGCGGTAGGGCAGTGCCCGGCCGACGGCCAGATCTGTCTGTCGCGACCCACAGAGTTGTCGCATCGGGCGCTCGGATCCTCCGGGCCTGGATCATCGTGGTCTTGGGAGCCTTCAAATCTCCCCTTCCCCATCACCGGTCCGGCGGAATATGAGTCCCACCGGAACAGGTGTGCCCGCCGTGGGAAGGAAAGGATAAGGGCGGCGGAGACGGCTGATGCGGCGGCTGTAGAGAAGGATGGCAATGGCGCTAGGAAGGGAAAGGGGTTGTGGATGATCCTATCCACCATAGCGCATTAGTGATGGCACGTTAGTGATGTAGTAGCCGGACGATGTGTGTAATGTATCGTTTACGTAGTTGAATGTGTTTGTATGAATTTGAGGTATGCTAATTGAGGTGTTCGGTTGTGAGAAGGAAAATATGAGGCTTGATTGGTTAGTGTCAGGGGACGCGCCCCAGGCGCATCCGTCGTGTTTCAGGGGTCAGATTTGCCAAGTCCGGCTGTAGATGCTCTTTGCAATCTCCAACGCGAAACCTCAAACCGTCCGTAAACACTCGGACCAAATGGTCTGACCATCCAACACGGCATCTCATCGGTCCGAGGACTAACCCAGGTGTTTGAAATCCTGAAACCGGATGCAAACCAATTTTACGGGCGTCCAGGTCGATGCCACGTACACATCCCACACCCCGGTCTCACCCTAAACGATGTTCGTGTCGTGGTTCTAAGTCTGACAGTACGAGTAGGGGGTACGAATGGAGAGGCAAGGCCCTAGCTATGGTGGAGTTGTACACAAGGTGTTTTACGAGTTCAGGCCCTTCTCGGAGGAATTAACAGCCCTACGTCTCGGTGCCCGGAGGCTGGTCGACTGGTATGCGTGTATGTGGGTTACAGAGGTGCAAACCCCTGAACTGGAGGAGGGGTGGCTTATATAGTACGCCAGGACCCCAGCCATGCTCCACGTTACCAAGGGTTCAATGTACATTAAGGAAGGCGTTACTGATAACGCCCGCAGTAAAGAGTAATTAAGGTGTTTACTACGGCGAGTAAATACCAGACCGTTGCTGCCCTAAGTGACACTTGACCTTCGGGGGTCGAGTGCCTTGGGTTGGTCGAGTGGGGTTGAGTCGTCTTGTGGGTGAGATTCAGTCGAGTGGAGTGTCCTCTTGGGCTGTCTCAGTCGACTGTCTCTATCGTTATAAGTTTTGTCTTTTGATCTTCTAGGGTAGTGACCTTGGGTGGGGTACCTTGGTCGGGCCTGTGACCCTACCCTAGGTCTGTAACCTCGTCAGTAGCCCCCGAATGGATTGAGGCTCGAGCAAGAGAGTGCTGAGGAAAGCTCCGGTTCTAGCTCGACGTCCCTGGGGTAGTCTGCTTCTGAGCTTGCGGACTAGGCAGTCTTCCTCAGTCTCGTCTTGGTCGCCTTGATCGATTCTGGAGTCGTCGAGTGTGTTAGTCGCTTCTTTCGTCGACTGAACTTTGCGCTAGGCATCGGGCGTCGTTAGAGCGTGCAGTTTCCGGCGGGGTTGCTCTTTGGTCGCCGGATTCTGAGGGGTTTTGAAATTTGGGGAAGCGCGCGGGGCGGGACGTGCCGCAGCAATCGGAGGGATACGCTTGAGACGCCTCGATCCTCGCGCCACCTTTTTCGCCACGTATCGCACCTGCGCCTGTTACGGGATTTGATAAGATTGCTCGGGGCCACCGGTGAGCCACTCGACTTGGGCGCTATAAGAGCGCGCCGAGCCCGAAGCGGGGGCACTGTGCGCCCAATCTCTCTTCCTCCGCCTCCGCTCCTTCGATGTGCCTCTGCTCCTTCTCGCCTCTCTCCACAGCGACCGCCGACGCGCGTGCCATGGGCAAGGACAAGACCACGGCGATGGAGCGTTCGAAGAAGGCGGCGACGGGGAAGGGGAGCGGTCCGGCCGGAGCGGATCGTCGTCGAGGTCTGGACTCCCTGCTAGTTGGATCCAGGGGGATTGGATCCGGTCCACCGTCGTGGCGGAGGATCTGGAGGAGCTGGAGGAGGAAGGACTGATCGCCCGCGGCTCCTGGCGGGTGCCAGAGGGCGAACTCGAGCCCCGGCCGCGGGAGGGCGAGTGCGTTCTCCTTGCGACCCACGTCGACCGAGGTTTTTCCATGCCTCCGCATCCCTTCTTTCGCGCTTTCTTGATTTTCTTCGGCGCCCAGTTGCATTACTTCACGCCCAATTCCATCGCTTTCCTTTCCGCGTTCGTTTCCATGTGCGAGAACTTCCTCGGTTGCCGGCCGCACTGGGGCTTGTTCAGACACATTTTTACCTGCCGCTTGCAAACTGTCAAGAGGGCGAATCCGAGCGACGATAAGACACACGTCCTCCAGGCGTGCGGCGGGCTCGGGATCCAACTTAGGAATAGGAGCGCCTTTCCCCCAATGATCTTTCCGGAGTTGATTCGGGGCTGGCAGTCGACTTGGTTTTACTATAAGGACAGTCCGACCCCAGGTCAGTCGACTGGTCTTCCTCCTTTCTCTCTGGGTCAAGCCAGCCAGCCTCCTTCAATGATGGTGGGTAAGGCCGAGAGGGCCGAAGTGAACATGTTGGTGGAGCGGGTCGTCCAGTTGGTCCGCGAGGGTGTAACAGGGATGGATCTATTTGAGGTGTATCTCATGCGGAGGATCCAGCCGCTCCAGGCTCGGGACCACCCGATGTGGTTGTACTCCTGCACCGACGACTCGTCGCGGGTCCACCCAGAGGCGGCCGACGTGAAGTACGTGGCGCAGTGCCTGAAGTGCATCACGGGGAACAAAGACAACCCCAGGTGGTCTGGGAGGGTCATCCCATTCGATGTTGACCATCTACCTGACAAGGTTAGTCTTTTGCCCCCGAGTGATGTTTCTGTCGTTGGCTTGCAATTTGTATTGACGGATCCGTCTGATATTTGGTCGATCTTCCCCCTTTGCAGATCTACACTGAGATGTACTCGCTGCCCAACGGGGACTTGGTCCAGGAGGGCGAGGAGGGCGTGGGCGACGCCACTGAGTGGAAGTCGGAGGAGGAGAGCGAGGACTACAGCAGCGGGGAGGAGGTCGAGTCACCTCCCCGTGATGAGCTGCGGTCCAAGGAGAAGCACGACCCAGGGGCCGCGCGCCCTCGGACAGGTCCCTCGGGCTCTCGAACGCCCAAGCGCGCTCGCACGGCCACCCCCGACCCCTCTGAGAAGTTGCCCAAGCAGCCCAAGGTTACCACCACCAAGCCCCGGAAGACCCTGTCGAGGATTAAGGTGGATGTTCTCATCGCCTTCACGTAAGTATCGCTCGGTTTTGTTTCTTTCTGTTTTTTGGAGGTCGACCGTATCTTCTGTCGACTCATCTTCGAGGGATCCTTTCAATGCCGTTGCTTCCACGACCTCAATGGACATTGACAAGGGCCGGGACGACGAGGAGACCGCAGACGCCGCGACATCCCGCGCTGGTGCGGGTTATAGATCGTGTCTTGTTTTTCTTTCATCGGTTAGGGGTGACGACCGACTGAACTTTGCTTATTGTTTGTCTTGAAGCGTCGCGCCTCGTCATAGAGCTCCCAGATGACGATGATGATGTTGAGGAGGAGCGCTTGGGAGGAGACCGACGACGCACGGGGAAGAAGGGCCGGAAGGCGCTTTCTGGCTCGGAGGCCCAGCAACAGGAAGATGCGGCCCGAGCCACGGTCTCCTTTGCTGACCCTGTGTTGACCGTACGCCTTGCTTCGTCAGCCGTCGACCCAGCGCCTACTTCAGTCGTCGACCCAGCGTCTACTCCAGCCGTGGACCCAGCGCCCGCTCCTGCTGTCAACCCAGCGCCCGCTCCTGCCGTCGACCCTACGCCTGCCTCTTCGTCCGTTCTCTTCTCCTCCTACCGCCTCCCGGAGGATCCTGTGGGAGCGGCTCAAGAAGCCGTTCGCCAGGCGGGACTGATGATGGAGAGGACGAAGGCGGCGTACGAGGCCAGCATGGCCGCTTATGACGCTAGTTCTGCTCTTCGGGCCAACGTCCAGGTTCGTTATCTCCACTGGAATAGTCTTTTGGCTTCGAGAGAATCTGCTGCTTTGTTCGTAAGATGACGCGGGTATCTGTTCCCCGCCTTTTCCCGCTAGGATTGGAAATCTTATATTTTCCATACCCATATACCATTGAATCCTTGGGGTTCCAGAATCCGCCTATTTTACTAGTCTTCGGAAACGGAAAACCCTGAACATTATATCATGGACTCGAAAAACGGATCTGAATTTGACTGAAATGCACGATCACCCACTGGGTGAGTTCTTGATGTGTTTGCTTTCGATTTCCCTTGAGCTCGAGCCGGAATGATCTTGGCCGAGTGAAACCAGTGGGGGCACGCTCAGTGCACCCACTGGGTGTAGTCCCCGAGACCATGGTCGACTGCTGGCGATCGGCCATGGTCTGACGATAGAACTTTTCTTCCTTGCTGTTTTTTTTTGAGCTCGAGCCGGAATGATCTTGGCCGAGTGAAACCAGTGGGGGCACGCTCAGTGCACCCACTGGGTGTAGTCCCCGAGACTGCGGTTGAGTGTTTGGACTCGACTGTAGTCTTAGAATCTTGTTTTGTTGTGTTGATGCAGAAATCTTGCGAGTTTGTGGCCAAATTTGGAGACCTTGAGAAGAAGCAAATCCAGCTCAATCTCGACTTGCAATTGGCTTGGGACCATCTGAAGAAGACGCAGGATGATGCGGCTGGTAACTGACGCCGACCTTTTGTCGACTGACTTTTGATAGATATGCCTTGTGTTCCCTCATGTTCATTTGTCCAGTGGTGGCTTTGGTAGGTCAACTGAAAGCGGCCTTGGAGCAGAAAGATCTCGACCTGGCGGTGGCGCAGCAGGCGGCTCAAGAGAAGGCGGAACTGGCGGCGCAGAAGCTGGCTTCTGTAGGCGCGCTCGAGGCGGAGATCATCAGGCTGAGAGGCTCACTCGACGCAGCTAATCAAGAGGTGACTCGGCTGAAGAACTCCAAGACTGTCTTGAACGACAAGTACGAGGCCCTTTTCCGGAAGAGGGTTGATCTTGAGGCCTATCTGGGTGACCTTACCAAGAAATGGTACCTCTTGCTCGAAGGTATGTCCCTTTCGGCTCGTGTTAGGCTGTATCGGTCGACCCATATCTTGCTTGCTGACTCGACTTGCTATTTTCGGTGCAGAGTTCTGTCGTAACTTTGAAGAAGAGACTGGGCGGGTCGAGCCCGGCTTGGACCCAGCCAATTCCATCGTGAAGGATGAGGTTGCCATGAACATCTTGAGGCTGGAGTCCCGCCTTACTGCGGCCACGGATTATCTGGGACGGTTGAAGGCGGTGATGGCCCGAATCGACACCGCGCTCTGGAGGGGGGTCGTGCAGGAGAACGACCTCGAGTCCCTGATGACTTGACTCAATAAGATCCCCAACTGAGTGCATGAGTGGAAGAAGTCATCCGCCCGGAGTGGAGCCGACGTGGCGCTGTCCTTGGTCCGCGTGCACTGCAAGGAGGTGAAGGAGAGAAGGCTTGCGGTGCTCAAGGTCGCCAATACGAAGGAGCTCCAATTCCAGTCGTTTATGGAGACTTTCCTGGAAGCCGCCACCTGCATCGCCGACGGGATCGACCTGGACGAGTTTGTCGCACCCGCAAGCCCGCCTCCTCCTTAGGAATGACTTTGATACTTTAATCCCATTCGCCTCAGAATGCCGAGTGGTCTTGTAATCGTTAAACTCTGGTGGGCCTGTGGCCCAAGTACTCTTGCCCGAATCTTGCGAGACTTTTATCTGATTTTGATCTTTCGGTTTGCGGCTCTTCTTTGATTGCTTGAATCTTTGAGTCGACGTTCGCAGCTAAGCCCCCGAGTGAGAGGGTTGCTCTTCACTCGGAGTAAGCGTTTGAAACTTAGGCGAGTCACGGGGTCGCAGCTAAGCCCCCGAGTGAGAGGGTTGCTCTTCACTCGGAGTGGATGTTTGTAACTTAGGCGATTCCAAGCTACGTTGTATTTGTGGCGGAGCTCGGAAGACAGAGCCACATGATAGTTGTGACGTAGCTCGGAGGACCGCGGCTAAGCCCCCAAGTGAGAGGGTTGCTCTTCACTCGGAGTAAGCGTTTGAAACTTAGGCGAGTCACGGGGTCGCAGCT
>LR738711.1:936230685-936252185 GCA_902687465.1 Secale cereale | reverse complement strand
GGCTAAGCTCCCGAGTGAGAGGGTTGCTCTTCACTCGGAGTAAGCGTTTGAAACTTGGGCGAGTCACGGGGTCGTAGCTAAGCCCCCGAGTGAGAGGGTTGCTCTTCACTCGGAGTGGATGTTTGTAACTTAGGCGATTCCAAGCTACGGTGTATTTGTGACAGAGCTCGGAAGACAGGGCCACATGATACTTGTGACGCAGCTCGGAGGACCGCGGCTAAGACCCCGAGTGAGAGGGTTGCTCTTCACTCGGAGTAAGCGTTTGAAACTTAGGCGAGTCACGAGGTCGCAGCTAAGCCCCCGAGTGAGAGGGTTGCTCTTCACTCGGAGTGGATGTTTGTAACTTAGGCGATTCCAAGCTACGTTGTATTTGTGGTGGAGTGATACGTCCAAAACGTATCTATAATTTCTGCTTGCTCCATTCTTCTTTTGTGTGATTTTGCTATGATATTGATGCACTTCCATACACTTTTGATCATATTTGGACTAACCTATTAACTCAGTGCACCACAGTGCCAGTTCCTGTTTTCTGCTGTTTTTCTATTTCAGGTTTCCCCCATATTAAAAGTGCTCCAAAAATTCCAGAAAAAATATAGGAAAAATCAGCGTACAGGAAGCTTCGCGAAGAACCAAAGATGGGCCAGAGGGGAGCCAGGGGAGGCCCAGGCGGCCACCTGGCGCGGCCCCACCCCTGGCCGCGCCAGCGGGGCGCCTGGGGCCCCTGCTCCGCCTCTGGCTGCCTCCTTCGCCTATATATCCCTCTCGTCCCGAAACCCTCGAGGACAGAACCCTTTTTCGCGATCTCGCCTCTGTTCCGCCGCCGCAGCGCTTCCAAGATCGGGAGCATCAGGAGAACTCTTCCCGGCACCCTGCCGGAGGGGAGAACCACCACCGGGAGCTTCTCCACCACCATGGACGCTTCCCGGATGAGTCGTGAGTAGTCCACCTTGGACCATGGGTCCATGATCAGTAGCTATGTGATGTTCTCCTCCCCTCTTTGCTCTTCATGGTTTAGACCTCGTGAGCTGCCCTACATGATCGAGGCACATATGTAATCTTTCTGCTGTTGCTTTGCTGAGTTTGCTGGGATCTGATGGATTATGAGACTATGTTCAGATTGTGTTTGAGTAATATATTTGATTCACCTCTTTTATATCTTTGTTCTTGAGTAATTCTTGCATGTTCTCCGTTGTTGTTTATTGCTTTGGCCAAGTAGTAGGTAGTAACTCCAAGAGGGAGCGTTATGCTTGATTGTGGGTTCATGCCCCCTGATGACTAGCTTGAGTGACAGAAACATGAGTCTAGGGGATGTGCTGTTGCCACAAGGGATAAAACAACGGTGCTTGTACTTGCGGGTGCAAGGATTGTTTACTTTACGCAAAGTTCTTTTAATGCAGTTGTCTGTTGCTTTGAGTTTACACTTTGGGTGGGATTCGCAACTTAATACCAGCGAGATGTTCTGGATAGATATCTCAAGGTGGATGATTAGTAGTAGATGCAGATGGATTTCGGTCTACTTGCCTTGGCGTACCGCCCATGCTTTTGAGCCTCTACCTTTCTTTGCAGCATAGTTAGCATTGGTTTGCGCACATAATCCTGTCAATTGCCCAGCTGTAATTTGTTTACCTCGCTTTGCTGTTTTATCGTCTTTTGGGAGAGAGACATCACTAGTGAACATCATGGGACCCCGGTCCATATTACCACCGCTGATCACACCTTCTATTTACTTCCTGTTTTTATTTCCTAGTTGCAGTCATAGCTATCATTATTATCTCTTGTGTTTGATCCTTTGTAAACAACAAGGCCGGAGGGATTGACAACCTCTCTGTACTCGTTGGGAGCAAAGTTATCTGTATCTGTGTGAAGGTCCCGTCAACCGCTAAGTTTCTAGCGCCGTTGACACCTACTTGTCGACCCTCGGAGTCTCACGGGATTCGATCCTTGGTATCTTTGCCAAGGGAAATTTACCGCTACGCTACATCTCAACCTTCCACTTGGGGTAACCAACGAGGGGCGAGAAGCCATCAAGCAAGTTTCTGGCGCCGTTGCCGGGGACTCCACTCTTCAAGATAGGGGAGTTGCACGCTATCTTTTATCTTTGCTTTTTAGTCTTGTTAGTTTACCTTTCAGTTTTTGCTTTAGTGTCCCTTACCAAAAATCACAAAAATAGTTATCTTGCTTGCTGCTGCTATGGGTTCCACCGAGAACACCAAGTTGTGTGACTTCACTAGTCATAACAACAATGACTTTATCTGCACGCCTATTGCTACACCTGCCACTTCAACACCTTCTTATGAGATTAAACCTGCTTTCCTGAACCTAGTTATGAAAGATCAATTCTCCGGTGCTGGAGATGATGCTGCTTTGCACTTAAATAATTTTGTTGAGCTCTGTGATATGCAAAAGTACAAAGAAGTAGATGGTGATATTGTTAAGCTTAAGCTTTTTCCTTTCTCCTTGAGAGGAGGAGCTAAAATCTGGTTTCAATCCTTGCCTAGGAATAGTATAGATTCTTGGGACAAGTGCAAGGATGCCTTTATTGGGAAGTACTATCCCCCTGCTAAAATTATCCAATTAAGGAGTAACATAATGAATTTTAAACAATTGGATAATGAACACGTTGCCCAAGCTTGGAAACGCATGAAATCTCTTGTCAAGAACTGCCCTACTCATGGTTTGAGTACTTGGATGGTTATCCAAACTTTTTATGCAGGCTTGAACTTTACCTCGCGGAACTTGTTAGATTCGGCCGCGGGAGGAACCTTTATGTCAACTACACTTGGTGCTGCCACGAAGCTTCTCGACGAGATGATGACCAATTATTCCCAATGGCACACCGAACGCGCTCCAACAGGTAGGAAGGTAAACTCTGTCGAGGAGATTTCCTCCCTAAATGAAAAAGTTGACTTGATCATGTCTCTACTTTCCAAGCAATCTTCTATTGATCCTCATGATGTTCCTTTAAATTCTTTGATTGCTCAAGATCAAGTAGATGTGAACTTTATCTCTAGAAACAATTTCAATAACAATGCTTATAGGAGTAATTTTGGTAGCAACCCTAGACCGTTCCCCTCTAATTCCTATGGGAACAACAATGCTTATACTAGCACCAAGAACTCCACTTCTGAACTAGAGATTATGCTTAAAGACTTCATCACTACCCAAAAGGTCTTCAATAAGAGTGTAGAAGAAAAACTAGACAAACTAGATAATCTCTGTTCGAAGGTAGACAATTTAGCCCATGAGGTAGAGTTGCTTAAAATTGGAACTTCTCCTCTTGAGGAGAGGAAGACCACTCCTATGAATGCTATTCAAGTGCAAATTAATGAAAACATTAGGATGATGGCTAAACTTAAAAAGATATGGGCTAGAGAAAATGAGGAAGAAGATAGAATTAAGAGCCTTCCTACCCACCACACTGTTGCTACTATTCAAGTTGTTGAGGATATCCAAACTCTTAGCACCCAATGCACTCCTAGTCCCATTGGACCTATTAATGGTGATGCTATGACCTCAACCGTAGAAGAAAAAACTCCTATGACCATAGAAGCTACCAAACAAGTGAGCCTAAAGGACACCACTACCACTTTACTTGATAGTAGTGACCTTGATTTTGCTAATTGCACCCTTTCTGAAGTTATTGGTTTAATTCACAAGATGTCTAGAGATCCCCACACTAGCACACTTAATCTTGCCTTCACGGAGCATATCACTAATGCTCTTATCAAAGCTAGGGAGGAGAAGCTTAGGGTAGAAGCCTCCATACCTAGAAAGCTAGAAGATAGTTGGGATCCTATGATTAAAATTAAGTTGAATAACTTCTCTTGCTATGCTTTATGTGATGTTGGAGCTAGTACCTCCGTTATGCCCAAAACAATGTATGATATGTTTGCATTGAAACCTTTTGATCCTTGTTCTTTTGGTGTTCGTCTTGTTGATTCTTCCGTAAAGAAACCTTTGGGGAAGATCGACGATGTTCTTATCATTGTCAATGACAATTATGTTCCCGTTGATTTTACTATTATGGATATTGAATGTGAACCTTCATGTCCAATTATTTTGGGACGTCCTTTTCTTCGCACCGTTGGTGCTATCATTGACATGAAAGAGGGGAATATAAAATTCCAATTCCCTCTCAAGAAAGGGATGGAACACTTCCCTAGAAAGAAGATTAAGTTGCCTTTTGAGTCCGTTACACGGGCTAGCTATTCTCTTACTCTTGATAAAACTTGATCTTCTCTTTTTGCATCATGCCTAGCTTAAAGGCATAAAAGAAAGCGCTTTTGGGAGGCAGCCCACAACGAATTAGGTTTTATTTTGCTTTTGTTGTGTCTTGATGTTTGTTACTACAGTAGCATCATCATTGTATCTTTTCTTTTCAGCTTTGTGCCAAGGTTAGCCTCCGATTGCAAGAAAGTTCAAAAGTTGTGACGTGCTGTCCAGAAAACAGATTCTGTCCTTGGACAGAAAAATTCGAATAAAATCACCTGATCATCTTTTTGATCTGAATTTTTTTGACAGCGTGCTCTATACAATTGGCTTTCGAGCGTATGTTCTGAGTTTTTTGATTTGAGTTGCAGAAGTGCCCCGAAAAAATTATTTACTACCTGCTGGTCTGTTTTTCACAAATTCTGTCCTGTTTTGCCTTTTCTTCGTTTTGCAAACCTTGAGCTTGCTTTTTCTTTGCAAAAACCTTTTGGCAATCTTGAGAAACAGTAGCTCTTCAAGATTATCTTTATTTCCAGTAGGGAAAAATTATTTTATTGTGGGTACTAACCTCGCTAATCAGATTATGATGAGTTATGTATGAAGGGAGTTTTCAAGTGTGCGAGGGAAGATGATAAAAGAAGATTCAGGAGGGTCAAACCCTCAAGCTTGGGGATGCCCCCGTGCACCCCCAAGAAATATTCAAGAAGACTCAAGCGTCTAAGCTTGGGGATGCCCCGATGCATCCCCTTCTCCATCAACAATTATCAGTTCATCTTTCGTTCCACTATAATTTTATCACTTCATGCGTTATGTGCTATGCTTGGAGCGTCTTGCTCTTAGTTTCTTTTTTTAGTTTTCTTTAGCTTTGCTTGCTGTTCATAACAAGTTAGAACCCTGCTTTCTTTGTGTGGGAGAGAAACACGCTCCACTTCAACCTAGAACACAGCATAGGATTTTCATGCTTATCTTTGCTGTGTGTGTTCTTTGTCTTTCCATAGCTGCTGTCATGTTTAGCTCTTAGTTTTCATGCTTTTATTTTTAAAGAGCTTTTGTTTAGTTGGTTGCTGAACTCTCTTGAGTTTTCATGTTTATCTTGTTAAGAGAGTTTGCCTGTTGCACTGAGTTGTGTGTCTTAACTTAAAGTAGGTAATTGAGGTTGGTATTTAATTTTAGTAGTAACGTGCAATAGTTTTGATGTATTGTCATGAGTAATGTCTAAACTTTTGGTGTCAAGAGCTTTAGCCCATTAGTGATAGATGTCGTATTTTGGGCAATCCGTGTTTATTTTCGAAAACCTACAAAATAGTTGAGAACTTTAGCTACTAGATGGATCACTAATCTTTGGAGGGATCGAATATTAGAGTACACTCACGTACCATGAGTCGAGGATGCGCAAGGATAACCAAACCCCCATACACTCCTCCTTGGGGTACTTGTCTCTTTGTGAACCTCCTAATTAGATTGAGAGTTACCGATAATAAGTGCATGAGTTCTTCGGACTAATGTGAGTATTCGAAAGTTGACACTTCCACCTAGCCATATTTTTCTAGCCTCTTCGGTACCGTGCATTGCCCTTTCTCACCTCGAGAGTTGGCGCATACTTTGCCGGTGCATCCAAATCCTTGGCACGATACGCTGTGTCATCATAAGCCTCATTATATCCTTCCTCAAAACAGCCACCATACCTACCTATCAAGGCATTTCCATAGCCTTTCCGAGATACATTGCCATGCAACATCCATCTTCTCATGACTTGATCTTCATGTCATACATGCTTTTGCTTGATCGATAAGCCGCATGCTAGTTGGGCCTTGCCCTAATCATTGCTACATGAAGCGCTAGTATCATTGCATATCCTGCTACACTGGCAGAGGCATACATTTGCATACATCATGATAGTTTCATCCTCTTTATGTTGAGTACTTTTGTAAAGTGTGAAAGATCTTCTATACTTCTTGTAATATATAGAGTGTTGCCCCTAAAGTGAGGAAAGATCCCAAAGAGGACAAAATCAAAAGATCCCAAAGAGGACAAATGAGAGTTAAATAGAAAGAGCCATTGAGGCAACAAAAAATAAAAAAAATAGAAAAAAGAGAAAAAGAAATAAAAAGAGAGAAGGGGGCACACTACTATTCCTTTTGAGAGATCCACACTCGTACTCCATCTTATACCTTGTACTCTATAGAGATTATCATTCATGCATATAGCTATGTGGGGACCTTCACACTATAGAACTTGGCTTGTATATTCCAATGATGAGCCTCCTCAAAAGAGCTCTAGGTCTTCTTGAGCGAGCAAGTTGGATGCACCCCCACTAGTTCCATTGGAGAGCTTACCTTAGCTCATATGTGCATCCGTTGCATGGCAATCCCTACTCCTCACATCATATCTATCATTTGGCTTTCTCTCGCCTATGATTGTCCTCATTGATGTGAGCCTTTCACACCTTTTTGTCTTCCCCCTTCATCATTTTTCTCTCTTTGCCATCCTAAGTGTCAACTTTCTAGCTTACGCTCATCCATTGCATGAGTGCTCAAAATATCGAAAGGGAGTGGATCATTTTGACTTGTACCTGGCTAGTGGTCAGGGGATGAGTCAAGATAAGATTCCAAAGAAGACCAAGTGTGAAACTTTAGTAGATTAAGTTCTCAACAATACAAAAACTATGTTTTACTCTCTTGTATATCCCTATCCCCTTTCTTGCACGCAAACACCATTTGGAGACATTCGAGTCACGGACAGCGAGAGCTCTTGCACCTTTATGTTCTTATGTTGCTTGTTACAATGCTAATATAGACTCTTGCTTGTTATGACTTGAATTGAATTACATGCCTTGATTGCTTTACTTACAAAGTTCTTATATGGTTGGTGCTAGGTGGCTTCTCACCCCTCGTTGGTTACCCCAAGTGGAAGGTTTGAGATGCAGTGTAGCAGAAGTTTTCCCTTGGCAATACCAAGGATCGTTTTCCCTGAGACTCCTAGTTTCAACAAGAAGGTGTCAACTGCTAATGGCGCCTGATATTAGCAATCAACGTGGACTTGCACACAGATACAAATAACTTTGCTCCCAACGAGTACAGAGAGGTTGTCAATCCCTCCGGCCTTGTAGTTTACAAAGGATCAAACGCAAGTGATAATAGTGATAGGTATAATTGCAATAGTAAATAAAAAGCGGAAAAGTAAATAGCGGATGTGATCAATGATGGTAATATGGACCGGAGTCTCATGATGTTCACTAGTGATGTCTCTCTCCCAAAAGACGATAAAACAGCTATGTGAGGTAAACGAATTACAGCTAGGCAATTGACAGGACCATGTGCGCAAACCAATGCTGACTAAGTTGCAAGAAAGGTAGAGGTTGAAAGCATGGGCGGTACGCCGAGGTAAGTAGACCGAAATCCATCTGCATCTACTACTAATCATCCACCTTGAGATATCTATCCAGAACATCTCGCTGGTATTAAGTTGCGAGTCCCACCCATAGTGTAAACTCAAAGCAACAGACAACTGCATTAAAAGAACTTTGCGTAAAGTAAACAATCATTGCACCCGCGGGCACAAGCACCGTTGTTTTCCCCCTTGTGGCAACAGCACATCCCCTAGACTCATGTTTCTGTCACTCAAGCTAGTCATCGAGGGGCATGAACCCACAATCAAGCATAATGTTCCCTCTTGGAGTCACTACCTACTACTTGGCCAAAGCAATAAATAACAATGGAGATCATGCAAGAATTACTTACGAACATAAATATAAAAGAGGTGAATCAAATATATTACTCAAACACAATCTGAACATAATCTCATAATCCATCGGATCCCAGCAAACTCATCATAGCAACAGCATAAGGATTACATATGTGCCTCGATCATGTAGGGCAGCTCACGAGGACTAATTAGTGAAGCACAAGAATGGGAGGAGAACATCACATAGCTACTGGTCATGGACCCATGGTCCAAGGGAGACTACTCACAATTCATCCGGGAGGCGTCCATGGTGGTGGAGAAGCTCCCGGTGGTGATCCTCCCCTCCGGCAGGGTGCCGGGAAGAGTTCTCCTGGTGCTCCCGATCTTGGAAGCGGCGGCGGCGGCGGAACAGAGATGAGATCGCGAAAAAGAGTTTCCGTCTCGAGGGTTTCGGGAGACGCTTTAAATATATGCCAAAGGGGGGCATCAGCGGAGCCTCGGGGGGCCCAGGCTCCCCCCCGGCGCGGCCCAGGGGGGAGGGCGCGCCGCCAGGGCGCCTGGAGCCCTGGTGCCCCCCCCCCCCGGCTGTACTTCGGGCGCACGGTAGCTTCTGGAACGCTGATTTTTTATATAATTTTTCTGGATTTTTCCTGGCAGTTCTCGTAATGTGAAAACCTGAAATACAAAAACAGCCGAAAACAGAAACTGGCACTGGGGTGCACTGAGTTAATAGGTTAGTCCAAATATGATCAAAAGTGTATGGAATTGTATAAATATCATAGCAATATCACCCAAAAGAGGCATGGAGCAAGCAGAAATTATAGATACGTTTTGGACGTATCAACATCCCCAAGCTTAATTCCTGCTCGTCCTCGAGTAGGTAAATGATAACAAGAATAATTTCTGTGATGACATGCTATTAACCATATAGGACTTTTTCATAGTCATATGACAAAAGCTTACTGAGACAATGAATATGTAGTAATTAAGTTGCCTCATGAGAAAATCACAAAGGACTGAAAGTTTTACAATATGATACTGAAACATCAAATAGATTTGTAATGAACATGATGTGCAAATATGATAAAGTGATATCTCGCTTGCCCCGTTTAGTGAAGCAAAACATAAATGCAGGGGCACCTCCAAGGTTTAAGTGATGACTAGATACAATGATTTCAGAATAAACGATATCACAATCATGCAAAAGACAATGCTACTTTGGGAAAATGCACATTACACTCAGAATGACAATCATGCTCTCAGTAGTTGGTGCTTTAAAAAGAAGGTGGAGACTCTCGAACCGTGGCTTTTGTTGGCAAGGCTGAAAACCCATAATCGGAAACAAAGACAAAACATGTACCAGAGCTCTTGGTTTTAAAACAGAGGTAATAATTTATTTTTAGATCATGCATGTTTCGTCAACGAATGCCAGCAGATAACTCAATCACTTCTCGAGATGGACAAGTTTCGAGGAACGGCTTCCGAATGAGGACGATCACATCCTCTTAATCTCCTTTGTTTATCACTGCCAAAGTTTTCTGATTTCTCATGAACAAAGCGTGAAGGAGGGTTTGTTTGTTATATTATCTTTTTGACCCGGGCGCACTCAATGCCAGTTCCTTCTCGTATTATGGGTTTGCACATTATACATGCAATCCCGGGGTGAAGCTTGTCCAACTTAAAAAGATCATGAATTAACTACTACTTCCTCATGGACTTACAACAGAGGCACAAAATAAGAATGCTTTTTCTTTGAATAATTTCGAGATGGCACATGCAAGTCTCCGTTAGGAATGGCAGGTAAATACCATGTAGGAAGATATGGTGGACTCATATGGCATAACTGGTATAAAGGAATGTGGATGCACAAGCAGTCAGTCCGCTTAGTACAGGTGGAGGTTAGCAAAAGACTGGGAGCGACCAACTAAGAGAGCAATGACGGTCATAATCATGCAGAGCGACAAAGCAACATTGAATCAGGCATGGAAGTTATATCGCTACTCAGAAATAAAAGATCATCGAGGCTTGACAGACTTTCTTTACAGTCTTAAATATGCGTGAGCATACGCCAAGTCAATCAAAATAAATTCTTGAAGGAAGATATTACTAAACCATACCACATCATAGGCAAACAAATCATGTTGGTACTCCAATAACACATTGGGACCCCCCCCCCCAGCTATTTGAGACTAACCATAAGAAAACATGAACTACTAAGCGCCATCGTGCACGTAGCATCTTTATCATAGACATATCAACCAATGCAACGGAAGCAAACTCTCTTAATAAGATAAGCATGATAACTAAAGAGAGTTCAAGCAACCAACTAAACGAAAGCTCTTTAAAAAGATAAGCATGAAAACTGAGAGCTGAACATGATAGTAGCTATTAAAAGACAAAGAACACACACAGCAAAGATAGACATGAAATTACTATGTTATGTTCTAGGTAGAAGTGGAGCGTGTTTCTCTCCCACATAAAGAAAGCTGAGTTCCGACTCGTTATGAAAAGCTAAAGAAAATTAAAAGCAAGACGCTCCAAGCATAGCACATAACACATGAAGTGATTAAAATATAGTGGAATGAAGGACGAACTGATAATGTTGATGGAGAAGGGGATGCACGGGGGCATCCCCAAGCTTAGACGCTTGAGTCTCCTTGAATATTTCTTGGGGGTGCACGGGGGCATCCCCAAGCTTGAGCGTTTGACACTCCTGAATCTTTTTATCATCTTCCCTCGCACACTTGAAAACTCCCTTCATACATAACTCATCATAATCTGATTAGCGAGGTTAGTACCCATAATAAAATAATTTTTCCTTGCTGGAAATAAAGATATTCTTGAAGTTATACTGTTTCTCAAGATTGCCAAAAGGTTTTTGCAAAGAAAAAGCAAGCTCTAGGTTTGCAAAATGAAGGAAAGGCAAAACAGGACAGAATCTGTGAAAAACAGAACAGCAGGTAGTAAATGATTTGTTCGGGGCACTTCTGCAACTCTAATAAAAAAACTCAGAACATACGCACGAAAGACAATTATATAGAGCACGCTGTCGAAAAAATTCAGACCAAAAAGATGATCTGGTGATTTTATACGAATTTTTCTATCCAAGGACATAATCTGTTTCCTGGACAGCACGTCACAACTTTTGAACTTTCTAGCAATCAGAGGCTATACTTGGCACAAAATTGAAAAGCAAAGATACAACGATGATGCTACTGTAGTAAACAACATCAAGACACAACAAAAGCAAAATAAAAATTTTTATTCATGTGGGCTGCCTCCCAAAAGCGCTTTCTTTTATGCCTTTAAGCTAGGCATAATGCATATAGATCAAGTTTTATCAAGAGTAAAAGAATAGCTAGCCCGTATAACGGACTCAAAAGGTAACTTGATCTTCTTTCGAGGGAAGTGTTCCATCCCTTTCTTGAGAGGAAACTGAAATTTTATATTCCCCTCTTTCATGTCAATGATAGCACCAACGGTGCGTAAAAAGGGACGTCCCAAAATAATTGGACACGAAGGTTCACATTCAATATCCATAATAGTAAAATCAACGGGAACATAGTTTTCATTGACAATGATAAGAACATCGTCGATCCTCCCCTAAAGTTTCTTTATGGAAGAATCAACGAGACGAACACCAAAAGAACAAGAATCAAAAGGTTTCAATTTAAGCATATCATATATTCTTTTGGGCATAACAGAGGTACTAGCTCCAACATCACATAATGCATAGCAAGAGAAGTCATTCAATTTAATTTTTATCATAGGATCCCAACCATCTTCTAGCTTTCTAGGTATGGAGGCTTCTACTCTAAGTTTATCCTCCCTAGCTTTGATGAGAGCATTAGTGATATGCTCTGTGAAGGCAAGGTTAAGCGTGCTAGTGCGGGGGTCTCTAGACATCTTGTGAAGGAAATCAATAACTTCGGTAAGTGTGCAATTATCAAAATCAAGGTCACTAGCATCAAGTAAAGTGGTAGTGGTGTCCTTTAGGTTCACTTGTTTGGTAGTTTCTATAGTCATAGCATCACCATTAATAGGTCCAATGGGACCAGAAGTGCATTGGGTGCTAAGAGTTTGGATATCCTCAACAACTTGGATAGTAGCAACAGTGTGGTGGGTAGGAAGGCTCTTAATTCTATCTTCTTCCTCCCTTTCTCTAGCCCAATTCTTTTTAAGTTTAGCCATCATCCTAATATTTTCATTAATTTGCACTTGAATAGCATTAATAGGAGTGACCTTCCTCTCCTCAAGAGGAGAAGTTCTAATTTTAAGCAATTCTACCTCATTGGATAAATTGTCTACCTTTGAAGAGAGATCACCTAGTTTGTTTAGTTTTTCTTCTACACTAGTATTAAAATCTTTTTGGGTAGTGATGAAATCTTTAAGCATAATCTCTAGTTCAGTAGTGGAGTTCTTGGTGCTAGGATAAGCATTGTTGTACCCATAAGAATTAGAGGGGAACGGTCTAGGATTGCTACCAAAATTACTCCTATAAGCATTGTTATTAAAATTGTTTCTAGAGATAAAGTTCACATCTACTTGTTCTTGAGCAATCAAAGAATTTAAAGGAACATCACGAGGATCAATAGAAGATTGCTTCGAAAGTAGAGACATGATCAAGTCAACTTTTTCATTTAGGGAGGAAATCTCCTCGACAGAGTTTACCTTCCTACCTGTTGGAGCGCGTTCGGTGTGCCATTGGGAATAGTTGGTCATCATCTCATCGAGAAGCATCGTGGCAGCACCAAGTGTAGTTGACATAAAGGTTCCTCCCGCGGCCGAATCTAACAAGTTCCGCGAGGTAAAGTTCAAGCCTGCATAAAAAGTTTGGATAACCATCCAAGTAGTCAAACCATGAGTAGGGCAGTTCTTGATAAGAGATTTCATACGTTCCCAAGCTTGGGCAACGTGTTCATTATCCAATTGTTTAAAATTCATTATGTTACTTCTTAGTTGGATAATTTTAGCAGGTGGATAGTATTTTCCAATAAAAGCATCTTTGCACTTGTCCCATGAATCTATGCTGTTTCTAGGCAAAGACTGAAACCAAATTTTAGCTCCTCCTCTCAAGGAGAAAGGAAAAAGCTTAAGCTTAACAATATTACCATCTATTTCTTGGTACTTTTGCATATCACAAAGTTCAACAAAGTTGTTTAAGTGTAAAGCAGCATCATCTCCAGCACCGGAGAATTGATCTTTCATGACTAAGTTCAGTAAAGCAGGTTTAATTTCATATGAAGGTGCTGAAGTGGCAGGTGTAGTGATAGGTGTGCAGATAAAGTCATCGTTGTTGTGACTAGTGAAGTCACACAACTTGGTGTTCTCAGTGGAACCCATAGTACCAAGCAAGCAAGATAACTATTTTTGTGATTTTCGATAAAAGATACTAAAGCAAAAACTCAAAGGTAAACTAACAAGACTAAAAGCAAAGATAAAAGATAGCGTGCAACTCCCCTATCCTGAAGAGTGGAGTCCCCGGCAACGGCGCCAGAAATTGCTTTGCTAGGTGGCTTCTCACCCCTCGTTGGTTACCCCAAGTGGAAGGTTTGAGATGCAGTGTAGCAGAAGTTTTCCCTTGGCAATACCAAGGATCGTTTTCCCTGAGACTCCCAGTTTCAACAAGAAGGTGTCAACTGCTAACGGCGCCAGATGATACGTCCAAAACGTATCTATAATTTCTGCTTGATCCATGCCACTTTTGGGTGATATTGCTATGATATTCATACACTTCCATACACTTTTGATCATATTTGGACTAACTTACTAATCCAGTGCACCCCAGTGCCAATTTCTGTTTTCGGCTGTTTTTGTATTTCAGGTTTTCACGTTACGAGAACTGCCCGGAAAAATCCAAAAAAATTATATAAAAAATCAGCGTTTCGGAAACTACCGTGCGTCCGAAGGACAGCCGGGGGGTGCCACCAGGGCTCCAGGTGCCCTGGCGGCGCCCCCCCCCCTGGGCCGCGCCGGAGGGGGGCGCCTGGGCCCCCCGAAGCTTCCCAGATGCCCCCCTTTGGCATATATTTAAAGCGTCCTCCGAAACCCTCAGAACAGGAACTCTTTTCGCGATCCCATCTCTGTTCCGCCGCCGCCGCCGCTTCCAAGATCGGGAGCACCAGGAGAACTCTTCCCGGCACCTTGCCGGAGGGGAGGATCACCACCGGGAGCTTCTCCACCACCATGGACGCCTCCCGGATGACTCGTGAGTAGTCTCCCTTGGACCATGAGTCCATGACCAGTAGCTATGTGATGTTCTCCTCCCGTTCTTGTGCTTCACTAATTAGTCCTCGTGAGCTGCCCTACATGATCGAGGCACATATGTAATCCTTATGCTGTTGCTATGTTGAGTTTGCTGGGATCCGATGGATTATGAGATTATGTTCAGATTGATCTTGAGTAATATATTTGATCTACCTCTTTTATATTTATGTTCATAAGTAATTCTTGCATGTTCGCCGTTGTTATTTACTGCTTTGGCCGAGTAGTAGGTAGTGACTCCAAGAGGGAACGTTATGCTCGATTGTGGGTTCATGCCCCTCGATGACTAGCTTGAGTGACAGAAACATGAGTCTAGGGGATGTGCTATTGCCACAAGGGGGAAAACAACGGTGCTTGTGCCCGCGGGTGCAAGGATTGTTTACTTTACGCAAAGTTCTTTTAATGCAGTTGTCTGTTGCTTTGAGTTTACACTATGGGTGGGACTCGCAACTTAATACCAGCGAGATGTTCTGGATAGATATCTGAAGGTGGATGATTAGTAGTAGATATTGATGGATTTCGGTCTACTTACTTTGGCGTACCGCCCATGCTTTGAACCTCAACCTTTCTTGCAATGTAGTCATCATTGGTTTGCGTTCGTGGTCCTGTCAATTGCCCAGCTGTAATTCGTTTACCTCACATAGCTGTTTTATCGTCTTTTGGGAGAGAGACATCACTAGTGAACATCATGAGACTCCGGTCCATATTACCATCATTGATCACATCCGCTATTTACTTTTTGCTTTTACTCACTATTGCAAAACATTATCTATCACTACTATCATTGCTTTTAATCCTTTGTGAACTACAAGGCCGGAGGGATTGACAACCTCTCTGTACTCGTTGGGAGCAAAGTTATTTGTATCTGTGTGCAGGTCCACGTTGATTGCTAATTTGCGCCGTTAGCAGTTGACACCTACTTGTTGAACCTAGGAGTCTCTGGGGATTCGATCCTTGGCATCTTTGCTAAGGGAAAACACTTCTACATACTGCATCTTACACCTTCCAGTTGGGGTAACCAATGAGGGGTTCGAGGCCCATCAAGGAGTATTTTCTGGCGCCGTTGCCGGGGACTCCACTCTTCAGGATAGGGGAGTTGCATGCTATCTTTTACCTTTGCTTTTTAGTCTTGTTAGTTTACCTTTCAATTTTCTTTATGTCTTTCACTAAGTTATGCTTATGGACAACCTTGCTATTGGATCGTTGCTTGCGGGAAGACGCCCCACACCTGTGGTGGTTGCTCCTCCCCCTAATGAAATTGTGCCCTATAAAATACCGGCTGGTATTATCGATTATATTTTGGCTAATCGTTATGCAGGAGACAGACATCCCGGTGAACACTTGCTATATCTGTCACAACTATGTCCATTATTTAAGCTTGCAGGTGTATCAAGGGAGTTTGTCATGAGGAAATTGTTCGCCGTATCACTTATAGATAAAGCTTTAGATTGGTATAAGCTTCTCGATAACTCGCACTTGCTTGATTGGCAAGATCTTGTCTCTCTCTTTTATACTAAGTTTTATCCTCTTCATGATGCTTATGTGGAGAGTAAGAGTACCTTTTTGCATGTGGATCATGGTAACAATGCTTTATGTGATGCTTATATTGTTGAGTTCATCCATGATGCCACTGAAATTTATAATGAGAGAGGGAGACTTGGTTCTAAATATTTTAATAATAAGAAGTTTCCTCTCTTTATGGTGAATGTTTTGAAGTTATGCTTGTTTTACCTTCCTATGCTAGTTGCTTTGTGCTTCAATGAATTATTCTATTGCAATATTCCTATGCATAGGAAGCATGTTAGGCTTAAATGTGTTTAGTATTTGCTCCTTGATGCTCTCTTTTGTTCTTCAACTCTTATTCCTTCGAGAGCATCATTAAAGTCTTATGCCTAGCTTAAAGGCATAAAAGAAAGCGCTATTGGGAGGCAGCCCACATGAATAATTTTTTTATTTTTTCTTTTGTTGTGTCTTGATGTTGTTTACTGCTGTTGCATCATCATTGTATCTTTGCTTTTCATATTTGTGCCAAGTATAGCCTCTGATTGCTAGAAAGTTCAAAAGTTGTGAGGTGCTGTCCAGGAAACAGATTCTGTCCTTGGATAGAAAAATTCGTATAAAATGACCAGATCATCTTTTTGGTCTGAATTTTTTCGACAGCGTTCTCTATACAATTGTCTTTCGTGCGTCTGTTCTGAGTTTTTTGATTTGAGTTGCAGAAGTATCCCGAACAGATCAATTACTACCTGATGTTCTGTTTTTCACAGATTCTGTCCTGTTTTGCCTTTCCTTCATTTTGCAAATCAAGAGCTTGCTTTTTCTTTGCAAAAACCTTTTGGCAATCTTGAGAAACAGTAGAACTTCAAGAATATCTTTATTTCCAGCAAGGTGCAATTATTTTATTAAGGGTACTAACCTCGCTAATCAGATTATGATGAGTTATGTATGAAGGGAGTTTTCAAGTGTGCGAGGGAAGATGATAAAAAGATTCAGGAGTGTCAAGCGCTCAAGCTTGGGGATGCCCCCGTGCACCCCCAAGAAATATTCAAGGAGACTCAAGCGTCTAAGCTTGGGGATGCCCCCGTGCATCCCCTTCTCCATCAACATTATCAGTTCGTCTTTCGTTCCACTATATTTTTATCACTTCATGTGTTATGTGCTATGCTTGGAGCGTCTTGCTTTTAGTTTTATTTTTAGTTTTTCATAACGAGTCGGAACTCAGCTTTCTTTATGTGGGAGAGAAACACGCTCCACTTCTACCTAGAACATAACATAGAATTTTCATGTCTATCTTTGTTGTGTGTGTTCTTTGTCTTTCAATAGCTACTATCATGCTCTGCTCTTAGTATTCATGCTTATCTTTTCAAAGAGCTTTTGTTTAGTTGGTTGCTTGAACTCTTTTTAATTATCATGCTCACCTTATTAATAGAGTTTGCTTCCATTGCATTGGTTAATGTGTCTATGATAAAGATGCTACTTGCATAATGGTGCTTAGTAGTTCAAGTTTTCTTATGGTTAATCTCAAATAGCTGGGGGGTTCCCAATGTGTTATTGGAGTACCAACATGGTTTGTTTGCCTACGATGTGGTATGGTTTAGTAATATCTTCCTTCGAGAATTTATTTTGATTGACTTGGCGTATGCTCACGCATATTTAAGACTGTAAGGAAAGTCTGTCAAGCCTTGATGATCTTTTATTTCTGAGTAGCGATATAACTTCCATGCCTGATTCAATATTGCTTTGTCGCTCTGCATGATTATGACCGTCATTGCTCTCTTAGTTGGTCGCTCCCAGTCTTTTGCTAACCTCCACCTGTACTAAGCGAACTAACTTTGCAATACATAGCTCATGGGAAAGTAGCTTAAAAACTATTGTGGTAAAGAATATGTTGCCTATGTATCTTATTTCTTATAAGTTGCTTGCTGAGCGGTAACCATGTTTCTGGGGACGCCATCAACTATTACACTATTGTTGAATATCATGTGAGTTGCTATGCATGTTCGTCTTGTCTGAAGTAAGGGTGATTTGCCGTGGGTTGAATGAGTATGCATATTGTTAGAGAAGAACATTGGGCCGCCAACCAAAGCCATGTATCATGGTGGAAGTTTTAGCTTGGACATTAATCCTCAATCTCTTATGAGAATATGCTTATGCATTGAAGAGGAGTCCATCATCTATTTTCTATGTTGTCCCGGTATGGATGTCCTCAAGTTGAGATCTATCAAAAACGAGAAATCAAATGCGATCTATCTCCTTGGACCTTTGTACAGGTGGCATAGAGGTACCCCTTTGTGACACTTGGTTGAAACATATGTAATGCAATGATAACCCATGGAAATCCGAGCTAATTAGGACAAGGTGCGAGCACTATTGGTATTCGATGCATGAGGCTTGCAACTTATAGGATGTCTTATGCATGACACATATGAAGTACTACTACCGTTGACAAAATAGCTTCCATGTTTTCAAAATAAAAAGCTCTAGCACATAACCATTCTTTTACTTCTATGTTAAAGCACCAACTACTGAGAGCATGATTGTCATTCTGAGTGTAATGTGCATTGTCCCAAAGTAGCATTGTCTTTTGCCTGATTGTGATATCGTTTATTTTGAAATCATTGTATCTAGTCATCACTTAAACCTTGAAGGTGCCCCTGCATTTATGTTTTGCTTCACTAAAGGGGGCAAGCTAAATATCACTTTATCATATTTGCACATCATGTTCATTGCAAATCTTTTTGATGTTTCAGTTTCATATTGTAAAACTTTCAGTCATTTGTGATTTTCTCATGAGGCAACTTAATTACTATAGAATCATTGTCTCAGTAAGCTTTTGTCATATGACTATGAAAAATTCCTATATGGTTAATAGCATGTCACCACAGAAATTATTCTTGTTATCATTTACCTACTCGAGGACGAGCAGGAATTAAGCTTGGGGATGTTGATACGTCCAAAACGTATTTATAATTTCTGCTTGCTCCATGCCACTTTTGGGTGATATTGCTATGATATTCATACACTTCCATACACTTTTGATCATATTTGGACTAACTTACTAATCCAGTGCACCCCAGTGCCAGTTTCTGTTTTCGGCTGTTTTTGTATTTCAGGTTTTCACGTTACGAGAACTGCCCGGAAAAATCCAGAAAAATTATATAAAAAATCAGCGTTTCGGAAACTACCGTGCGTCCGAAGGACAGCCGGGGGGGGCACCAGGGCTCCAGGCGCCCTGGCGGCGCCCCCCCCCCCCGGGCCGCGCCGGGGGGGCGCCTGGGCCCCCCGAAGCTTCCCCGATGCCCCCCTTTGGCATATATTTAAAGCGTCCTCCGAAACCCTCAGAACAGGAACTCTTTTCGCGATCCCATCTCTGTTCCGCCGCCGCCGCCGCTTCCAAGATCGGGAGCACCAGGAGAACTCTTCCCGGCACCCTGCCGGAGGGGAGGATCACCACCGGGAGCTTCTCCACCACCATGGACGCCTCCCGGATGACTCGTGAGTAGTCTCCCTTGGACCATGAGTCCATGACCAGTAGCTATGTGATGTTCTCCTCCCGTTCTTGTGCTTCACGAATTAGTCCTCGTGAGCTGCCCTACATGATCGAGGCACATATGTAATCCTTATGCTGTTGCTATGTTGAGTTTGCTGGGATCCGATGGATTATGAGATTATGTTCAGATTGATCTTGAGTAATATATTTGATCTACCTCTTTTATATTTATGTTCATAAGTAATTCTTGCATGTTCTCCGTTGTTATTTACTGCTTTGGCCGAGTAGTAGGTAGTGACTCCAAGAGGGAACGTTATGCTCGATTGTGGGTTCATGCCCCTCGATGACTAGCTTGAGTGACAGAAACATGAGTCTAGGGGATGTGCTGTTGCCACAAGGGGGAAAACAACGGTGCTTGTGCCCGCGGGTGCAAGGATTGTTTACTTTACGCAAAGTTCTTTTAATGTAGTTGTCTGTGGCTTTGAGTTTACACTATGGGTGGGACTCGCAACTTAATACCAGCGAGATGTTCTGGATAGATATCTCAAGGTGGATGATTAGTAGTAGATATTGATGGATTTCGGTCTACTTACTTTGGCGTACCGCCCATGCTTTGAACCTCAACCTTTCTTGCAATGTAGTCATCATTGGTTTGCGTTCGTGGTCCTGTCAATTGCCCAGCTGTAATTCGTTTACCTCACATAGCTGTTTTATCGTCTTTTGGGAGAGAGACATCACTAGTGAACATCATGAGACTCCGGTCCATATTACTATCATTGATCACATCCGCTATTTACTTTTCGCTTTTACTCACTATTGCAAAACATTATCTATCACTACTATCATTGCTTTTAATCCTTTGTGAACTACAAGGCCGGAGGGATTGACAACCTCTCTGTACTCGTTGGGAGCAAAGTTATTTGTATCTGTGTGCAGGTCCACGTTGATTGCTAATTTGCGCCGTTAGCAGTTGACACCTACTTGTTGAACCTAGGAGTCTCTGGGGATTTGATCCTTGGCATCTTTGCTAAGGGAAAACACTTCTACATACTGCATCTTACACCTTCCACTTGGGGTAACCAACGAGGGGTTCGAGGCCCATCACCAGATATTAGCAATCAACGTGGACCTGCACACAAATACAAATAACTTTGCTCCCAACGAGTACAGAGAGGTTGTCAATCCCTCCGGCCTTGTAGTTTACAAAGGATCAAACGCAAGTGATAATAGTGATAGGTATAATTGCAATAGTAAATAAAAAGCGGAAAAGTAAATAGCGGATGTGATCAATGAAGGTAATATGGACCGGAGTCTCATGATGTTCACTAGTGATGTCTCTCTCCCAAAAGACGATAAAACAGCTATGTGAGGTAAACGAATTACAACTGGGCAATTGACAGGACCATGTGCGCAAACCAATGCTGACTAAGTTGAAAGAAAGGTAGAGGTTCAAAGCATGGGCGGTACGCCGAGGTAAGTAGACCGAAATCCATCTGCATCTACTACTAATCATCCACCTTGAGATATCTATCCAGAACATCTCGCTGGTATTAAGTTGCGAGTCCCACCCATAGTGTAAACTCAAAGCAACAGACAACTGCATTAAAAGAACTTTGCGTAAAGTAAACAATCCTTGCACCCGCGGGCACAAGCACCGTTGTTTTCCCCCTTGTGGCAACAGCACATCCCCTAGACTCATGTTTCTGTCACTCAAGCTAGTCATCGAGGGGCACGAACCCACAATCAAGCATAACGTTCCCTCTTGGAGTCACTACCTACTACTTGCCCAAAGCAATAAATAACAACGGAGAACATGCAAGAATTACTTACGAACATAAATATAAAAGAGGTGAATCAAATATATTACTCAAACACAATCTGAACATAATCTCATAATCCATCGGATCCCAGCAAACTCATCATAGCAACATCATAAGGATTACATATGTGCCTCGATCATGTAGGGCAGCTCACGAGGACTAATTAGTGAAGCACAAGAACGGGAGGAGAACATCACATAGCTACTGGTCATGGACCCATGGTCCAAGGGAGACTACTCACAATTCATCCGGGAGGCGTCCATGGTGGTGGAGAAGCTCCCGGTGGTGATCCTCCCCTGCGGCAGGGTGCCGGGAAGAGTTCTCCTGGTGCTCCCGATCTTGGAAGCGGCGACGGCGGCGGAACAGAGATGAGATCGCGAAAAAGAGTTCCCGTCTCGAGGGTTTCGGGAGACGCTTTAAATATATGCCAAAGGGGGGCATCAGCGGAGCCTCGGGGGGCCCAGGCGCCCCCCCGGCGCGGCCCAGGGGGGCGCGCCGCCAGAGCGCCTGGAGCCCTGGTGGCCCCCCCCCCC